>WEIU01051962.1:301210-325546 GCA_013389925.1 Aegithalos caudatus
ACTCAAAAACACCTATGTTCTGAATATTAAATATATAAGCCTTAAATTTTTGAGCTTAGTATTTTTCCACTTTATCCACATCATCACATTGCTTTTCACTATGAAAGTAGTGTGCAAGGACTCAAACGTAAGATTAAACCACAATCTTAAGAACAAATACACTATTTGAATTATACAAACAAAACACAATGAACAAAGACAGACCTGAGGAAAAAGACAGAATTCTATGAAGAAAAAAAATCAGCGATTAAGTACTTTTAAGAATCATCCACCTTCATAAGTAGAATCCCACTTACATGTTCAGTTTAATGCATCTGCTACACACATATACTCATTATAGATTACCTGCTTTATTTTAGTACTTACCCAATTTGAAAATTGTCTGAAGGCCAGGCAAAAGAGGATGTGTGATTCTTTTAAAGTCTGTTTTGGCTGCCTCAAGCACATTTACCATCAGCTTCAACAAGAATACACTCTAATTCAGAAAACAAGAAATAACAGCATTAGTTAAAGGTACAGAGTTAAATTGAAATACCCACCACTTCCTTCTCTCAAGCAATTACAATAACCTGTTTTTTTATGTAAAGGAAAATGTTGCTGTGCTGAAAACATACAAGCTGGAAGCAGATATTTTATTAATTTATTTATTAGTCTACCTATGTCACAATATTATTTTTAAAATAATCAAGCTAGAATTAGAATCATAATAAGCAGGGTGTTAATTGCCACTGTGCTCAGAACATGTCCTGAGTGATGACCTGGTTTTGCAAAGGGTGCGCTTAATGCTATGAAGATGAGTAGTTTCAACATCAATCATTTAAATCAACAAGACTGCTTAGAGTAAAACTGTGAAATGAGAAAATGAATAATTACTAAGTTGAGTAGCAGCTGTTTTAGAAGATTAAAAAAATCCCAGTAATCTGTTATATGTCAAGATGAGCACAACCCAAATATTTGTCCAGATCTGCTAACACGAAATGTGCAAATGCAGGTAAATAAGTAAAATGTGGTTGTATTTGCCTGTTTGGTTGTTCATGTTCATGATGTTCAGGTCTCTTGCTAAAGATGGTTAGAACTAGACATGGAAGTGTTTCATTTCATGATTCCTGAATTTTAAAACTTAGAAAAGTTTCTTTTCCTTCAGAGCTGGGTTCTGAACACAACTTAGATGTTTGCATTAGCAGGATGGGGAAAAAAAAATGGTAAACCCCTCTCTTTGAACTTATTTTTGAAATTGTGTTTGGCATCTCATTAGAGATGCCACGTGGCATAAATATAGACAGTCTTATATGACTCTATGATTAAATTAATAGAACACTGGACCTAAAGAAATGCAGGATGACAGATGTTCTGCTCACTTACCTTTTTTTTTTTTTAAACTGAGCATATCACAGTAGCAGTGGCTCCCCACCAGCTTAAGCTTGGGGGTTCTTTCCACTGACCACACCCTGTGAATGGAACAAAAACTCTGCCTGATGTCAAAAGGAGAACTGGTACATTTAAAACACCATGTCATAATGGTTTATAATCATCTAAGCAGGCACATGCAATTTTCTCAATGGTTCATTTTCACAGGATCCAAGACTTCAGCTATAACCAAATACATGTGCATGGAACAACACAGAGATACCTGAAAGCCCTGAAATTAGAGTCTTGTTTTACATGAATGTGCATGCATATGTGGTGAAGGCATGTTTTGATCATTACTGCTGAAAAGCAACCTTCACTGTTTGATGCATACAGAGCAAAAAATGTGAAATCTATCTGTGACTCAAATAACTTCAGCATGGTCACTGTAAGATTAATTTGGCCCCCTTATCGCTGTTTGGACTTTGACACTCCTTGTCATCACAGATCTGGAGCAGGTTGTGATTAAATGCATAACATAGTTAGCACTTGAAAATGGTTTTTTAAAGTCCAGTAACATGGAGGAAAGGAGGTGTGTGAGTTTCACTGCAGAGACAAGGAGGTGAAGACAGAAGTCCTTGAGAATCTTTCAAAGCATCCTTAATCACAACAGTGAAGTACTCTTCACTCTACTAATTTTATAATTCATAACAATTTCCATAATTAAAACTTCACAGGTTTTCAGGCCATCCTTTGAACTATTGCTAAAGAGGGCTTTGACTTTTCTTTTAACTATGTTTTTGTGCTGGTTTGCTAACTTGTTATTTGCATGTCGAATTGTGATAATGGAAATCATCTAACTAACTTGAGATGAGGCTTGGAAGGTACTTTCTGGACTTTATTAGAAAGAAAACACAAGCTTCATTTTGAAATCTCCTGTCCCTCAAGTGCTGTATGGCACAGTACATTCACTCCTGACAAACTGAGGTGCATATATCTGTAGTAACATAGCTACATATAACATCTTTGTAGTAACATAGCAACATAAAGCAGCCTCAATCCTGCTTAAGATAACTCACATTCTGTAAAGACTGTGTGAAGAAAACCACCGATTTCTGTTCACAGCCTCTGACACTTTGAAACAAGGGCTCAAACCCTGTTAATAGCAGCAAACTCAGAGTAGGGACACATTCCATTGATAATGAAATTTGCTGATATGTCATTGTGGGATATTTAATTGAAGCATTTCTAGTGCTTTTTTTTTTCATAACTTTGGGAGTGAAGAGGTGGACCTGTGTCCTGCAAAGCAAACCTCATTAGAAAAAGACAAACATAAGACATGGCAGTCATGTAATCAGGAAATAATGAGTAACAGAAGTAGAAAATCCCTCTCCATTACAAAACCATCTGTGACTTCAAATCACCAAGTCCATCATGATTGTAATACATATTCAGACAAGCACTTCTACTTGTAGTAACAGCTTCCAACATCTCTCTCAGACAACAACTTACCTTTGGAATACCAAGATTAACTTGTGAAGAAACTGAATATTATCAACATATTGTCATGGAATGAGAGCCAACAAAATATAGATCAGGTTTTTAATGGTTAATTAAAAGATAAGAGTTTTAGCTGATCCTTTACAAAAACTGTTGCTCACCTTGTTCCATAATCAGATGCTTTCTAATTTAAATGTATCTTGTGCTTTTAATCTATCATATAATCAGTATCCAGCATAAAAAGCAATCTTTCAGAAGGTGAAGAATTCACCATTTGTTGAATTCCAAAGCAACCATGAGGCACCTAGTCCAGCTTACCTTTTCAACACAGTTTCATTCAGTCAGACTTCTTTACAGGTCCTTCACCTTCACACTGTGGCAACTGTGGAAGGAGTTCAATCTTTTTAACACAGCTCTTTGTTAATCTGTGTGTTAGCTAGTTTTGGTTCATATGTTAGAGCTCTAAAAGGAAATCTGTTCTAATATGGTAATTGTGGTTTTTCAAATGTCACCACGTGTTAGTTTTCTGCCACTATTAATTAAGGAAAGAAAATATTTAAAGATAGAGAAAGCAAAGCTATTTTTTGAGTAGATCCAGAATCCACTTATTTTTTCTGACATTGCACAGTATGTTGCCTTTTCAATTCTAAAAGAAAGGTAGCATGCACCCCTATGCTCTTCCAACCTGATTTCATGTTTCTTCAGTTAAATTTAGATCAGTCTAATCTAACTCAAAAACCTAGCCATCAGCTGAAGTTCTAGTCTCTTCATCATTCTTTCGGACTATAAAATGTAAATTATGCATTTACATTCAAGTTGTTTATATTACCTATTTATATTTCTCATCATGACCATCCTACATTGTCAATATATATATTTTTCTCATTGATTCCATCAAAATTTCCTTCTTTAGTTTGCATCTAGCATTTTACTTCTTGTAAATCATTTTTGCTAGTTTCGGTATTTCTGTATTTAGCATTCTGTTCTCCCTATTTCTTCCTCTTTCTTTGTTCAGCTTCTCTGGATTTCTCTTATTCCTATCTCTTGTTGTCTTTATAATTTCTCTTCAGCGTTACATTTTGTAATACCCCTCACTTCCTTCCCCTTTGATCATTTCTGTTCCCATTTTACCTCATTCCCATCTGCTTCCATTATCCCCTTGCCAGATGCAGCCCTCCTCTCACATTATGAGGTGTCAGTGACTGATATCCATCCCACACTGACCAGCATCCATCAATGTTTTTATCACTTGGTCACCTCTGTCAAATCAGTCAGGGAAGACAGAGCCCTCCTAAAGGCCTTCTACAGGTTTTTTTTTTTCCCCACAGGAGCAAATAGGGCTCAGGGATTAAGTGGGTAGCTCTGTAAACAGAGCACTTGGGAAGGAGTCTGCACAGTCAGTGCTTGGGTCTCCCCTCTAGCCTGAGGTATGACTGTGTTTGTGAGGTATCACAACCCATCACTTTCCTTCTACCAATGCACTTGATACTTATCTTGAAAACGAAGTGAGGCTGAAAAAAAACCTGGTGGGAAACAGTTTGCTGATCATGGTAAAGATTCAGATGTGATTCCTGGTGAGACTAAACGTGGAATTTCTGAAGGAGGAGCATAGTCATACTCAGAGCACTTGTCTGCTTCACTGCAGCATCACTTCTTAGAACCAGCTGAGCTCATAGCACTCCTGAGTTCCAGAAAGAAGCATGAGGAGCAGTAAGTGTATCCTCCTGTTGATAATCACTGACTTCAGAGACACTAGTTAAACAGATTTTATTCCACTGGAGAAAATGTTGATAAACCAGAGCTGTAAAATTTAAAATTATCAGGAAATTTTTATGGCAAAAATGCTAGTTTATAAAATGCACCAAGATGCACAGCTGAGATATTATATTCTTGTTTATACTTTTATTCTCTTTTATAGCCTGAGCTTATGGATCAGGCTTTTTCCTAGCTTTGGACAGAAAAAGTAGGCAATCGGTAATGTTGTTCCATGGTCTAAGATCTCATGGAAGTTTAGACAGAAAAAGGAATAGAAATTACAAGGAATAGCAACTCCCATGAGACATAAGATCAGCCTTTTCCAATTAACACACTTCAATTTTTCATCAAAATGTTTCTGGGATATCTAAGGTATTCTGAAGGAAAAATCTGCTTTATTGAAACTAGAGGTTTTTTACTTTAAGAAAAAGAAAACAACTTTCCACATTGTGCTGGTTTTGGTCTGTTTTTTACTATTCCCTTTTTACCACTTATCTTAAAAAGGTTTAAGAACAATTTCTGGTGAAAGCGTCTCCCCAGGTTATGCCAGAAGTAATGAACCCTTACAGTGATGAAGAAAATGATACAATCCTTGCACTGCCAAGGGCCAACTGAGTGAAGATGCCAGGCACTTGTAATCTCACTCAACCCACAGGAAATTGTTTTATAGAGCAGAAAATATATGTTTGTTCCTGAAAGCTCAAGAAAGAATGTGTAGCACACGTCACAGTCCCTTATTTAAGGGCTTAAGATCATATTCTTGATAAAGTGGATCTAATTTTTTAAATTAAGTATATCACATCAAAGAAGACAAAATATTGCAATATATTTCCAAATAACAGCTGATTTCTGAAGTCAGTGGTCTACTGCAAGAAAGTTCTGCTGAATTGTCTGTCAGTGACTAATTTACATTAGGCTGTAGAGAACCAGTGAATTTCCACATAAGAAACATTGTACACATGGGACAAAGATACAAGCAGAGTTAAGTATGCAGTTGCTGACATAATTTCTATGGTTTTGATCCTGTAGTCAGACCATATGCATTGTGGTAACACTTTTTTATTGCTTGACTCAGTCACTCAGTTTCATGTCTCATTGAAATAACAAAGTCATTTCTCAGAGCCTGTCATTACTCTGTACTACCAAGCATTCACATTTTATCCTGAATGTGTTGAATTCAGTGACCTGATTTCTCTTTGGACCTGTGCTTTCTTCATATGACTGTTTTGCACAAGAGAACTGATAGTATAGGGCTAAATTTTAGTAGCATGGGGATAAAATGTTTCTAAAATCATGAGAATAGATTCAGGGGGTTGGGAAGAAAGGTTGGGAGAAAAGGAACAAGGCCTTGGGAACAAATGTTTAGCTTTGTTTTAGTAGATCATATTAAACTGTACCTGTGTAATCATCATATAATAAATTATATGATTGTTAAATGTAATAATTGAATATAATTATCATTTAATTATAGTAAAAATCATGAGAAAATATGTTTTGGGGGTCTAGTGAATTCATGGTTAATGTACACAATAGAACAATATTGGGTTTAATAATTAATATATAATTATAGTTATAATAGTTAACATATAGTTATGTAAGGAATAGGGTATAAAACATGTTCATTTCTGATCCAGTGTTAGGGTCAGAGTCAGATTTGGGTCTGTACCCCTGATTCCCAGAGCTCTTCAATAAAGCACCTGCATATAATAATTTCATGATTATGTGTTTCTATGCTAGCAGACCTGCACCACGGAATGCCCCAATCCCATCTCTCCAATAGTGGGCTTCAGTAAGTGGCCTGAGTAAGAGCTAAAAGATAGTTTAAAAGTGGTTTATATACCTAATGGTGCAACAGGAGATGCAGCATGGAAGACAAACTGAGGTGCTGGCTGGTCACTTCAATGAGACAATGACTCCCTCATTATACATCTAGACCACAGAGCAGGCTGTAACCACTAACCACACCAATGACCTGAGGCTACCCAGAGAGAAACTCCCACAAAAGATTGCTCTGCAAGGCGGAAAATCTCTTTCCAGGTCTTCAAGACTGGAGGAACTACTGCTCTCATACAGTCACCACTGAGATGCCACTTGTGCAGGCTAGTATAGGAAGGAAGTTGTGTCCTGATCACACATCCTCCCTATGGTCAGATATTAATCAGTGAGATAATCAAGCATGTTTAAAAACTTTTGTATTCAACAAGTTTTAAATGTTTCAGGACTTAACTTTCACAGCAGAAGAATTGCACCACGATTCCTTTAAAGCATTGAGCAATGCCATTTATTTCTGTGGGGATTAGGAGAGAAAAGAAATGCACAGATCTGTGCTGTGCCAAGCAGATGACAGGAAAAGTAGCTGCTGACACAGGGTCCTCTGCTGTGCACAGTTTACACATCTGTCTGAATTCGTATTTCAGCAGACAGGTAACCTTTCACTTCCCTTCTAAGAGTGGGCAGCTGCTGTTATCATTTGATCTCTAGGTCTTTATGCATGCAATCACTGGTGGTTAGGGCTTTAGTAACATTGATTTTTTCCACTGTGATTTCAGAGGTGGTAAAAAAAAGTTAAAAAAAAAAAAGTAAAAATAAAGAAACCAAAGTAATGGGAGGCACATTACTGAATGTTTCCTCACAGGAGCAACATACTGGCAACTGCAGTTGATTAATTTTGTGCTACACAGAGAATGCAAACATGTGTTTAAATCCATTCCTGAGGGATGAGTCCTGAGGGTTTGTTCCCTTAAATATAATCTAGCCTGCACAAAGACAGGAACTTGCTAATGCTATGGGGCAGGTATGTTAGAGAATCAAGCAGCACAGCCTCCCATGTCTGACAGACCCAATGTCAGACACTCCAAGACAGATGCATTGCTGGTCAAGGCCAAGTCTATCAGCAATGGTGGCATGTGGTGGTGTTGGATTTGTTTTATAAGTTTTATAAGTATAGTTTTAATTGTAACTTTAGTTTAACTTTTTAGCCACTTTTAGGTGGGCCCCCTGTCTTGGAATTTGTTCTTATCAAAAGTTGATAAGAGTTTCCAAGACAACCTAGGCTTCTGTCCAGAGACTGTTTCCCATTGGTTCCTCCCCAGGATGATTCCCTACCCATCCTTTCCAATGTATTTTTCCCCTCTGTCCATCAATCATTTTCAAGGTCCAGAGGTTTGGCCAGTGGTTGGTGGACACCCAGAGGACTCCACCCCAATTTAGCTTGATTTGTTCTTGTTTAGGTAATTCAGTTGGCATTTCCCACCTTGCTTTGTTTTATTGGTTTAGAATTGTACCCACCCCTGGAATTGTGCTGGTAAAAAAACCCCTGCAGCTCAGCTTCGGGGTCTCTCTTCTGAGGCACTGAGCCTGGGGCCAGGGGCTTCCCCTGTGATCCCTGAATAAAACCTTTGCCCCAAGCCTCAAGAGAGTCTCCTCTTTCTAACCACGGCTGTGACAGCGGAGGTAACAGTGCTGCAGAGCCAAGAACCCACACAAAGGTTCTGTTGGGGCGCAGCCAGGGCTGCCAGGAGGTCAAGCCAACGCAGGGCTGGCCACAGAGACAGAGCTGTGCACTTCAACAGTGGCAGAGTCTCTTGCATAACATATTTAAGAAGGATGTGGGGGGAGAATACTTCACAAGAGCAGACAGATAAAAAATAGAAGAACAAGAATATATGAGAGAATATAACAGCTCTAGATATGCCCAGGTGAAGCAATCAGTGAGTGATCGCTCCCTGTTCTTAACTCATGAGGCTCTCATCCTTACACTCCCATGTCCATTTGAGGAGGGGAGTGATAGAAATACTTTGGTGGACATCTGGCATCCAGACATGGTCAACCCACCAACCAGCACTGAAGTTCAAATCAGTGCCAGAATCCACCAAAACATTGCCACACAAACCAAATATAACCTGGAAAACCAGAAACTTGTTTATGGCTCTTAGCCTTGTCAAGGAAACTTCTTCATCTGCAGAAAAACTTTTTAACAGGTCTCTCAAGGTATCTTCCTTACCCAGTGCAAAGTTATGCCAGATAGTTCAGGTGGCAGATGCAGTACAGTCCCCAAAGGATCTATTAATCTTTCTCCAAGTTAGATCATTTTTCATGCCTGCCCAGGTACCTTGCTCACCTCTTCATGGCATTGTCCCTGCTTGTTGCAGAGGGATTGGACTAGATGACCTTTGAAGGCCCCTTCCGAACCAAATTATTTCATGATTTTAGAATTACATGATTGAGCTGTGCAGCACAAACATGTTCTTTACTGAGGAAGAAAGGTGTGTTTGTGAAGACACACTTGAGAAAGCTGGCAACCCATGGTCCTTTCTCCCTAGGATGTTTTGTTTGCCTCCACTGCTGAGGTTTTGAAAAGTTAACTAATATTAACCACGTCCTGCTTCACTGCATCTTCCTCCCACTTTGTTGGCTAGGCTTGACAGGCATCTAAACTTGCACTGCTCTACCCCTCATCCCCAGTGGGCTCTCACTACTCTGAAGCTTTAGTGCCTGTTCCAGGAATCACAGTGAGTATCACAATTTAGCTGGTAATATTTGGGACAGCAGCCTTGTTCTTTCATTACTTCACAGGCACAATATTCCTTTTGCTATTTCCAAGCTCAGTTTCTTCCAAAAATCTCTACCAGAAATGCTGAAGTAAGACCTGGCCCAGCTAGTCATTTCCTTCTACATGCTGTCAGTTGTAGGGGCAGAGGTGCTGCTCCTCTGCGCCTTTAGTCCATTTGTCTCAAGCATACCTACTCCCTGTTCAATCCAGAGTGCCAGGACTAAAAGTCTGGACTCTCAAAGCACACACCACAAGAACCATTTACCAGATGACCTTAGTGTCAAATATACAAAACCAGAATCCAAAAATGTATGTTGCCTCCTCAAAGCAGTGTTGGTTACATGAGGTTTGTGTGATCTGTTCCTTGACTTCTCAACATTAGTGTGAAAGCACAGGGTCAACACACCCACGGTTAACCATGGCACTGCATTTAACACTGCAGCACCTCCTGAAAGGCCCAGTGTGGTTTTCAGTCTGTGTTAGAGTACAGTAGCATCTAACAGTGAACCTTTGAAGCTGTTGTCAATAGCAGCTTTTTCATAGGCCCGTTGTCAGCCTGCTCTCCCTGGAAGGAACTCTTCTGTCCCTATATCACTCCAATGCTCTGAACCTCAGACTAGAGTTTGAAGCACAGCCCCTGCATGAGGACATTTAAGCACATCTCTGGGATGCCCAATTCTGCCTCACAGCCCCTTCTGAAAGTTTAACACCTCAGTCTGCCTGGTTCCAGCATTTCTTCTCAGTACACAACAGCTTTAATGTACCAATGAAGGTGCAACTTCCACTGTTGAACTCTTCAGGAGTTATACAGTGGTCCTAAGGGGAAAACCACATCTACCTGATTTGAAGGCAATCCAAGGGTTTTCTTCCAGGTTCCTGGAAGATGAACAAATATATTAGTGAGGCCTCCCAGTCTCATGCAGAATTATGCAGAACTGTCTTTACTAACATCGAAGGCCTGTTGTCTTTCTTCCGTCCTAAAGGCTCAGATCAATACCAGAGTAGGTTTTGTTTCCTTCTGAGCAATAGCATTGCCATCTCTGCAGACCCAAATCAGTCACACGATTTTTTAAGCAACCATGAGCTTAGAGTGACACAGTTCCCAGTTTGACAGGCTTTACGACTAATGAAAGCAGAGGGCCTTTCTGAGATCAGAGGTTTCTCCCTTTTCACAAAGCATCAAACTACTGGGAAGGAAGAATAGCCAACTTCTTGCTAACACCACAGTGCAAATCTGGCAGTGAGGAATGCCCTGCACCACACAGCTGGAGTGTGCCTCACCATGCTCCACCAGGACTTCAGTACTGGCCCCACACTGCCTCACCACTGCCTGTTCCAACCCCAGATATAGAGCAGAGGATCCTCAACTGTCTTTCATCCATCCCCCTCCTTTCTGCGCCTGAAACTAGATCTAATTTGTGCTTGTATAGTTTTAGCTATATGTACAGTTTTCTGCAGGTAAAGGTTAAAACTAGTCTATAAGACATATCAATGTCCCTGCATTTATTCACTTCAGTAGGTTTAACATATTAAATTCCACCCCTCAGTGCAACCTTGTGCACAGAGAAGACGCTGCCCCTTCCCAGACAAATGGTCGGTGAGGCCTGTCCTCTCAGCACCTTGTACTGGTGGGCAATACCTGTGGCAAAGTGGCAAAAGTTCTGTTTTCCCCAAAGTGTTGGCAAATTCTACACCCCACGAGACTTTTCTGCACTGCCACATCTGGAGATGGAGCCTTAAATTCTATTAAATATCATATTTACTAAAATAAAGCGCACAGTTCACTAACAATCACTCCAAGTAACTGTGTGTCTCAGGCTTGTAGCTAACAACAGACTGCTGTGGTTTTAGATTAAACCCTCAGATAAGAACAAAAACCAGGAGAGAAAAAGGGCAGCCATTCTCAAATCTGTCTTTAGCTATGTGATTAGCTTGTCACAGCTCAACTTCTGCTCTCCTATACTGTTGGAATCAAGGAGGAAGAAAACAAGCTCCAAGCAATTAGGTTTGCTTGGTTTGAATGATCTCTTTTATGTTCCTGCTGAAAGTTTGTTTCAATTCCCTTTCCTAACCCCTCAAGGACGAGAGGATCAAGTAAATATAAAATGATTCATTAGCAGAATTTGACTCTACCATACAGACAAAAAAACAAACCAAAAAACAAACAAAAACACAAATAAAAATAATCCAAAGAACCTGGTAATCTGTGTAAAAATCAGCAGTGACAAGAAAATGTATACATGCTATTTATTGTCAAAGACCACACAACTGGACAGTGTTCAGTTTGTTTACCGTGACTAACAGATCCTTTTATTATACAACAGCAAGTGTCAAGATGCATATATTTTTTTAAAAAATCTAACTACCTTGAGAGATGAGTAAATGAAAAAGGCTGTTCTGCAAGATTTCCTGTACCGTAATGCATGGGCATTTGGCCTACATTTGTGACCCCATTTTTCTTTCAGGTCTGTAGCTGTACTGCACAGACTCAATCCTTTGATTTGAAGTGTGAAGGAGTGGGAATGGGGAGTGCTGCATCCAGTCTGAGTCTTGAATGAGCTGCACTGCTCTAACCCGCATGCTTTCTAGCTTCCACATGGCTCTAAGCCCGAACCAGACTTTAAATGCTGCTCTTCGGCAAAGGGAGATGTAGAAAGAGGCAAAGAGCTTCCTCCCCCAGGCGCGTCTGTGAATCGGACTCAAACCGAAGCTGCTCGGCAGAGCCAGAGCCCCAGGCGGGTGGGGCTGTGGTGGGGAACGCGCTGTGCCAGAACAGAACCTCTGCTGCTCTGCTCTGCTCCCACCATCAACACGGGACAGGAGAGGCACTGCCACTGAAAATCATGTGTCCTACAGGCTCTTTACAGGCTTGTACTGCTAGAGATGTCACATTCCGAGGTGTTTCTGTGACCAAAAAACAGTGGGGCAGAGCTGCGAGATCATGCAGCCTATATGAGCTGCTATGGCCATGCATCTCCTAATTTTTTCCTAACAAATGGATTTCCTAGCTCATTCCCTACAACACCAGGCTGCAGCCAAAACTAAATTCCTTTTGAATTTTTGCTTACAAATGGGATTATTATCTCCTGGTTCAAAACCAAAGTGCTCCTCACGGTTAATCTCTAACGTGATGCAGGTATTTCTTCAGATTTTTAGATTTTTTAAACTCAATCCTTGCACCTGCTTCTCCCTGCTCTAAACTGCCCAGCTTGGTATCTGGTTCACTATCAAGAACACATCCACATGCCCAGGGAAGGGAGCACAGCCTCAGTCATCCCTTGTCAGAGCAAAGGGAGTTTCCTGCACCAAGCCCCAGCTCCTGTGTGGTTGCCAGGACTCTCACTGTGTAAATCAATTTTACATAACTTGCTCTCTGCTACCACCCATTGCCTCCTCAGCTGCATTGTTCTTTGGGCTAGTCTCAATTCGTGTGTATGCGCTTGATTTAATTTTATTTGTACAAACTGGACGGATTTGGGTTCTTTCAAAGTGGTACTTGGCACTGATTTCTGCATATATTTTTGTGCCTCTCTGGCTTCCTTTGCATTTTTCCACAGTTTATCTTAATACATTTTGATATTTAGTACAAAAGCATGCATGCAAGGAATCAGTGCAGAAGAGCTCCCATGCATTAACATCACACTAGTGTATCCTAATCTCACTTTCTAGGCTGGATGAGACCTATAACCCCAATGCATTTTTTTGAATGGCACTTCCAGCTCCTTCAAATTAAGTACCATCAAATCAGCACACATTTATTGAAACCAGAAACTCATGAAAGTATTCATTAATTTTAATTTCTCTTTCATTGAAGAAGACCATGAGAATTTGTCCTCTTTTTCTCAGAGATCACCAGCAGCTCCCCACATCTGTGACCACACCTTTAAGAGACCTGCACTGCCAAAACCTGCTCAAAATTCAAACCTTCTTGTGCAGTTAACAGTTTCTGTTTAGGTAGCTAATTTCAAATTTCACAGAATTTCAAATTTCACAGGGCTTAATTAACTTTAGTCTACTGAGTGAATGTAACTGACAAACACGAGGTTTGCAGTGCTACAGTTAACAATAACTGGTGTATGTGTGTGTTGCTTTTTAATGACAGAGACTACTACTTGAATCTACAATTTATTCCGTAAGAATTATTTTAAGTTTCATATTTCTCCCATGAATGTGTTAAATTATGAAGTTTAAGTGTATGTAATTCTCACCTCCAGGATTGCTTTAGTCTCTGAAACCCAGAATTTACATTTTGTATTTTTCATCTTTGCTTGCTTGGAATGCTTTGAACTACTTATCTTTCAATTTTATCAGTTTCCTTTTAATGAACAGAGCACAGACCTCTCACTTTGCAGTTCAAAGCAGATGAGGAAAACATCAGTCAAGATGTCAGCCACTTAACACCATAAAGGTGCTTTTCTTATAAAGGTTGCCAGAATAATTTTGTAAAACACAATCTCTACCAAACGTTTCCAGGTAGCCAAATATCTCACTGATTTCAAGGAAATGTATGCTTCTAGATTTTGCCTAAATTCATTCCTAATTTATCCACAAGCCAGTATTACTTAGTTTAAAGCATTTTATTCATGTTTAGAAAGGACTGGAAAGAATTTTCAGGGAGAGCAGACAGTGCCGTGAGGGGTAGGCACAGCTAGACACTCTGCTGAGCCTGTTTTCCCTCAACTGCCCCCTTCCCTCTCTGCCCATGCTTGTTCCTCCAAACCACCATGACCCCTCCCTTTCACCCTTTGTGGTTCTGGCTCTAAACACTCCACAACAGGATTTCTGCACCCCCCCAAAGTCTTCTCCAGCACCCCATCAGCTTGTGTCTCTGTAGGTCACTTAGCCCATGAGGTGACCCAGGGGTTTGCCTGGGAGCACCTCCCCTGAGATGGCCCAGGAAAGAGACAGGGCAAGGAGTTTCAGCTTCAAGAGCTGCAGCTCAGCATTGGGCTTTCCCTTGCTCCTCTGTGCTTGTAAGAGCTGAGCCTTAATCCCCAACCCAACATTCACCAAGGTGAAAAGCAGGTAGGCTGCAGTCACCTCTCCTCACACACGGCCTTTCCCAGCCGTGATTCAGCTCCTGGCTGGGCAGCACTCCCTGCACAGGGGGCTTGTCACCACTGCAGGTTCAGAGGACTTGCTGAGCCTCACAGCCCCACACCACAGGAGAGGAGCTGCTGGATCACAGCAGCCCCCAGCCGTGCCAGCTGCACCTGCACAACTTACTTCTTTCCTCTGGCCTGCTTTCCATTTGTGGAGCTGAGCTTTTAGTCACTTAACCTAACACAGACAGAACTACCTGTCTGAAACATGATGAGAACATCAGTTTAAAAATAAGTCTGACATAATCACCTAAGCCAATGGAAACACCTGCAAACACTGCTCTGCCACATGCCAGTCTTTTCCCAATAGTTCCCCTTGCAGATGGCCTGAAGGACACCTGTCAGCCAAAACAGACCATGTTGCGAGCACAAGGTGGAAACTTCCATTTCAGAGAGAAAAAAAAAAAAAAAAGCTGAAGCAGTTTCTTGCAAGGAACGTGCATGTGATACTTGAACAGGGGAAGGAGGCAAAATGACCTGATTTTACTACCTTGTATCTGTTGTGGTTTCCCCACAGCACAGAGCAATTGAAACAAAATACTTAAAGCTGGTAAGAAAATGAAAAACAACTTTTAGAAACCTTACGCTTTGTTTTTAAACTCAGATCCAAGTGTAAAGATCAGCTGCAGCTATTCACACAGCACACTATTCAATTATGTTCCAAATCCACATTTCCTAAAAGATTTCTTCAAAGATGTAAGATTTAAATCCTTACAGTAGAGTCAATGTTAAATTACCGTATTTGCAAATGTTGGCCTTTCTTTGTGGGACAGCTAGCATGAACATAAACACCTGCACTGATAAACTGCAGCAAAACTACTTCTACCTGCAAACAGGGCGGTTTGCACACGCAGAGGCAGCCAGATGGTCTATCCCCATAATAACTAGTTTTTCACATAGAGATCTGTTTCCATAGAAGCATGGAATAATCTAAATTGAAAGAGCTTGGTGGAGGTCCAGCCTGCTGCTCAAAGCAGACCTAACTTCAAAGCTGGCCAGATCAGGTGGCTCTGAGTTTGTCCATTTGAGATTTGAAAATTTCCGGTGATGGAGACTTCGCAATCTCTCTGGGTATCGGCTCTAAGTCCTGGACCATTTTCATGGTGATGCATTAGATTTTATTTCATGTACGCAACTGGAATTTCTCTCACTGCAGACTGTTGTCCTTTTACTGGGCACCTGTAGGAAGGATACAGGTCTCTTTTCCATATGGTCCACTGTAAGCATGGAAGTTCAATTTAGCCACCCATCTTTACCTTCTCTTCTACAGGCAGAACAGTCCCAGCTTTTCACAGATCACATACCCCAATCCCACCACCATCCACAAAGCTCCTCTACCAGGCCCTGTTTTGTTGGCAGCTCTGATGCCAGGGGAACCAAGCTGAGCACAACACTGAAGGTACTGGTTTGACAATGAAGGGGAACAAACATCCTAAACCACTTCCCTTAGCCTGCACACTGACCCACACTTCCAGGCTTTCACTCTTCACAGCTGCCCCCAGGCCTTTTTCTGCAAAAACTGCTTTTTATCCAGCCTATCTGTTCACAGCTTGGCTACAGAGATGCTATGGGAGAATTTGGCATCTAGCCTGTAAAGGATTCAGCTTCAGTATGAATGAGATCACTTACAAATCTACCAAAATTGCACCTCTTGCAATTCAGTTCAATTTCTCTAGGCTCTGCCTTACAAGGAAAACATCAAGCCAAAGGGCCTGCCAAAAGACATGCATCTGGCATCACAAAGTTCTACCCATGGATGAATGTTTTTTTCTTTTTTTCCTGAATACAAGGCTGGTCTTTGTCCATAGTATTTCATCAGTGAAAATGACTATACTGAAATAAAAACTAAGTAGTAAACCTCATCTTTACCATCATCACCTAAATCAGGTGTTTCAGTTGTTTCAAGAGCTAGGTGTAGGGTCTACATGTTGTCAGAACAGTCTAAAGCCAACAGTGATTTTATTACATCTGAGGAAAACACCACTTACAAGGAAATATTTTATGAGATATGTTGTGGTTTCCCACTTAAAAGGACGTGGAACACAGTAATTTCACTAAAAAAAAGGTGTAATTTTTGTAATCTATCCTTATTACAAAAGCCACGGTAATGCCATGAAACTGTCAGCCATAGCCTAGTTTTTACTTCTGAAAAATCACAGAATTAGTTAAAAAATTACAGAGAGCATTTAACAAAATGAGTATTTCTAACCGGATACAATATAACACCAGACCTAGGTGATACAGAACTGCACAGAGTTGTCATCAGTGTCCCTCTCCAACACCTGCTTCTCTGCTGCCAGAAATGTTCCCATCTCTTATAGAGCTCTGGTTGTCAATTCTAACATCTGAGGTTGGGTACCCAACTTCACTGGTCTTTCTGGGACAAGCTTATGTGAAATACTAAACATTATGGTTTGAAATATACAGTCAAACAAGCATTCAAGAGCTTTACTTGTCATTTATGTTTAAAGACCTCATTACCTCAAACTTGGTTTGACCATTGCATCAAACAATGGTAAACAAGGCAAATTTTCCCGATCAAGATTCTTGGGTTTCTTTCCCTTACTGAATCATAAACCATCTGACAACTTGGGCTAATACCACTAATGTAATTCTGCCAAGTCTTAACCAGATTCATCATCAGGAATTGCAAGATCCCTTTGGGCTTAAAAGGATTCTCAACTGCAGACTGGACTATAAAAAAATATTAAATCCCACAGAGCTTCTTTAATTTATCTAAATTTTAAGATTTCTGGTCCAACAAGTCTCAAAACACAATTTAAGCCAGCACAATAGCTTTATTTTACAATTTCAATTATTATACACAATTCAGTAAAAGCTCACAGGAGGAACAGCACGGAGACTTACCACTTTTTCGTATTTCCTTCAATTAGAGCCAAAGTGCAAGGTCTCCAATTAACTCCCAAGGTAAGAGAACAATACTTGGCTGTTAACACAAGTCATGTTAACACTTAAACTATCTAATTAGTTAATGGAAAGGCCACATCTTTAAATGCAATTAGAAATATTTTAATAAACTTTTGGCTTCTTTTGGTATGATAAATTGCCACATATCCTACAACTAACAGGTAAAGGAACATTGTTTTCCCAAGGCATGTAAGAAAGCAAAAAACACTGCCTCTGTATTATTCCAGATGGCTTAAAAATGAACATCAGAAAACAACTGTTCATGTGGAATTTTATTTCCTTCAGACATGCTGGTGCTCTTAAGGAAATAAAAAAAAAAAAAAAAAAAAAGAAAAAAGAAAAGAAAAAAAAAAAGGGGAAGAAAGTCCAATCCAAACTTTTCCATACACAGAATCTTGAGGCACAGGTTCCCCTACCGCTAAATGAATTTTTTACACAGGTTATGTCATATGTTATAACATTGTTCCTATTTGGAGTTATGGCACATTGACTTTTTGGGGTGAAAAAAATCTCCTCTGTATTCAGCTGCTACAATATGGCACAAAGTTAAAAGTTAACACCATGACTAAATACTCCAATGCTTTTTTGCTGGCTATTTTTGGGGTGCACATAAATAAAAGGCACACTTATGCTGTCCACTCTCAAATCATTTACGTAATTTACAAGCTTAACTTCCCAGCACTGCTCCAGGCCTGCTGGCCCAGTGCAAAAAAATATTTAAGTCAGCTTCCAGTGCTAGTAGCAGCTTTATATGCTTCACCAATGGCTTTAGTTTAGCATGCTACTTCCACCGTAGTGACTACTCATGACAGGTCAACAGTGTTCCTGAAAAAGGAAATTACAAATCCTAAAAAAAGAAGAAAAAGTTAAAATAAAATTATTTATATTCACTTACATGTCTATTTTCCAGATGTGTTCACAATGTTCAGAAAGTGCACATTTTGAAGTCTTGTTTCAGTATTACAAATGTCCATGACCTACACATTATAGCAGCGCCACTTGCAACAGTATCTGAAGAACTGTCACCTTGCCATGACTGACCCTGTTCTGCAAGAGCATCATGAAAATACATGAATTTCCTCTTGGCTAGAACTTAGTGTCCATAATGTCTTATGTATGGTATTTTTAAATATTTGCATTGAACTTTGTACAGCAGTCAGAATCTGAAAAGCAGAAATTTAGTAGTTTCACTTTTTGGCGCTCATTTTTATTTAAACCATTTTCAAGAATTAAAGTGATCTTACAGCACATGAAGAACCCTCAAAAATGAAAGCTCCACTAAGCATTACACACTGTTAAAAACTTACCCAATTAGATTTAGTCACTGATTTGTGAATTCTTAAAAAATTACTTTTCGTGATTTAACAACAGATAACATTGATGAAATTATCATGTATAAAAACAGCTTAGGTCTTAACATCAATGGTCTGACAAACATATTTAAACAAGAATATTCTGAGTTAAGACTAGTGCTAAATTTAGCCCCTAAATACAGCTAAATTTAGGTTTAAGAGTTTAGATACTCTCAATTTCATATGCCTTTTTAAAAAAAGGTGAAGTCCAACTTTCAGAAGAGTCTGTAAAAGAGCAGTTTCAAGTAAGTCTGGAGTAATTAGGTACTGTGGCTAGAGTTACCATAAATGTGTACTACACGCTGACTTGACAAGATTGTGTTAAAAGAAGTGTGAGTTGAACCACTACCTTTGAAGGTTCTTGCTTTGGTTATCTTAAAAAAATCTGACTGTTAAAATAACAGTGCAAGTTCACTATAAAGCCACATGCTTCTTTCTCGATGTTCTCTTATGTTTTTTATTATGTCCACTGCCAGCAATGGACACTCTGCTTGGAAAATCCACCTCCTGCTGTGAAAGTTTTGGCTGAACCAAATGAAGAAAGTAATTCTGATAGCAGACTCAAATGGGAACACACTATTTCATTTAGTTCTTGTTAAGAATATTCAGAAACCTTCTTCATCTACAGTCTTTTTGAAACACAAGGCACAAATAGGGAGTGGACATTCCAGCAAAAGGTGATTGTCTGAAATTAATAGTCCACTGCAGTCTTCTAGTCCAGCACAATGGAAGATTTTTCCTGTCCAATTCTATGCCACATCTTCTAGGTAGTCTGCGACGTCGCTTAACTGAGAAATGGTAAGGTCTTGTGTGATGCTTTCAAGCTAGAAAATAAATAAAATTGCAAAGTCAGAAATCACAAAACCAGTAAGTGTTATGTCATGTATTCCTTCATATGCTTTCATATGTCTTTTGGCCTCAAGCTCTTTCATTGAGATTACACAGTCCTTTAGGAGGTACCCAGACAGATCCAGATACATTTTACAGACCTAGAAAGGCACAGTGAGTTGTTCTACAGAACAACTGTTGCAGGGTTTTTGTTTTGTTGGGATTTTGTTAATCAGTACAGCATCTAAACTTAGCAAGGATACTAGGTGTAAAAAACAGAATGTAAGAAATCATGGAACCTTAACATACAACCTAGGAACTAAGGATAGCACCAGGTTACTTCACAGAAGATCAGAAACAAAGTCAAGACAAGATCAGAAGAATATTAAGATCATCAATTTAAAAATAATCATACTTTATCACTGGCATTGGACTCTTCTGTTCCCACAGAAATTTCGTCTATTTCTTCACCAATACTGATGTCACTTTTTTCTGAGCGATGACTTGTACTGAAGAGAAAGAAAACCATAAACACAGAAATAAGACCTCCTTATCAAACATCCAGGTATGACATTTACTGTATACCTGACATTTGATTGGAATTGCACTTCCTAGGAATTTAGATGTGATGTTACTTAAAACTCCGTAACAACAAAAGGCTTTCTACCCAGATTAAGCCACAATAAATACTGAGAAAAACTTAGGCCTCGATCATGCAATTTACAAACACCAATAGCTTCACATCATAAGCACAAGGTTGTTAAATACTTATTACTGACTACTCACGATGCTTTACTTTCCAGTTGAATATCTCAGCTTACAACATAATTATTGACTAATTGAATTAATTACTAAAACATTATTAAGTGCATGGTTCAGGAAAAAACCCAAACCTCAAACCCCTTCCACAAAAAACCCAACATGGCATCATGCTGAAGTTAGAGTAGGTTTTTAAGGAACTCATTATCCCTATACAAAAAGAGATATGGTTTAGTTGTTTCTTAACTTGTACTTAAATCTATTAAAATAGCAAACTGAAGTTTAAAGGAGTGCAGAAATACTAACAGATCCCAGTGATAGTGACTGTCTGCTATATTATGAAATAATTCAAATATGCTAGTGAATATACTTATGCAGCATAAGGTACGACCCTACTGAGGTATGAACCGTCTCCTACCTGTTGAAGTCATCAGCATATTCATCATCATCTCCATTTCCTAAATAAGATTTAAAAGCTATTAATCAAACAAGTTCTCTTCAGGAAACACAAAAACCCCCTATCTATTCCTGCACCAAAATACATGGTTTGATGACCACCAAAAGTGAGAGTATATTAAATTATTTACACTGATAAGAAAGATGAGTTATGTTTGTCATTATTTTATCTCAGCATTATTAACATAAACTGTTTCAAAACTGAACATATTTTCAGGAAGTTAGCTGCATTGCTGAATACAAAACTTAAATACTTGACAGCTCTATTCTGAGAGAATTCTTCCATCACACCTTCTTCATATTGCACCAAAGGAAAGGCAGCTTTCAAAGGTGTAGAGGGCAACTAAATATGCCCCTGAATAGCAGTAATACTTACCAGGCTATCTTTTACTAAAAATATAAACCTGCTCTTTTTGTAGAAACCTCAACAACAAAATTCATCACTTGGTATTAGTAAATGCCTGCAGAGAATGAAACAAATTTTTGCTCCATGTGTAAAATATTAACCCACAAGACTGCAGTTTTCACTTTTCTGTATTTCTTAAGACGACATCTTGCCTTTAACTACATTAAGCTTCACAATCTATGTTAAATAGAATAACATAAGTAAAAGCTGATGATTTCAGTTCAATGTATGTATCTGAGTTTCTCAGTTTCCTTTAAGAAGCTGGGCCAGAATTTTTCAGTTATGGCCAGAGCTTCCTCATGTTTAGCAATTACTTGCCTAATTCTAGTGATCCCAGCTTTGCATTCACCAACCGCAGGTCCTTTAAAACAGAGTTTCTATCCAAATCTGTAAACAAAAGCACTTTTATCAGAAATTTGACTTGTCACACATCAGTAACATCCCACTTACACATACAGACCAACCATTTATAACAACTGCCCTTTTATATCAACCTTGTGTACTTTTATAATATAGTATGGCAATGTAATATAATATAATCACAGTTGAACTCTGGTAACATTTAAAAACTTAGGGAGTAAACAGGAATAATCTCCCTCTACTCAGGGATTTACAATATGAAAGTAAACACTTCTAAAGAACTGGTTCAAATAATTTAAGATAATACAAAGGAATAAGCCAATTTCAGTTTAAAACTGAGCAGCAGAATTGCTATTAATTATATACTCCTTTATAAACACAGTTTTATATACACACCAAAGAAAGGGATGTAGAAAAGTATTTCATGCTCCAAAGCATAAAATGCCTCAGTGGTAGAACAATACATCCAAAGCAGTAAGCTATCACTCACTAAGAAAGCACTACTGTAAAGCACATTACAACCAGAAGGGGGCCACATACTCTATCATTCTTCCATCTGAACGTGTAGCTCATTCATTTCATTTCAGAAATAATTTCTACAATCATCAAAACACAAAAATATATGAAAACTTACTGTCAGACTCCTTTAGCAAAGGTGCACCAGTTAGAGAGCTTAACCCACTTTTTAGAGCTGGTGCATCAGAAAGGGATGCTAGACCTCCTGCTTTATTAGCCTCAGTTTTCCTGTAAAAAAACAAATAAATAAGTACTCCACAGAACTGTAAAATATGCATCATTACTTTCTTTTCTGTTACTAAATTGTCATAAAACTAAAACAGCAAAACTACAGCAAAAAAGAGCACGGGGAAAGGACTATTCACTCTGCAACCTTAAAAGCAGTAGGCAGCTCACTGGCACAAGAGTCAACCACAACACTGACTGAGAGAACTGACTGAGAACGCCATTGTCTCACCCACGCAGAGACTTCCGCCTGGCTTCTCTCACAGACAGAGCCCCCTCATCAGCATCACTATTTATGTCTAGGGACCTTTCATCATCCCCACATGCAGATGCAGCCAAAAGAAAAAAACATTCAGATATAGATCAGTACTTCAGTTTGTTTTGCAATTTAAACAGATTACATCTGATGAAGCTATTAATTCTGAGAGCAGTCAATTCACAGAATGAAAACCTCTTGGTTATAGAAGACAGATCTCACCACATGTTAAAGTTCATTTGGCTACTACATAGCTCAAATCCTACTTGCAAGAAAAGGAAGAAGAAACACAAATTAAAAGAGACCAAGATTTTCACATTTAGTATTGCCCAAACTGTTTGCTATTTTGATTCCATTCCTATTAATAATGGGCATCATTTGAATCTTCATTATACCTATATCACCAAAATATCACGTGTAACATCACACATTAAAGTGCTTCAAAATGTTGAACAATGGGTCAGAGACCTGGAGATAATGAGTGCCTGGATCATCCCTCACACTGTCAGTTAGCAACTGCTTGCTCTGAACCCATCTTAAATGAACGGGCAAGATGTCCATAAGGAAATTACATTTTTCCAAGGAAAGCAATGCTGGCAGCTGTCCTACCTATTTACTTACCCCTTGGGACTCCAGCACACCAGCACAAAGTACCACAAAGGGGATTCCACCTGAAGAATATGGGGGATTTTTTGCCCTCTAGAAGAGTTGTTAGGAAGGTAAAAATAAGCAATTCAGCACACACAGCTCAGCTACAAATAGCTTCTAGCTCCTTTGTTGGCAACACATTCAGCAAACCTTATAATGGAATGTTACTAGAATAGCTGCATCACAAAAACATCATGTGCTACAAAATATTACTTGTGGACTGTGACTCTACTACAGACACACATAATCCAGAAGTATTTTTTTTCTGTGGGGAATTTCTCAATTAGGAAAAAAAATCCTTGCTTTACTAAATAATTAGTCTGTTTCTTGGATTGTCTTTTAGAAGAAATCTAGTTTACCCAGTTTCAAAGAAAATTTCCCTTGATGTCATATAAAAATGCTCAAAAAATAGGAAAGTTTTTACAGACTTTTCTAATTTACCCAACTTATCATTTAGACTACCTGCTACAATGATTACTTTGGTTAAACGAGCTCTCAAGTAAGGAGGAGTAAATGCACTCAGATGCAGTTTTAATCTTGATATTAATAATTAGAAAAGTAGAAAAGAAATACTATAGTAGGATTAGTTGTAACACACAATATTTTCCAGAGTACAATCACTGTTCTTCAAGGAAAAAATAAGTCTACTCCAACAAAAAACATCCAACAAAAGCTGTATTATAAATAATCTTTCAGAAAGAGTCCATTAATTTACTAGAGAGAGACCTGGTTCACCTGGCATGATTGCTTTGTGCTCTATCAGAAGGATCCTATTCTAAGACTAAGCACCTACTCTATCAGTAATACAAAAAAACTTATGCTGCTCCGCCCACTGTAAGCATAGCTGAGGGAAAGACCAACTGCCAGACCAACTTACAAATGATTCTGCAACCTCTGCTTAATGTCTGATAAGCTGGAGCAATTCTTTGATTACTTGAGCACAGAAAAGAACACCATGACATGATCCTGCAGCATTACTCAACACAGTGGTATCTAAGCTAAGCTTCAAGGTAACTCAACATGATAACACAAAGATAGACTTTTCAGTTTTATAACAAAGCTGCTATATAGCTCAGTCACTAGCTCTTGTTTCAAATGGCATTTTTCAATCATCAGACTCCAGAGACGAACAACAGAAAATGTGCTTAGGATACATCTGCAAAACTGGCACATGAAGAAGTAACAACATTTCACTGAAAACACAAAATGTGTTGCAAAACACAAAAGGTGTTGAAGAGAAAATCCTCAGCTGTAAGAAAACTTTCCTTATTATTACAGTTTGTGGAGCCAGTTTAGAGTGGTTTTGTATGACAAAGCCATACCAATACTTAACGCACAGTCCCTGT
>WEIU01051963.1:0-59055 GCA_013389925.1 Aegithalos caudatus
CAAGCCCGACTTGGCGGCCATCCCAGCCCACGACCTGCAGGCGCAGGCTCTGGCCAAGCTGCGCCTGAATTCCCGCAATTCCTTCGTCTTCGTGCCCCGCCGGGAGGGCAGCCCTGCTCAGCCGCCGGCCCAGATTGCCAGGCCCGGGCCACCGCCACCGCCCTCGGAGGAGAAGGCACCCAAGGAGCCCCCGAGGGCTTCCGCCCCGGAGCAGGAAGAGCCCATCACTTCCCCAGCGGCGCCTCTGGATCCCTTGGTACCTGTGACTTACATCGATGACATTGTGGAGCCGGACAGCGGGGCTGGCCCGGCTGCGAGGACGGGGAGCTTGGCGGATCAGCCCAGAGGAGCTGACCTGGAGATGGAGTTTTCCTCCGTGCCCCTCTACAGACCACACTCGGCCCCCCAGCAGAGGGGAGGCAGCACCTTCACTGTCGTGCCCAAAAGGAAGCCCGTGGCCCCCGGGCTGCAGGCTCTTGCTGATGCCAGCGGAAGGCCACAGAGGGAGGAAGAGGAGGAGGAGGAGGAGAGCAAAGGAAGAGGCAAAGCCGTGGAGAACGCTGATGGGCCCCAAGTGGGGATATCCCATAAAAAGCGTTACCCCACGGTGAACGAGATTGAAGTGATCGGGGGGTACCTGTCCCTGGAGAGGTCCTGCATGAGCAAGACGGGCTCGCGCCGCAAGAAGGTAACCGGGCACCTCTGTGCTCAGCGGCCAGGCTGGAAGGGGCCCGCTGCTGCCTCGGGTTTGGCTTCTCATGGAAGTGTGGGAGCACGGGCAATGTGTGTGCTCCTTGTGGGAGCCAGAGGTGGGAACCCGGGCGGTGTGTGTGCTCCGGGCAGTGTGTGTGCTCCTTGTGGGAGCCAGAGGTGGGAACCCGGGCGGTGTGTGTGCTCCGGGCAGTGTGTGTGCTCCTTGTGGGAGCCAGAGGTGGGAACCCGGGCGGTGTGTGTGCTCCGGGCAGTGTGTGTGCTCCTTGTGGGAGCCAGAGGTGGGAACCCGGGCGGTGTGTGTGCTCCGGGCAGTGTGTGTGCTCCTTGTGGGAGCCAGAGGCTGCCCTCAGAGCTGGCTGAAACGGGGTAAAGCAGACTCAGAAGTAAAGCCTTGGGGCTGGTGGAAAACAGGAGAGGGAAGATGTAACTCCACCACTCTGATGTGAAGGACATTTCAGAATGGTGAGGAAGGAACCAGGGATTAATGTTTCTCATGCTATTCAGTATTAGGAGAGTTTGAAACTCTTTGTAAGCCCAGTGTCCTGTTTGCTTTTACTGTCTCCTGGAACTTTAAAGGGAACCTGGGAGATGGAACTTTGCATATTAAATGGAATTTGCCCTCAGGGAGGGGGCACTGGGGTCTGTCCCACAAATCAGCTGAGGGTGGGATATGCCCTGTGATAACTGCAGGGCCTGTCCCACCCCATCCTCCTTGGAGATACGATAATGGAGGGTAAAGTATTTCAGGAATTTAGGAAATCAGGGGGAGCTGTGTGGCCCTCCCGCTCTGTCCGCTGTGTCTGAGGGGTTGGACATGTTGAGCTGCCCGTGGTCACTTGGGCAGCGTGGCATTGGTGCCTTCCCCGCATTAGTGATCTATTGATAGAGGCTCAAGAATTAGGTCTCGATTAGGCAGAAAGAGATCAGCAAGAACTTAACTCCCATTGATAGGATTATACCACCTGCTCCTTCTGAATGTGCAGCTACAGCTCTGAAGATCCAAGAGATGCTGATTGCTCCAAATGCCTTTGGAGTGAGCGAATGCCAGATTTTCTCACGGCTTGGGGAGTAGTGTAGATCCTTGTGAGCCCTGAGTTGAGAATTAATCTTTGTAGGGCTTGCTGAAATGCATCTGGATGTGATAAGAGGAGTGTGGGAGAGTTGCTGGGCTCTGAGAGCAGCACACTGAAGCGGCAGGTCCTGACTTTGTTCGGGCTGTGATGTTTCCATAGTGGGAATTGTTGGACATTTCCGTTACCCAAATCCAAGCAGATAACTGAGGGACTGAATGCACATGGGTGCCTGAGGCGCTGAGCATTATAATTTGAGGAAATCCTTTGAGCAGGATGCATCTCATTTGAAGGGAGGCGGGGAGTGCTGCTTGCCTGGCTTAGCGCTGTCAAATTCCTCCCTAAGCACATGAAGCCTGTGGTAATTTGATGGTGACTAATGCAGGGAGCAGGTCTGGAGCACCCTGACATCCAGAACAAACAAATGAGCAGGAGTGTTCATTGTTGCTCGGTGCTCCTGAAGTTTTTCCTTGTTTTCCTACAGGGAAATGTTTGGTCAGACTGGAGTTGTTCTGCTGCTTAAACACCTGCTGCCTTGCACTCATTGCAGCTATTTTGGCTCAGGTTCAGTTTGGGGTGTTAATTGGATTTACACCAAATCAGGTGTGTGGTATAAATGGTGAAAATATTAATACAGCATGTTAAAGTTTGTTAGTGCTCTTAGGATGGAGCAGAGGACACAGAGGGAATCTTGTGGGATGGTCATATTTGGGTAAGCCCTGCTTCTGATGGAACTGAGGAGCTGATTTTTCTGAGCAGGGGATGCTGTTGGGGCACAAAGAACAAAGCCTCAAGTAAGATCAATTAAATATTGCACAGTGGAAGGTGTCCTTAGCAGTACAAAAATAAGGGAGGGAGCTCAAGTCCAATGCAGTGACAGAATTGTTTTTTGGTTGGTCAAACCCAGAGAAGTCATGTCATGTTCAGCCTTGGAGGTGTCTGTAACTTGCCAGGGGAAAGCTCTGAGCAACTGGCAAGTCAGTCCTGCTTAAGGCAGGAGTTTGGGCTGGAGAACTCCAGAGGACCTTTCCCAGCCTAAAATACCATGTGATACTGGTTAACTACTGTTTTGTGTGTCAGTGGTGGATTTGTGTGACATTGGGCAGGTCACGGAGCTTCTTTGGCCCTGTTCTTATCAGCTTAACAGCATTAAGTGCCCTGCTGTGCAGCTGAGGTGCCAAATACTGCAAGGTGCACACACAGCTGTTCCCTAAGAACTGTGTGTGGGGTTGTCCTGCAGGAGAACTTGTGTAAACATTTGGTTTCTGAGAGGAGAGAGATTAAAAGGCAAAGGAGAAACTGCCTGTTATATTTGAAGAACTCAGGAAGCAAATAGGGACCCTTTGAAAAATAAGATTGAGTTGAAGGAAAGTAGTCAACACAGAAGTTTCTGGGTGAAATTAAATGTGGTGTGGGAGAAACACCCATTTTTCTTTCAGTTCCCTTCCTGTTCAGTCAAGCACAGAGTATGACTCTGTAGCCAGGGTCTAGAAGACGCTGAGGGTGGACAAATGGAAAGATTTCTGTTTACTCTTGACCTAGAGGATGTTTGTGGCTTTTACTCTGGGTAATAAGGCTGAGTGTTGATGCCTGAAAAGGAAGGAGCTCATATTAGGATGCATTCCTTGGTTTCTTCCCAAGAGATCACTCTGTGTCTCCAAGGCAACCAGCCAAAAACAAGAGTTCTGTTTTGTAGCTGTGTAGGGGTTTTCAGAAACTTGATTTTGGCCTGAATTGGGCAGAAACAGACTTCTTGTGAGCTGGGAGCTGCAGTTGTTTGCTAAAACCAATCCTCTTTCTCTTTTGGGGTGTCAAAACCCGATGCTGGTTTTAGTGAGCAGCTTCCTATGTCTTTTGGGATGAACAAGCCCTTCTTGTGCCAAGCATCTTCCTTTCCAAACCTTGCTTTAAAAGGTCTTTAATTATGCTTCATACTCAGGAAAGTACTGTTTAGTGAAACTTCAGGAACTTGTAAAAATTTAACTGTTGATGCCCAGCAGGAATCTGGAAGATAAACAGCAGGTCAGCAGTGTGGAAATGCTGTGGATCAATGGGTGTCTGTGCAGTCAGGGGTAATGCTTTATTAGGAAGCAGGGTGTCAGCCCTGCCAATTGGATCCCACTGTTCTCTGAGATGGAAATGGTGTTTTTCTTCATGTCTCTCCCATGTCTGGCCACTGACTGCGTGACTGTGGTGGAGGTGCCAGCAAAATGGAGCTGACGTGGTCCATGTCCTCAGATCCACATCCTCCGTGGCTTTTTGGGAGGGTGGCTGGGACAGGCTGGGAGTGGGTTCCACTGTGCTCAGAGGGAGCTCCAGCCCCTGCTCCTGGCTGCTGACAGTGCCTGTGGGACTTGTGACTTGGCTGTGGCCTGAGGGATGCTGCTGCTTCAAGGCCTTTCAGGATAAACAGCTTTATTGCTCCTTCCAGGCCTTCAGATATTTGAAGCTGTGTTAATTTGGGGGTGGAGCTGGAGCTTGGTGAGGAAGATGATTTATTTGAAATAAAAAATCTGTTCCCAGGTCTGTTGTGGAGCTACTGTGGGGGGACAGGGGCTGTGAAGATCAGCTGGGGCTGTGTGTGGTGGGACACATCAGGGTCTGCAGGTGGAGGGCAGAGCCCCAGCCCTGCTCAGCCTGGGGCTGCATGAGCTGGAGCTCCTGTGCTCCTGCAGGGGTTCAGGTGCCCTTCAGGGCTGTTCATCTGCTCCAGGGCTGTTTTGAGACCTCTCCAGGCAGCACCAACATCATTCAGTGTGGGTGGGACTCAGTTTGAGGAGTGTTTGCAGCTCCACAGGGATGTGCCAGGAGCTGCTGGGCAGCTGCTGGAGGAGCTGGCTGAATTCTCAGAGAGGACAGGATACATGTGCAGGGGTGGAAGGAGACCTACTGACCTTTATTCTAAACTGGGAGTGGGGCAGAGGATGCAGCACACTGTTGGTGACCTCTGCTCAGGGCTCCTCTTTGTACTCTGTTATTGCAGAGAAGTAAAGGCATTTCAGCAGTGCCAGGAGGAAGAGAAGGCTTTGCTCCAGGATGTGGATCTTTGGGATCACAGAGGATAAAATCTTGCTCATCTGAGCTGACAAGAGTCAGTGGTGGTTTGGTTACCTGCCAGAATAACATCCAATAAAGCTGGTGGTGAGATAGAAATCTGGGTTTCTGCAGAACATGTGGTTGGCATGTTGGAGTGAGAGCTGGGGAAGGACAGAGCACTGCAGAGCCAGCCAGGCTCCTCACGAGCAGTCACTGGCTTTAGGCTTCAGGCTCTCCTCTCGTTGGAGGCTGGACTCTGCCCTGACCCTGCTCCTTCAGTGTCACTCCTGCAGTGCATCCCAAGTGTTTTCCTCTCCAGGATCCGGTACCTCCTGGAGATCCTGCAGGGAAGGTGAATGAATTCTGGCCAGGCCACCCAGATATCCTGTGAATAGCAGGACCTGAGAGCCAACAGACATCAGGTTGTTGATGGGTTTAATGTTTGTGCTTGTCACAGCTGGCAGTTTGCCTGTGCTGGCAGGCAACTCGCAGCCCAGTGTGAGCAGGGATTATGGGAACAAGGCTGGTGGGATCCAAACAGTTGGAGTCTAAAGCTGAATTGTCTTCAGAGATGTTCAGCTGAACTTCAAAAAGTTCCAGCTTGCACAAACTTCAGCATGGTCCATGTCGTAATCTTTTGAGCTGCGTAATGCCTGAATGTGGCTTCCAAATTCCCACTTAAAAGTCTGTTAAAAATTATTTTAAATACCCCTCAGTTTTGATCATGGGCAGCAGCTTTGTTGGTCTAACCTGCTGAACTTCCTGCTCTGTAGTTTTCTATCTGTTCAGTTCTGCTGGAGATGGTCTCCTGTGAGAACCAAGTGTAGGCCTGGGATGTTGGCAGGGATCAACATTTCCAGCTGTTGCCCAGACCTGTTTGAGCAAGTCTGCACAATGTGGAGTCTAAATACTGGTGGCTGCCTGAAGTTGTTTTTTTGCAATGTATAACACAAGTAAATTAACCATAACACAAGTAAACTAATCTGGTGGTAGGAGAAGAAGTCTCTCTGCAAAAGTTCCTTTGTTTATGTCATCTCTGTGTTTTGGAGGGGTCAAGGCAGAGATTTGTGTTCTTTAGCTCTTGGAGAACTGTGTGTTCCTGTTCTATTTTCTGTCTCTGGCTGTGCTCTGCTGGGGCAGATTCATCTGCCACCTTTAAGGAGGGGCCATGGCAGTATTTGACATGAATGTATTGCATTTTTAGGAGATGAGGTCAGCAGTGATAAGTCATGCTCAGGAAATGCTCAGTCTTGGATGATGAAGTGTGGTCCCTCCCCTGCGGAGATGATCTCTATTACTGTCAGATGGCAGCAGGCTCTTTCACCCAGACAGGGCCATTTTCCTGCCCTTTGCTAATTCCACTGATTTTTTTTTTTTTCTGTGATGTTGATGGCTGAAGACTGGAAATCAGAATTTGCTGCAGTTACAGCCTTTAAACCACTTCACAAGCTGCCCCCGAGGCTGTTGTTGGGGCAGTGGGTGGGTTTTTGTTTCCCTGCTGCAGGCCAGCACCTTGAAGTGCTGAGACTTTGTTGTATGAAACCCTGGCAGAGCAGATGAGTCAGGTTTATCTCATCTCTGTAGTGGGAAACTTTCTGAGACTGAGGCTCTGCATGGCCTCACCACTCCTTGTGCTTCTCACTCTGCAGTTACAGTCTGGGCTGATCCCGAATTCCCCTGGTTCTCTTGCCCCACGTCCTGCCTGCTGCTGTCAGCACTGCAGGGAATGGGACACAAGCGCTAAAATAGAAACTCTTATGCAAATAAGAGCCGAGCCTGGCTTTGAAGCTGGTTAGGACGTGCCCAGGGCTCAGCCTGCCCCAGAGCTCCAGAGGAGATTTGAAGTACTTTGTGCTCTGAACTCTAATCATGAGGATTACAGTTAACGTTTTCTTAATCAGTTTCCCTAATCTGTGGACCAGATCGGAGATGGTTTATAATTTCCCTCCATCTCAAGGATTCAGTTTGTTTCGGGTTTGGGTTTTCCTTCCCACTCTGTTTTTTCCAGTGTGTGGTCATGATGTTCTGAGAAGAGCAGAGCAAGGACACTGGGGTGGCTGGGGCAGGAGTCCTGCTGGTCTGTGTCATGTGTAGGGAACAGTAGGGAAAATGAAAATATTTACTGTCTGGGTGCAGTGGCAGTAAAGGAAATCTGGATAAGAGCTGCTGCAGCAGCATCTCCTTCACCTCAGGGGTTGTGCTCACCCCCCTCCCAAGTGAAACCTGAATTTAAAACCTATTTACGACAGACTCTTCCAGTGACTACAGCAGTCTGTGGGGCTGGGAGGATATCCCTGTTTGCCAGTTTGTGTAGGAAGAGTCACATGAAGTGTCTGTATCGCACAGAGCGACTTCACAAACATCCTGGGAAAATCTGGGCTGGAGGAACTCGGTGCTGATGTTTTCCGAGAAGTGCCCTTTGGATGATCTTGGGAACTTGGCAGGATGGAGCTGCTGCTTTGTGGGCATTGCAAGAATGTAGGAAATATCTCAGACAAAACACTTGTGCGTGTAGGGAAATTGTGTTGCTTGCAGCTGGTGAAAATGCAGCTCTGAGGGCACATCCCTGAAGCTCCTGGTGAACCTGCTGCACTTGCTTCTCATCAAGGAAATTCCTTTTGCATGTTAAAAGAGAGGGAAAGGGCAAGAGAGACATGAACTCTGTTGTGCAGGTGATAACTCTTCACATCATGGGAGACTTTTAGTCCTGAATGAGCTCCTTGACAGGGTGGGAAGTAATTCTGCTCCCAGCCTCACTCTGTTTCCCATGGAATCCCATTCCAGCTCCATGGGTCCCATTCCAGCACCAAACCCAGGTATTTTTGTGAGCTGCTCTGGGCAGTCTGGGTTGCACAGAAATGTTTGTGGGTGGCAGCTCCCAGCACTGCACCTTGTTGTAGCTACAGATGAGCTGCTCAGAGCTGCCTGTGAAATCCTCTGCTGTTGGGGAGCTCTGTGTGGTTTTCATGAGGACACCGAGTCTTGACACTAATTGTACCTTGCTTATCCTGCTCCCTTTGTGTATTCAGATGAGATTTGTTTCATACTAGTAGGGAGTTTTGTCTGGTTCTTAGGGACCAAGTAACTTTTGAATTGCTTGTTAAGCTGTGGAAGGCTCTGGCTCATGTGCCTGCAGATGTGAGGAGGAATAAAGGACTCCAGGGTGAATGGCTGCTCTGTGCCCTGGCACACTGGGGCTCCAGCTGTGCTTGTGTGGGCACTGGAATCTCCCCTTGTCCTGCACAGTGAAGGGAAGAGTTAACCAAGCCACCTGCCCCACATGCTCTTGGGGCTGTCCCTACCCTGTCACCTCTCATCAGGAATTTGAAACTTGCCTGTGTCTTGCACAAGGAGTTTAATATTTCGAATCTCCATGCATTGCTCCTATCTGCCATGTGCTTCAGCATATTGATTACACAGAGCTGGCTTTGTGGGTTGCCTTGTAAATGGAGACTTTCTTGTTTTGCCTTGTGGCTTGGGAGCTGGGATGTGATCCTGGAGGAAATGTCTCCTTTGCCAGCCACACAGGGCTTCCCTGATGTGCTCCTGCTGTAAATCTTTAGTGCTCTTAGCTCTACTCAATAACTCATTGAGGTGCAGTTAATGGCTGAGCAAAAGTCAGTGTTACTCTCAGGAAACACTTCTTGGAAAACATGATCAAGTGATTCTGTGGTGTCATAGCCAATTCCAGTTCCCCAAAACTCTTCTTGTTGTACAGAACGACAGAAAAGTACATTTCTGACCTGCCATCTGCAGTTTTCTGGGCATATTTAAAATGCTTCAGCCATAGCAGTACAGGGTTAATCCGATACAGGAACCAAGCCTCGAGTCCCCTCTGTTCTTAGGGATACTTGTCAGGGAAAAACCCTTTCTTTCTGTGTCAAGGAAAGGCTTTAGAGGCGCAAAAGCTCCTTATCTTCTGAATGATAGCAAATGCCTTGGTGATGTGCTGGTGCTTCTGCAATCCCCAGGATACTATTCCAGGCTGCCCACACAATTTGTGCCTGGAGTTATTCAACAATTTGGGCTGACACATGACTGTGTTTTCAGGACAAGCACAGATACATAGACAAGCTCATTGCTAACTCCAAAAAAAAAGGCTCATTTTCCCAAAAATCCTCTATCTAAAAGTTTATTTTCACAGGAACTGTCTAGATCATCAACTGCAGGGTGCTGGGAAGAAACTGAAGGTCTCTGCAGAAGTTTGGAGTTTATGCACTGCTTTTCTGTCTCCTTTTACTAAATCTGCTGCTCTGTGGGACTGGTCAGATGGGAAGAGCAGGGTAAACCCTTTAGGGGTCTTTGTCCACCTTAAAATCTCTGCTTCTACCCTGTTTGCAGTCTCATAAGCAGTTACTTGTCTGTGCAGAGACCTTCCCTCTCACTCCGTGGCAGCTGGGGAGGTTGTTCTGTGTTAGAACCTCCTCTTTCTATGGGTCCTGAGCCTCCACCCACCAACCCAATGGGTTTGGAGCTTGAGCAGCTCTTGGGATCCTCCCTGGGATGCTCTGTGTGTATTTGCTGGCACTCCCAGCTGGCTGCAGATTCAGGTATCAGCTGTGATATCTTGTGCTTTCTTCTCCTTGACCCAATCTTTAGAGAAGCAATGCAGCAGCAAATGTGCCTCGATGTGAGATGGCACAGGAGCACTGTTCTCCAGAACACTCATTTTTCCTGTGTTTGATCTCTCAGAGATGTTGACCCCTGCTTTGTGTTCATGCTGGATTGTCCACCTTTCCTGCAGATAACAGCCAAGCCCTCCTGTGCTGCTGAGAGGAAGCAATTTCCTCGTGGGGGGAAGAGAAGGGGTACTGATCTCTTGTCTGTGGTGTCCAGGGACAGGAGCCAGGGAAGGGCTGGAGCTGGGCCAGGGCAGGCTCAGGCTGGAGCTCAGGGCAAGGTTCTTCCCCCAGAGGTGCTGGCACTGCCCAGGCTCCCCAGGGAATGGGCACGGCCCCGAGGCTGCCAGAGCTCCAGGAGCCTTTGGACAGCGCTGCCAGGGATGCCCAGGCTGGGATTGTTGGGGGTCTGGGCAGGGACAGGGGCTGGGCTGGGTGATCCTGGTGGGTCCTTCCAGCTCAGCTTATTCTATGATCCTGTAATAGACCAGGTATGAAAAGCTGCTTTAGATCACACCTGGCAGCCCCTGGATGTCCTGGAGAGTCAGTGCTGTCCCTGGGTTTGTCACTTGGGAATTATTGAGGACAGAGGATGATAGAGGAAAATCAGTCCGTGAGGAGAACAGGCCTTGATCCCTGGTGCTGCTCAGCTGTTTGGATCTGGTGAGGCCCTTGGTGGGTTGGGACGTGCTGGAGGTGCTGGGGGATGGCAGCAGGGCAGGGATGGAGCCCAGCTTGTGCTCCTCCACTTGCCATCCCACCCTGCTCCTCAAGGACAGAGCAGGGATGGCAGCTCTGGCAGGAGCCCTGGGTTTGGGAGATGGGAACCACTCACAGGGAAGGGAGATGGGCTCAGTCCTTCTCAGCCCCCTTGTTCTGGGCTGCTGTGAGGGAATCAAATGCCAACTCAGACTCTCCCTGCTGGAATATAATTACAGGATGATTTTATTCTTTTAATGCCTAGAACAATTACTTTTTTCCTGACTGTTACAAGGTGAGGATTTGGATTGCCAAAGAGGTTTCAGTTTAAAAGGTGTAAACACCCAACGTTATCACTTTGGCTTTGGCTCATCAGCCAGGCAGCAAATGTAATAATGGGTGGAGAAGAGAAAAGCCTCAGTAAGGAGATTCCTTCTGGAGCTGAGGATGCAGATTAACCCCTGGAGACTTCCAGAGAGGTCCCTGGTGTGTGAGAAACCATCAGGTCTTTACTCTGTCATTAATACTGCCTTGCAGACTTTCTCATCTCCTTTATGGAGGTGAGGTGGCTGCTGTCATTGCTCAGTGTTGTAGGTTGGGTTCCATAAATTGGTTATTTTTGTTTTTAATAAATCTCTGTATGTGGGGTTCTTTGGTGGCTGGTCTGAGTGCTGACAGCCTGACACAAGGTTGACTTCTCTTTTCTAAATGAGATCTGCATGACTACTCAGATTTACGCTTTGTTGGGCAATGTTTGTCCTGGCTTCTCTTTCCTGGATATTCTATTACTCATTACTGTTCAAATCCTAGCAAATAAATAAATGATTTTTGCTATGGCAACAAGAACCTATCAGTTGAACAGCATGATATTTCCTGAAAAGCCTGCTTTACTCTTTCCAGTGTGTCTGATTATTGGGCAGAGTATCTATATATATATTTATATATGTAGTACATATGGGTTTGGGTTGTACCCTGGGTTTGTAACCAGCTGTGGGTGAAGCCTCCAGCTGAGCAAAGAGTGACAAATCCCTGCAAACATCCACAGCTGAAGGGTGCAAAATTCTTCCTTGCCACAACTGGCAGCTGCTGCTGGGGCAGAAGCAGGGGAAGCAGCGCTGAGACAGGCTGAGCAGAGGCCTCTGGCTGGGCTCCAGCGAGCTGGGCTCTGCTGGGACACGCTTTTCTTCTAAAGAAACGTCCCCTGTTGCCTTTTGTGTTCCCATAAACGTCTCTGTGGTCTGGCAAGGCGCTGCTGGCTGTGCAAACCTGTTGTCTGTGCCATGACTGGGCTCTTGGTTTTCCTTTTTAGCTGGTTCCTGGGACTGAAGCTGCCTGTGTTCCTTGCACACAGCACTCAGTTTGTGCTCTGTAGCCACTCAGAGCACTTCTCTTCCCCCCTGTGTCCCCTGGTTTGTTCTGTTGGGTCAAGCAGAGCTGCTTGGTGCTTCCCTGAAGCCCTGCTGTGCTTAGGGAGGGGAGCTGGGCTGCAGCCACAGCAGGTTTTGGGTTTTGGGGCTCTCTCCCCGTGGGCAGGGCTGACTGAGCGCCCCAGGGCCCATCCTGTGCCAGTGCCTGCTTGTGCCTCCTGTTTGCTCTGCCTGGGTGTGCCCAGGGCTTTATTGCAGCAGCTCAGGGCTGTGCCTGGTGCAGGGGCTGGCATCTGCCAGAGGCCAGGTCACTGTGGTTTGGGGAAAGTTGTGCCATGGTGCCCCTGTGCCACACACAGCTGCCTGTGTGAGCCTTGCAGGTGATCCTGGCCCCAGCTGGGCCCTGGGTGCCAGGGGCTCACTGGTTGCTGTGTGTGAGGGGCTCCAGCATTTCCTCCTGCTTGAATTGGCTGTGGAGAGTGGGAGCTGTTGAGTTTGATGTTGTGTCTGGGCTCTGTGTGGGATGTGCGTGTCTCCAGGCTGTTTCTGCTCCATTCTGTTCTTTGGTTTTGCTCCCTGCTGAGGCTGTTTTCTCCTCCAGCACTGCATGCACCTTTGGTCCAAACTGGACTCAAGGTCATTTTTCTTAGATTTCCTCCAGATAGCAGAAAACCAGGAACATTTAGTTCTATCTCCCAAGCTTAAATTCTAAACCCCAAGGCAAATCTCTCCTGTCTGCTTTGTTTCCCGTGTTCAGCCAAGTACTTCTCTCCCTTCAGTGCCACTGGCAGCACTGGTGAGAGGCCTGTGTGCAGTTTCTGGTTCTGGGATAGCTCCTGGGCTTCCAGGAGCTCTGGGCACCTCCACCCTCATGGCCTGTGTGCCTGGCAGTGTGGCTTGTCCCCACAGGACAAACACCACATTGTGAGCAGTGACAGCCTGGCTCGGATCAGGGAGCATCTAGGTCAGCAGCAGGGATGGGAGATTCAGAGAGCAGCAACTGGGATGCTCTCAGCTTCAGGACCATTTAATTCCAACCCCTTTTCTCTGAAATAGAATCACTCTTCTCCTCCTGTGTCATTTGGGGAGACTCAGAATGGCTGGGGCTGGGGCAGGGAATGGGGAAAGGCAGCTGGTTCCATCCTGCATCCATGCAGTTTCCATCCTGCCTTCTCCTGGAGCAAGGGAAGGGAGCAGCCTGTGAACAAGGTCCATCCTGCCCTGGGGCAGAGTAGCACAGAGCTCAGCTGTGGGTTTGCAGTGTGGAGGAGCTGCTCCCTCTGTTACCCAGATTTGAGCTAAGCTCCCCTTGTGCTTTGCTGAAAAGCAGCAGTGAAATGCTCCCTGTCCTGCTCTGATCCCTGCAGGGCTCCTGTGCATGGGCAGCACAGGTGGCACTGTGACCTGCTGGCAGCTCTGGTCCTTGGGGACATCCAGGTGTGACTTTGGCAGCCCCTAACAGTGTCACTCCAGTGCTCCCACTGCTGCTGACAGGGAATGGGTGCACCTGGGCACTCTGCTGCTTGAGGGCTGCCTGGGGCCAGGTGCCACTTCCCAGCCTCTGGGGATTTTCTGTATGACAGAAATATGGGATAAATGTGCTGCACCTGTCCCTGGCCAGTCATTACACAGCATCTGGAGAGATCAGAACCATTGGGCTCCTGTCAGAAGCTGCCACGACCTTTCTATTCTGTTCATAACCCTATTAGCTGAATTTTAATTGTATTTAGAAGTAAAGGGATCATAACACCCTTTTAGACAGCTGCTCCTGAACCTTGATCTGTGTTGGCTAAATACTTCCCTACTTTTGGCATGAACTTACTCCTGGCAAGCTTATCCTCCTTGTTTGTCTGATGTGTGCTGGCATCAGCAGTTCTCTGCTCCTTGGTGGTTATTTTCTGGAGTACTTACAAAGAGCTGTTATGCTTTTTCTCCACCTTCACTTTTGCTGGTGTGAAGTTTTTGCCAGTGAATCTCCTCTGCACCTGTTGATATGACCTGTAACCAGATCCCTGGAGCACAACGGTAGATAATGATTAGGACAGGCAGGGCTGCAGGGGAACAAACCCTTCCCTCAGCTTTTCTTTTCAGCTTGGACGAGCACATCTGGAGTTGCTTCTACCACCTGCTGGGGGTTACAGGGAGGAGAGAGCCAGGCAGTCCCTATTTCCAGCAGAAATGCCTTGCTTTGTTCCTGGTTTATTTAAACAGCATCCTAATGATGTTGTCCTATAGCCAATCCCAAATTTTATTCCTCAGTTATTCACAGGTGATGAACTTCTCTTAGTGCAAGGGTTGCTCTTAAACTCTATTCCATTTTTAGTGTTTTTGTTCTCCAGTTTTCTTCATGAGCATAAAATTCTGGTTAGCCCTTGATGAGCTAACACTCTCATTTCTCAGTCTCCCAGTTACTGTGGAAAGATCATTAGTGACAATAGTAGATAAAACTGGTTTCAAACCAGAACCTTTAAGGCCTCCCCCTTGTCCGGTATTTTCCTTATCTGCTACCAGCTGTTATCATCTCTGCTTTAGCTGCTTCCTTCTTCTCACTTCTGGTTTTAAGCCCTGTTTAATGTAGCTTAAAAACTATGCCAGAATGTCCTCTTAAGACTGGAGTCCTGATCATGGATGTTTCTGTTTTCTGGAGTTTGGATACACAAAGGAGTTGCAAGGAGTTAGCAATGTCACCTTTCCAACGTGTGGGTGCTTTCCTGCCTGTCTCTCCCGTGAGAGACGTGGTGGCAGCTCCTGGGTGCTGGGCAGGAGTGTGAGGTGCTGGCACAAGGACAGGGGTACTCCAGACCCCTGGGCCTCCTGCCTCCATCCCATCCATTTGGCTCTGCCTTTGGGCTTTCCCTCAGCGTGGCAAGAGATCCACCAAGGCACTTGGGGAGGGATTGGGGGATCTGCAGTGGCTGCTCTAAACCTGGGGGCAGCCCAGGTGTGTGCAGTGGCCTGTGCCAGAGCCAGCGTGGGGATCAGCAGGTTCTTGTGCTTCTCCCTGATAATTCTCCTTTGCTCTTGCCCAGATGAAGATCTCTTTCAACGAGACAAGTTTGCAGACAATGTTTGAGTACCCCTCAGAGAGTTCCCTGGCAGAAGAGGATGAGGAAGAGGAAGGACATGCTTCTGAAACAGAGGAGGAAAAATCTCGTACTTTTTATGTTCCACGCCCAAACAGCACTTTGCATCCCAGTACACCTAACTCAGGTGAGTGAGGCACTGTGTTGGCACCGTGGGGTTTCTGGTGGTGTCTGACACTGCCCATGTTTCCCACAGACTCTTAAGGGGCTCCATAAGGGTGGGAATGCTAATGGAGGTGAACAGGGAGCTGCAGGTGGGCAGCTTCCAGGCTGTCCCTGCTGGGATCCTGGTCCCCACTTATCTTTGGGGTGGTGAGGAATATTTACCTCATGTTTGTCCTTCCAGCAGATTTATCCAGCTACACCCCAAAGCACTCCGTGAAGTTCAGCGAGTGGCAGGAGCAGAAGTATGAGGGTCCTGCTGCAGAGGGACCCCTCCCAAAGGAAGCTGATTCCCATGGGAACCAAGTTATGGTGAGGCTATAAATAAGCAACTCTAATCCTCTCTTGGGGCTGGGGGTTGTTCCAGGCAGTGGATGGGACAGGATGTGCCTTTCCCTGCACACCTGTGTTTGTGTTCCTGCCCAGGGAGCTGTGTCACTGCTCCCAAAGGGACCAACACACCATCCCACTGCCACTACCACACCTGCCCCTCCCTGGCTGTGTGAGGGAAACACAAGGCAGCTGGCACACTCTGTGCTCAGCACAGGAAAGACATGGATCTGTTGGATCAAGTCCAGAGGAAGCCATGGAGATGCTCCAAGGGCTGGAGCCCCTCTGCTCTGGAGCCAGGCTGGGAGAGCTGGGGGGTGTTCACCTGGAGAAGGCTCCAGGGAGAGCTCAGAGCCCCTGCCAGGGCCTAAAGAGGGCTTACAAAAAACAGAGATAATGATTTTTATTTTTTATTAACATGGGCAAGTCATAGGACAAGTTTTAGTTTTTTAGTTTTTAAACTAAAAGATAAGATATTTAGGTTAAATATCGGGAAGAAATTATTCCCTGTGATGGTGGTGAAGCCTTGGCACAGGGTGGCTGCCCTTGGATCCCTGGAAGTGTCCAAGGCCAGGTTGGATGGGGTTTGGAGTGACCTGGGATAGTGGAAGGTGTCCCTGCTCATGGTGGGAGGTTGGAACAAGATGGGTTTAGATCCCTTCCAGCCCAAACCATTGCGGGACTCTCTGATACTGCAGGGCACGTTTGGAGGGGGCAGTAACTGAACACACCCCGTTATCCCGGCCAAGGTGCCGAGGCACTCCGAGGGTGAGGGGCCCCTGTGGGCGGCTCTGATCTGTTCCCTGTGCTCTGCCCGCAGCTCACCCCGGCCGAGAAGGGCGGGCTCTCGGATTTCAGCAGCGAACCCGCGCTCTATTTCTGAGGCTGCTCCGCGGTGCTGCAGCAGCGGCTGCTGGGCAGGACGGGGCAGTGCAGCCGCGCCCAGACCGCCCCCAGCCGCGGCTTTCCCCGGATCCTGCTGCCAACGGGGGACCAGGTGCTCTCGGGCATCTTCGGAGAATATTTGCACTGGATTTTGGGACCGAATTACTGCTGTCAAGGCGTATGATTTATTCTGCCCGTGGCCTTGCATATTCCTTGTTCAAGATCAGCTGCCGGTTAGGCAAGTGTGGGAAGGACTTCTGTAATCCTGGCATGGATGTTGATTTTTCTCAGAGCTTGGCTGAGTCCAGGCGCTGTGCGGGGTCTGGACAGCTTTTGCAACCCTTCTCCCCAGTGGAGGATGGCTCTGGAGTTGGAGCACTGGGCAGTTAGGTGGGTTCACAGCGTGGCTGTGATTTGACACACTGGGTATCAGTTTGGAAAACCACTGAAGGTTCATGGTTTGTCCTTGGCATGTTCCCAGCTCTGGTTTCACTGAAACATCATGAAATTCATGTGCCAGTTACGTGCTTGTGGAGTTCACTGAACACCCTGAGGGGAGGGATGGGAAGAGCAATGAATGCCTCTAGCTTTAGGTGTTATTTTTGCACCAATCAGTAGAGAAGTGTCCAGACTGTCTCAAGCCTCTTGAAGATTCCCAAACATTGGCCATGGCTTTAGTCTGTCCGTCTTTACTCTGGCATTCAGTCTCTGGGAATTGCTGTTTGCGCTCCAGTTTGCTCCTCTTGTTACTTTGTTTGAGATCTGATTGATCTCTCTTGGTTGTTTCCTTCTAGCCACACTTGCTCTGCTCCTCTAATCAAAGCACAGGAGGGCAGTTTCACTCCTTTCTTATGCAGAACTTGAACAAGGAATGTGGGTTATTTTTGTTGTTTTTTTCTAGGATTTTTATAGCTCTATTGTAATTGTTTAATGCAGCCAATATGCAAAGGAATCTGCTAGAATCTTCCATTCACATTTTCTACTACTGTAAACTCAGGGTCAAAATTGCACTCTGGAACAGATGGAGCAGTGCTGCTAATGTGATTTGTACTTTGGGATTAAAAGAGATGTGGTGAGAACAGATCCGGCCTCTTTGGGCTTTATGGAACGAGTGGTACCCTGGTACCAAAGGAACAGGCTGGTATCTTTGATTAAATATGATGGTCACTGGTTTGTCTATTATAGATGATGAATGTCTGCTCAAGTGACACTGGTCTGTGAACTGAAAATGCTCTGCATACCTTGTGCTTGTTTGGTGTCTGTTGTAGCAGCAAGGGAAGGTTGTTCTGAAAAACACAGGATTAAATGTTAGGACATACCTACTTGTAGCTGTTCCCTTCTGCCCTGGGTGCCTAAATACTTTTGGAAACATGAAAAAAAAAAAAAAAGGAAAAAAAATTAGCTACTCAGTAGTTTGTTAGATGTTGGCTGGGGGGCCACAAAGAAACATTTTGCACCTCATCTGTTCCAAGCTAATTTGAGGTCTGCTGCCTGTGACTTGCCAGGAGCAGGGTGTGTCTGCAGTGCATCTGCCTGGGACATGACACAAGGACCGAGGAGTTCCATGTGTTGAGGCTTCTCCCATTAATTAAATACTTCAGTATAAGGTGCTGTGACTGGGGTAGAACGAGGGAAAATGTGAGGCTGCTGGTGACTGCTAGATTTAAGGGGTGAGTTTTCAGCACAGCTTTTCTAGCAGAAAAAGGTCCCCGTGGAAAAGCCCAGGTCAGTTTAAGGCAGCTCTGTTTGTAGCACAACTGCAGGTGGCAAAGCAAAGCTGCTTTCAACTCAAGTTAGGGACGAGGGGTCTGAAGTAGCCCTGGCTTAGTTCTCCTACGGATCCATGAGGAATGCTAAAGAATGCTAAAGCCAACACTGTCCTGCAGCTCAAGCACTGCTCTGGTTCTCCTGTGAGCTCATTCAGTGCCTGCAGCCCTGTGGGCAGGACAGCTCGGGGCTGTGGGAGTGCAGAGTGTGCTGCTGGCTCTGCTCCTTCTCCTGGCCATCCTGCTCCACCTTGGAGCTGATTCACACCTCTCAGAGCACTCCTTTGCACTCCCCAGCTTCCTGCTCCCCTACTCAGCTGCCTGCAGGCAGAGCAGGGTGAGTGCTGTCCCGAGGGCTGGAGCATCAGGAACATCCTGGGATGTGCCTCAGGATGGCTGTGCTCACAATGAAGGGTATTTTTCTTGTAAATGCCTACCCTGATCTGTAGCGTTCCAGGATCGGCTTTAGTGGATCTCTGACTAATACCAAAGCACATCTGAAAGGAAAATTTACTTCTGCAAAGCAAAGGCTTTTATTAAGCGTGGTGTCCTTGTACCACAGCAGCAGCTCTCTCTGGCCAACAGGACTTTCCAGGCTGAAGAAGAAATTTAGGAACGCTTTTGTCGACGTACTCGTCCTATTATAGTGCTTTGTGGCTCAATGATTTTACCAAGATCCCTCATTTGCTCCTTCAGGACATCTAGCAATGTCTGAGAATTGTCCAGTATCTGGGAAAGAAATAAAAATAGCTTATTTTTACATAAACTGTTTCTCTTATGAATTCCCTTCCAATTCACCTGATCTGCTTTGCAGCAAGAAGGGTTCTCCAGCCCTTCAGCCTCTAATTCCTGGTGATTTATTATCCTGTCTCGCTGTGGGAATGTCTGTGGGAGAATTTCTCTGGTTTGTATTCATATTCTGAATATGAAAGGCCTTTAGCAATTTATCTGCCTCGGAGCACAAGGCAGAGAATTTCCTGAAGCAGACTGGGGTGGTTTTGTTTGGTTTGGTGGGGTTTTTTAAGGGAAATTTGGTACCTGGGCTTTTTAGATCAGTATTAAATTGTGCTCAGCTGACCCAGTCTCAACTCTTCCACTGCTAAAACTGCACATTTTAGGTTTCTGGTTTCAAGACTAACTCAAATCTACAGTGACCTATGTCAGACTAGATGTGTTATCAATTTTCTCCTATTTTTAGCTCACTGTGTACACAATCCAACATCCCTGCTTCCTGTGCTCTAGGCTACAACATATTTAGGAGACCTTGCTGCCTGTCCATCTCACCAGTTAAAAATTTTAACACAGTGCACAATTGTAACCAAATGTGATGGTTACAGTCCCAAAAATAATTTATGTTCCTGTGAGTTTGTGGAAATCACCAAGTGATCAGAGAGGAGCTGAGGAAGTGCCCCACAGGACAAGGTGCTGGAGGAAGGTGAAGTCCTGTGGGGGCTGGCAGAAGGCAAGGGGTGACAAACCAGGGATGTACATCCACAGGATAGGAACTCTATTACTTTCTGACTGTAGGACACCAACATCTCCTCCTCAGCACCTCTTTCCTGAGTGCCATTTCATTTCCCTAAACAGGAATTCGTCTGTAGGCTGGGGGTGTGACTTGGATCTCAGGTAAGGTTTCCTTTTAAAGGGGCTGTTTGTTTGTGTACCTTATAACATTGTTTTTAAGCTTTTAAATTTTATGTGAGTTTCCCCCTTGACTTCAAACCATCAGGACTTGAAGGAGTTAGAGGAAACAGCTCCAGCTTCATCTGAAAAGTGATTGCCAGGGGAAAGCACTGACTTTGGCAGAGGAAGAAGTGCTGACACAGTAGTTGGTAACATTCAAAATGCAAATGGGAAGATAATTTAGGCAGCAGCTAACAGGGGAAGCCGTGTTTCTGACACAAACTCTGCCCAGTCACCAAGAGAAGAGATCATCACGTATCTTAAAAGAGGCTGGGAAGATCTTTTTAAAAAACCAAAAGCTGTTGGTGTGTAATACAGAAGTGATTTCAGCTGTGCCCCTGTCTGTGGGGATCAAGCAGTCCCTGCCTGGCAGTAACACAGACAGGGAAGGGGAAGGGGTAGAACTGTCCCAGGAATCAAAATGGCAGTGCCAGCCCTCGTGCTGTTTGCCTCCTTCCCACTCTTTACTGCCCCAACAGTTTGACTCTTTTAATGACATTATTCCATTAAAGATGAAAGAAACTACACTAAATATTGGGCAGGAAGAGTGGCATGCCAACAGCTCCATCAGCACCATTGTTCTCTGCCTGAATTAGTAGGATTATGGGTCATGTCATGGTTTCCTTCTTTTCTCCCAAACCATGGATCTGAGATGGTCATTTTTAGGGGTCTGTTCCAAAAGCCATTTTTGATGTATTTAGACAATAAACTTTGCCTGAGCCCAAGCAGCACCAGAAAAACCCCCAACCCAACCCTCTTGTGCTGGGGTCTGTGTGCCAGAGCAGCATCCCAGGCCTGGGAAGGTGTTTTGGTGGCAGTGCTATGACCCAGGGAGGAGTGGTGGCTCAGCGAGGTGCTCCCAATTAAACTTCAGGTAAATACAGCCCCACATATATATATCTATCCTAAATCTCCCGTGGTACAGCATTAGATTGGAGCTCAGGGCAAGGTTCTTCCCCCAGAGGTGCTGGCACTGCCCAGGCTCCCCAGGGAATGGGCACGGCCCCGAGGCTGCCAGAGCTCCAGGAGCCTTTGGACAGCGCTGCCAGGGATGCCCAGGCTGGGATTGTTGGGGGTCTGGGCAGGGACAGGGGCTGGGCTGGGTGATCCTCGTCCACTTCAGGTTATTCTGATTCAGTGATTCCCTCAGGTCCTGTCCCTGGTCACAGACAGAGATCGCTGCCGTCCCTCCTCCTCCTGCCCTCAGGAGGAAGCTGCACAGTGCGATGTCCCCTGCTCTCCTCCAGGCTGAACACCCTCAGCGAGCCCCCTCAGCGCTGCTCGCTGTCAGTACCTTCCCGGAGGCCGTGTCTATCTCGGCGATGGTGCGGTCGATGTGGGCTCGGGCGGACCGGNGGAGGAACGGCCGGGGCTGAGGGAGGAACGGCCGGGGCTGAGGGAGGAACGGCCGGGGCTGAGGGAGGAACGGCCGGGGCTGAGGGAGGAACGGCCGGGGCTGAGGGAGGAACGGCCGGGGCTGAGGGAGGAACGGCCGGGGCTGAGGGAGGAACGGCCGGGGCTGAGGGAGGAACGGCCGGGGCTGAGGGAGGAACGGCCGGGGCTGAGGGAGGAACGGCCGGGGCTGAGGGAGGAACGGCCGGGGCTGAGGGAGGAACGGCCGGGGCTGAGGGAGGAACGGCCGGGGCTGAGGGAGGAACGGCCGGGGCTGAGGGAGGAACGGCCGGGGCTGAGGGAGGAACGGCCGGGGCTGAGGGAGGAACGGCCGGGGCTGAGGGAGGAACGGCCGGGGCTGAGGGAGGAACGGCCGGGGCTGAGGGAGGAACGGCCGGGGCTGAGGGAGGAACGGCCGGGGCTGAGGGAGGAACGGCCGGGGCTGAGGGAGGAACGGCCGGGGCTGAGGGAGGAACGGCCGGGGCTGAGGGAGGAACGGCCGGGGCTGAGGGAGGAACGGCCGGGGCTGAAGGAGGAACGGCCGAAGCGGCGCGGGGAGGAACGGCCAGAGCTGGGGAAGGAACAGCCGGAGAGGAGGGGAGGAGGCTCCTGGGTGTGCGGGGGTTGGTGTCTGCTGCGGGCTGTCAGGGAAGGGCCGAGGGTCCAGCCTCCCTCCCCCTATCAACCCAACCAGGAGCGGGACCGAAAGGCCACAGCTTGCCCGGCCGTGCCGTGCCTCTGCTCTCACTCCATCCGAGGGTGCTGGCGTTGGCCAAGGAAGGGTTTTGGCCCATGCCATGACGTTCCGGGCACTCGAGGGTGGCTCGCAGCATTCCCACCAGCACCTGTGTCCTGCTGCAGCCACCAGCAGGCACAGCAATGATGTGTGCGGGTGTGAGCCCCGGGAGGCGGGTGCAGGGCTTCCATCGCTGTGCTGAGACCGCGGCAGGTCACCACGGGGGAGCAGCATCCCCCCGGTGCAGTTTGACAGCAGAGTCCCTGTACTCTCCGTCAAGTGCTTAACTCGTGTTCCCCCCGCTTTCCAGGCAGCCCCGAGGCCCGAAGCTGCGGTGCCGCTGCAGGATGCCGAGCTCCGGGCAGCTCTGGACGTGCTGCAGTGCTACGACTTGCACTCCGTCGTGGAGGAGTGGTTCATCGAGGTGCTGCAGACTGACCTGCAGGCGAATATCGCCCCCGAGTTCTGGAGCTGCATTAGCCGGTATGAGAACACGGCCGAGGAGCCCCAGTGCGCCGCGCTGCTCCTGGACGCCTTCAGTCTGCTCAAGTGCCGCCTGGAGCCCTACCTGAACAGCCTGGAGCTCCTGGAGCAGTGGACCAAGGCAGGCCTGCTGCTGGGCACAGGCGCTCAGACGCTGCAGGAGAAGGTCCACACCATGTTCAAAGCTATCCTCTTCTTCTCCACGACCAAATCCTTCCAGGAGATGATCCAGCAGTTCTACAGCCGCACGTTCAGGATATACATGCGGCAGTGGAAGAAGGGAGAAGAGGGAATGAACGAGTGTGAGAGCAGCATGAGTGAGACCGAGCAGGAGAGTGACCCAGAGGAGGGTGGAGGAGAGGGCCAGCTCTGTGCAGGCTGCAGCAGCAAGAGGGAGCAGTGCTGGTGCCCTGAAGCCATGGAGCAGTTCCAGCAGCTCAATGACATTCTGTAGGTATCTCACAGGGCGGTGGCTGTCACTCAGAGCAAGAGGAGGGCGGTCTGGATGGGGAGCAGCAGCAGATTTTATTGATCCCTGAGAACAGGAGGAGCTGTGGGAGTTCAGGCTGTGTCTTGGTAGTGGGTAGAAAACTCAACATGGACTTTCTGCTTTCAGCTTCTGGTTGAACAAGAGCAAATCTTTAGACAGAAAGTTCCTCTCCCTGGATATGAGAATATCCTCCCTCCTCTTGCTCTGAGGCCTCTGATCACAAAGAAGCAACCCAGTGCAAGGTATCCCTGCCCATGTCAGGGGTTTGGACTAGATGATCTTTAAGGTCTCTTCCAACCCAAACCATTCTCTGATGCTATGAAACTCTTCTAAATGAAAAAGCTTCTGATGGCTATAAATACCAGTAAGGAATAAGGAATAGCAGTATGTGTTACATATGTAGTGCATCAGTGTGGGCTGTCAGAGCACGTGGCCTGAGCTGGGCCTGCCTCTGTGGAATGAATGTCCAGGGAGGGTGATGGTTGCTGTTGGACATGACAATGAAGAGCTGACTCCAATTAGAAGAAAGATCAGAAAAGCTTTATTTACAGTTTTTTGCAGCCCTTTCATAACATGCTGCGCTGAGAAACCATATAATTGGTCAGTAAAGATAACACATCTCTTCATTGGTTAAATAATAGAAACACCTGTGAGAGGGTTGTACGAGAACCCTGGCTGTGTTATGAAGAGATAAAACCTGTTTCCACCTTACATGCACTTGTCCTTGACAAGAACAAATTCTCTCAAGAGAACAAGAAATCAGCTACTACAGGCTGAAAAACTCCACAAACTTAGAAAATCAGATCCACAGGTGATGCCTTTGTTGATTTGCTGGTGCCCTTGCTCCCCCTCCCTCTCCTGAGGGTGTCCCTGTGCCTGCAGGAGCCGGCTGAATTTGCTGGAGAGGGTGAGCGCTGAGGCCGTCACCACCATCCTGCACAGGATGATCGAGGAGAGGATGGAGCAGCGCTGCCGCGGGGAGTACGAGCACTCCTTCCTCAGCGAGTTCCAGGAGGTAAGGCTGTGTGGGGGCACTGAGAGCCCTCCTTGGGAGATGTGCAGCTCTTGGTGGTTTTTAGCAGCTCAGGGTAAAAGCAGAAAACAAAACACCTGGTCCAAGGCTATGACTTCCACCACGCCTGGCAGGAGAGGTGGCTAAAAATGCCCATTTTGGTTGATGGTGGAGGGGAGGGTTTGCTCTGACCCGTGCATGAAGAACTGTCACATTTCACCTCATGATGTCTGTAGTAATGAGGGAATTTCTGTGGTTCCAGTTTAAAAGTCACAGATCAACAAGTGCCACCTGGCCTGCAGAGGGCTCTCCCTCTATGTAGGTGAGCCCATAATTAAAATTTCTGTGCCTGTTTTCAGTCCTCTTTCCAATTCCCTGTAAAACTGGAAGTGACAATGACAGAGGATATTCTGTTATTGATCTCACCAATGGCCACACAGAGAATTAAAATCTTTCTTTGCAGCTGCCCAGTTGCTTTGCTGCTACTTCAACTAAGTTTGTGTTAAGCTGTTTACCCACCATGACTTTAAAATAAAATTCTTCTCCATCTTATGGCTCCTCCGGGACACAATCCTGAGCTCAGTGCTCCTTGCCCATGACACTGCCTGTGCCTATGCAGGAGAACCAGGCCTGCAAGCCAGACACCCTGGATCCCTCACTCTTTGCCATGCCAAACGTTTTTGTTGCCTGCAAACACCAGGAATCTTTTTGTGTTTCCTTCCCTTTGGTTGTTGTGCAACACTTTCTTCACTGTACCTCACGTGAAATGCTTTTGGGTGACCTGGAGACTGTTTAAGGATATTTTCAGGGCACTACAGAAAACACAACTGCATTCTGCTTGTCAGATGCTGCCCTTGCTTACACCTCTTGTTTGGCCATAGAATATTGGAGCATGTCAGGGTTAGGAAGAGGTGATTTTAAGGAAAAAAAAAACAAAACAAAACCAAAACCACAGGCCTGGAAATCTAAAGGTTAATTAGAGAAGTCTGAGAAATAGCTCACTGAAAATTTCAGGTGCTGAGGGCAAAGCCTCTGTGAGGCTGAGCCCAAAGCAGCTGCCTGGAGTGTCAGGTCACAATCAGGCTGTAACAGGAGCACTCAGGGAAGATAAACTCCAGGGGAAGAATGGGTTGGTTTGATAATTACTCCTTAAAATCGTGTTGCTTTGCATCACTTGTAGTGCTGTCCCTTTGTCCTTTAGGGGAATTCTTTATCAGCTTCTCCACAGTTTTGTCCAGGTGTTTGTAGTACTCAGGTTTGTCCTGGCAAAACTTGTGCATTTATTAGTGTTTCCTCTGTCTAGTAGATAATTAAAAATAAACATCAGTAAGCCAAACCTTGACTTAGCATTTTTGTTCCAGGCTGTCAGAATCTATTAAAAAAAAAAGGTACCAATACCTAGTAGTAGAGTAGTAGTAGAATATCTCATAGTATATTGGTACTGAAATACTATCCGAAGAAGTAGCATATATTTGCTAATTGATGGGGAAAAAAAGACATACATTTTAAACATCTGGATATTGTAATTTAGTATATTTGAAATTTGACAATTACACATTTCTCACTGAAGCTCAAATATTAAAAATAACCTTTTTATGCTTTCTGTTCAGGTTTTTATTTTATAATTCAGTGATGAGGTTGATATTTGGATTTCAAATGCCTGAGTTGTGCTGGGTGTCTGTGACTTCTTGGGATATCTTGTTTGCTTTTCACTGATTTCACAGGAACCATAGAAATTTTGGGCCAAGGATGGTGTAATGGGCAATTTGCTCATTCTCTTATGAATGGGACAGTTCTGCAAATATAGAATGGGTTGAAAATCTCCAAGAATGGGGATGCAGTTTTGGAATAAACCCTGTCCTTTTTGGAGCTCAGTGCCTGCACACAGTCCGTGGTCACCCCTTACCTTCTCACACCCAGCTGCACAGTCCATATCCTGTATCTAGTTCAAGTTCCAATCCTTTCAGCTGGGTTTTCCCAGGCTGGGGCACATTAGAAGAGCAGCTGGAGGTGATGCTGTGCTGCTGCAGCTGCCCCTTTCTGCCGGCTGTGGTGGCCGCCTGGGGCGGGTTGGGGTGTGGCTGTGCATCCAGCTCTGTGTTCACGTCTGTTTGTCCCTCTCGTTGTGCAGTGGATAGAGAAGGTGCTTGGGTGGCTGAGCAGGGTGTTCCTGCAGGATGGCCCCTCAGCACAGTCCTCCCCTGAAGCCAGCAGCACCCTGAAACGCTGGCGCTGCCACGTCCAGAGGTTCTTCTATCGCATCTACGCCAGCATGCGCATCGAGGAGCTCTTCAGCATCATCCGAGGTGCTTCACCCTGGGGCTGGGACTGGGGGGTGAGAGATCTCTCTGAACTGCCACACTGCCTCCCCCTGCCTCCCCTCAGAGCCTGGCGCTGCTCCTGAGCACTGCTTGGTTTGCAGATTTCCCAGAGTCAAAGCCTGCTGTGGAGGACCTCAAGTTCTGCCTGGAAAGGACTAACCAGAGGCAGCAGCTGCTCAGCTCCCTGAAAAGTGCCCTGGAAATGAGACTTCTGCACCCTGGTGAGTTTTACATCCCTGTCTGTGTCCTGACACTGTGAGGAGCCTGGGCATGAGTGGGGATCTATTTGGAGCTGGTCTGCTTTCCTATTTGAGGAGTGAGGGGCAGTCACCGTGCCCATCACACATTCTTCATGTTCCAGTGGGCATGGCAGCAGCAGCTGATGGCATCCCAGCCCACTTCCACCTCATTTTTACACTGTGGTCAGGAGCACAAAGTTTAGCTTTGGTCCATTGTGGGCAAAGGTTTCTTTGCACTGTCAGGGCTCAGCTGGTCCATATGCTCAGAACTGGGTTCTCATCTGATCTGCCCCATTGCCTTTGGCAGTAGGGCAGCAAACCCTCCTCCCACGTCACAGATGGACCATCCAAACCCCTTCTATCCAAGCCATTATTCTGTGCTGCAGGACTCTGACTCCCTCTGCTCCTCTCCTGTAGGAGTCAACACCTCCGACATCATCACTCTGTATATCTCGGCCATCAAGGCCCTGCGGGAGCTGGACCCTTCCATGGTTATCCTGGAGGTCGCCTGTGAGCCCATCAGGAAGTACCTGAGGTAGGAGGCGTGTGGGGCAGTCTGACACATCCCCTCCCCTCCCCTTCTCTCACCTGCTCCTTCCCTTGCTGCTGGCAGGACTCGGGAGGACACGGTGCGGCAGATCGTGGCTGGTCTCACGGGGGATGCTGAGAGCTCGGGTGACCTGGCAAACGAGCTCTCCAAAGCTGACCCAGTGACCCTGGAGAACGGCCAGGAGAGCGATGATGACATCTCAGAGCCAGGGGACTGGGTTCCTGACCCAGTCGATGCAGATCCAGGTGAGATGCCAGGCTCAGCAGTCCTGGCAGCCGCCTGGATTCCTTGGTGGGCTGCGGCCTGGAGCAGCTCACTTGCTGATCCTCTGGAGCTGAGCAGGTCCCTGTTAATCTCACACTGTTTTCTGCTGGATTCCACCAGGGAAATCGAGCTCCAAGCGTCGCTCCTCAGACATCATCAGCCTCCTGGTGAGCATCTACGGCAGCAAGGACCTGTTCATCAACGAGTACCGCACGCTGCTGGCTGACCGGCTGCTGCACCAGTTCAACTACAGCGCTGAGAGGTGAGGCCCAACCCCACAGCCAGGGCTTCCAAAAACACCTCAGCTTCCTTTTGCCTGCCCTCTGGAGGGTAAAACCTTCAGACTCAGTCCTGTCAAGGTTTGTGGAGCCAGGAGTGCCTTTGGGTATTTCCTTTGCCTCTCGAATTCCATGCTCAGTCCTGCCCTTGGCTTGTGCTGATAGAGCAGTGTGTAGGAATTTGGAGGCACTGACACGCTCTTAGCCCCGTCCCTCATGTTGTGATGGCCCCCAAATGGAAGGGATGTAAGATGTGTGTTTCTGAAACACAGGAAGTTCCACCTGAACATGAGGAAGAACTTTGCTGTGAGGGGACTGAGTAGTGGAACAGGAGCCCAGAGAGGCTGTGGAATCTCCTTCCCTGGAGATATTCCAGACCCATCTGGACACAACCCTGAGTGACTGCTCCAGAGGACCCTGCTTGAGCAGGGAAGTGGAACTGAACAAGTTCCAGTGGTCCTTTCCAGCCTGAACCATTCTGGGATTCTGTCTTCAAAAAGCTGCTGACCTAGAGGAGGTGGCTGTTCCTCACTTGGGTACCAGGAGCCATCCTGGGCAAACACTGTGCCTTGCCTTCCTAGGAAGAGAGCACCCTTGTGCCAGGGACTTCCTTTTTTTGGCTGTGGTGAGGGGTGGAGGCCAAGCCAGGTTTATCCATCCAAGGGCACTGTGCCTGACCTGCTGTGTCTCTTTCCAGGGAAATCCGTAACGTGGAGCTGCTGAAGCTGAGGTTTGGTGAAGCTCAGATGCACTACTGTGAAGTCATGTTAAAAGTAACTCCTTTTTTTGTTTTAATTCAAGTCCTGGGTGTTCGAGCCCATTGGGGAAGGGGAGGGACTTGAGGAGTGACCCAAAAAGGGTCTTTTAGGAAAATGGGAGTTCCAGAATGCCAGTGAGGGGCTGATTTGTGACAGGCAGAAGTGCATTTAAATCATGTCTGTTTTTAGGCTCTGTGGGTTGGATTATCAGCTCTGGGGAATGGTTGCTCTGGTGCTGCTGTCTCTCCTGCCTTTCCTGCATTATCCTGGCATTGAAGAGCTGGGCTCCTCCAGCTTCTCTGGGGTTGGGACTCTGGAGTTTGATTCTTTTGGAACACTCTAGGAAGAACACAGGTGTGGAGGGCCTCCATTGAAGGCAGTGTTGAGTTGTGACCCCTTTGTATAATGTCCCACAAATTTTTCTGAGTATGTAGCAGACTTCCAAGTAGACACACATGTTCCCGTCCTTTCCAGTGTCCCCATCATTGTTTGGAGAGAACTCTGTTCACCTTGTTTAAGCCTCTCCTTCACTGATGAGCAGTGACTCTGAAGGGAAGGAGCCACCTCAGCCTCCTCTGCCTGTTGCAGGACATGGCCGACTCGCGGCGCATTAACGCCAACATTCGGGATGAGGAGGAGAAGCTCCCTGAGGAGGAGAGGCCTCCCTTCAGCCTCGTGGCTGTTATCCTGTCCAGTGAGTTCTGGCCACCTCTCAAAGAGGAGAAGCTGGAGCTTCCAGAGCAGGTCAAGGAAGCCATGGAAGCGTATTCCAAGAAGTATGAGAAATTAAAGGTGAGCCCACCTTAACCCTCCTTATCAAAGCTTTATGCCTGCCTCTTTAGCTGCTGGTTGGCCCATACTATTACAGTGGGGTTTGCAATAACCCAGCACTTAGTGGTTCCTGCTGGGAGATCTGCTGTGAGCAGCTGCTTCCCCCTTTTCCCAGGCCATGAGGACTCTGAACTGGAAGCACCACCTGGGGCTGGTGAGCCTGGACGTGGAGCTGGCCGATCGCACGCTCTCCCTGTCCGTGTCTCCTGTGCATGCTGCCATCATCCTGCACTTCCAGACCAAGAGTGAGTGCTGTGGAACCCCTGTCTGTGCTTCCATGGGTGGGAAAGCCACGATCCTCGGGCAGCTGGAGGCTCTGAGAGCTCTGGCAGTAGGACCAAGACCTGGTGCACGGGTTTAGATCTCCCACAGGGTCTCCTGCTTGTTCCTGGCAGTGCCTCCCCTGCCTTACCCAGCTTCCTACCAGGCTTGGGTGTGGGAAGTGTCCTGTTCTCCCCCTCCTCTCTGATGTGGTGGTCTGTGCAGGCACCTGGACGCTGACAGAACTGAGTGAAGTGCTCAAGGTGCCTGTGACATCACTGAAGAGGAAGATGACACTGTGGCTGCAGCAGGGAGTCCTGCGGGAGGAGCCTGAGGGCACCTTCACCGTCATTGAGGAGGAGCAGAAGGACCAGGTGGAGAAGGTGGTTCTGATTGACAGTGACGAGGAGGGGGACTCTGCCATGGCCTCACAGGCTGACCAGAAGGAGGAGGAACTGCAGGTACCTGTCCCTGTGGTGATGCAAACATCCTGTGTTTTGGGTTTGGGCAATCTGATCCAAATGATGGATTCAGTTTGCACTATGGATTCACATTTTCCACTGCAAGTGGCTGAGTCCAGCACAAACATTTGAGTTTTGAAGTGGCTATCTCTTGATTAATCTCTTGGTGCTGGATCACAGCCTTCCTGTCAGACAAGTGCCCAGCTGCTGAGTCAGGGAACCATTTGGAAATCTCCAAATTGGGGTTTTTTTTTCAGTTTAAAAAAAGAAAAAAGTCCAAGACATGATTTCATATTTGAAAATAGTCATAACTTGTTTGGATGCACCCAAGCGACACTTTCTGGCACTTCTGACTGCCCAAAAGACTTACCCAGCACTAACAGCTGGATCTCTGCCCTCTCTCTGTTGTGGTTCCTGGACATTTCCAGTGCCTTTCCTGCCTGTGAGTCACACTGTGTGTGCGTGCTGTGCAACACAGCATTGTCATACTGGTGTTCATCCACTGAGGGTCGTGTGTGTGCTGCATGTCAGATCCCACTGTCCAGCTCTGTGTCCCAGCACTTTGCTGCTGTCCTTGGACCTGCCCTGTTTAAAGCCCCCACGCTCATGGCTCAGAGCAGAACTTGCTGCCAGCTGCCTCCCTGCCTTGTTTTTGGGGTATTTGCTTTATGCTGTAGTGTCAGTCACTCACTGTGGCCCGTGTCCCTCTGCAGCTGTTCTGGACCTACATCCAGGCCATGCTGACCAACCTGGAGAGCCTGTCCCTGGAGAGGATTCACAGCATGCTCAAGATGTTTGTGATGACTGGCCCCGTGGTTACTGAGATCGATATCCAGGAGCTGCAGGGATTCCTCCAGAAGAAGGTCCGGGACCAGCAGCTCATCTACTCGGGGGGGGTCTATCGCCTGCCCAAGAACTGCAACTGACCTGGCAGTGTCCCTGCCCCTGGGCACTGCCTGTGCTCTGCTCCAGTGCCACCAGCTCTGTGTCCTGCCGGGGGCTTCTCTGCCCTGGGGGTTTGCTGTACCCCCTTCCCCAAACGGGTGTTGCTTCCCACATGGAGGCAGCTCAGCAGCAGCCTGGACACGCCACAACGTCTGGCTCTGCTCCCCACATTCCTTCCTCTCCTATGTGAGTGCCTGGGCCCACCTCCCTGATTAATAAATAACAGTAGGCTCCTTTTTCCAATGGTGCCACTTTTCTTTCTTCTTGGCACCTCCCCAGGCTGGAAGGGCAGGCAGGAAACTCCCCAGTCTGCCAGGCACCCTCCCCCTTTCCTTGGGTCTCCATGTGCAGCCCCAGGAGGTTTTGGGAGGGGTCTGTTGGCTCCAGCTGCTGTCTGAGGCTCTGTGTGTGGCTAAAGCGGTGTCTTGCAGCTGGATGTGATGAGTGAGACCCTGCCCAAAAACAAGGCTTGCTGCTGTCTCTGACAGGCAGGGAACAACTCCAGGGTGCCCTTGTTTGGGACTCTTAAATTGTGTGGAATAATTTTATTGTGGGATGAAGAATGCTTTAGATGGATGAGATGTAGCAGTTCTCCAGGGCAAGCTGGTTAGTCCTGGAGGAGGTCCAGGGGATGATCCAGGCCCTGGTGGGATTGCTTTGCCCTGGCACAGGTCCCTGTCTGTGTCCCAGCACCATGGTTCCTGGGGATCTTCAGAGATGTTGGCACCACACAAGGAAATTGGATGGGATAATCCCAGAGCTCCTGGTTAAACACTGTGCCCCCCACCCAGCCATGGAGCAGTTTCAGGATTGTATCACATCCCCAATCCATGGTGTTCAGGCTCCCTCAGTCCTGCTTTTCACATGGGTTTTGCTCATCAGCAGGAATATGTTGGGAAAATCTGGTTTTTACTAAAAACATGTTTTCTGTGAAGCAACCAGTGAGTTTCCACAGCACAGGGAGTCTTTCTCCTCCTCTGCTGAATCTTCAGTCCCAGCCTGTGAGTGCTGTGGCAGCTGGAATTGAGACTTAACAGAGCCACAGGTAAGACATGGGAGCAGTTGTGAGCGTGGCCTTCCATGCAGGTGTGTGAGAGACCTGGGGAACATAGAAATCACCCCCTATTTAACACTGAGCCTTGTTTTTCAGTGCCTAAAGCCCACAAGTCCTGTGGCATCCCTCCTGCAGCTGCAGGCAGCAGGATGCAGCAGTTCTCTCCCCCTTGGGCATGTTGGAGTTTTTCTCTGTGGATAAAGAACAATTTCTTGATCCCCCTGGGGCCCTTTGCTCCAGGCTGGCAGGGCTGTGGCACTGGGAACCTGGTGCATCCTGTGTGAAGGTTCACTGTGCTGAAGAGGATCTGGTGATAACTGAATAAACACCAGTCTCTGATTACTTCAGGTAAAGCCAAAAAAACCCCAAAGGGCAGCAAATCCATGTTGGCATCAGCAGGGAAAGGATAGGCATCCATGCCTGAGTGCCCAAGGAACTTTCCCTTTCCTGCTCTCTCCCATCTCCACTTTTTTAAATTTATTTTTTTTAATGAAAGAACACTGAGCAGATGGAAGGATGTGGAAGGGCTGGCAGTGGAGGTCAGGGGGGTCAGTGCCTGCCAGCCCCATCCCAGAGTGTCTGGGGTGTGTCAGCCCTGTCCCACAGAGTGTCTGGGGTGTGTCAGCCCTGTCCCACAGAGTGTCTGGGGTGTGCCAGCCCCATCCCAGAGTGTCTGGGGTGTGCCAGCCCCATCCCAGAGTGTCCCAAGGAGTGTCTGGGTGCGCTGTGGCTGTGACAGGGCAGTGAAAAGGCTCCTTTTGATGTGGGGAGATGAAAGCAGCTGCCAATGTGGAGCAGAGCTGGCAGCAGGGCTGTCCCCACTCACCACAGAGCCAGAGCCACTGCTGGGACATGGCCCAGGGTGACTCAGGGCCTTGGCTGTGTCTGCTTTGCTTATGGATGCAAAAATACTGATTTATTTACGTGTTGTGCAGGTGGATTTATTGCTCTGTGGTGCTTCCTCACCCCCAGTGCAGGAGCTGTGGGGCAGTGAGTGTGTCCTGTACCCCATCCCAGCAGCATTCCCAGACTCTGGGATGAGTTAAGGGGCACCCCCAAGCTCTTCCCAAAGCCATGGCTGTGCCCTGGAAGGGCAGGGGATGAGCATCATTCCCATCCTGACTTTTCCCAGCTCCCTCATGCTGCCCCTAGGTCTGGACCCGTGGGTGTGATGAGTTAGTCCATCCTGAGCCAGAGGATGAGCAATGCCACCACTGAGGGGACCTGGAGTCACCTCTGTGTCCATGGGAGGTCCCATGTGGCTGAGCCAGAGCCACCAGCTGAGCTGTGGTGTGGTTGTTTCAAAGTGTTAAAACAGGAAAAGTTCTGGTTTAATGACTGCTTCAGCCTTCATGGAATATAAAAGTCTTAAGGCTAATTGAAACAAGCTGGAAATGTGATTTCTTTCAGAGTGAACAGAGGAAGCTGCAGGGAAATAAAGGGCTGTGGGCTGTTTCCTCTGCCACTTGCTGTGGCTTCAGGGTGGAGCTGTGTCTGCTGGGCAGGGCAGTCCCTGTCCCAGGGCTGCCACCTTGGCAAATCACTTCCACTCCAGAGGAAAGAAAGGAAGGAAGGAAGGAAGGAAGNAAGAAAGAAAGAAAGAAAGAAAGAAAGAAAGAAAGAAAGAAAGAAAGAAAGAAAGAAAGAAAGAAAGAAAAAGAAAGAGAAAAGAGAAAGACATCTTTATAGCTCAAGAATGCACATAAAATCATAGAACCACAGACTCAGAGAATGGCCTGGGCTGGAAAGGACCTTAAAGCTCATCTCATTCCACCCCCTTCCACTAGCCTAGGTTGCTCCAAGCCCTGTCCAGCCTGGCCTTGGACACTTCTTTACTCCTTGGATGCTTGGGAATAGCTCCAGTTTTTGGGGGTGTTCTACAGAGCCCTTGGTGGATGACACAGACCCTGCTGTGGACCTTGGGAAGGGATTACAGTGATTTTCTCCAGTCACCACTTGTGACGAGGTGATATCATGTGGCCCTAGGGGATGGTGGTGGTGGGGCACTGTTGGTGACAGGAGGAGTGCTGCAGGCACTTTCTGCTCTCTGTATTTTCCATATTATTTCCCAATTTTTCCATTTTTTCCCAGATGTACCCCTTCTGTTTTCCAAAGCAGCATGAGCCACAACTCCCCAAGTGCAGCAGTGCAGGTCCCTGCCCTTTCCCACTGCCTGGTGCTGGGCCTGGGTGGTGCCTCATGGCATGGCCATGACCTTCCCTTTGGCCCCACAGATGAGGGCCTGAACCTGCCAGACCTATTTTTTTTTTTTTTTTTTATCTTTTACTTCTTTTTTAGAGAGGAAGGGATGGAGCTCATCTGGAGGAGAAACAAACAGCGGATTCAACTTGAGTTTTAGGAGTGGCCATCTGGCCCAGCACCCCTTGAATGGCTCAAAAACAAGAAATGAGATAAAAATCCTCTGACACAGAGCACTCCCCTCATTTACCTTGGTCTATTTATAAACTGTTTGGAAGGGTCACGATAACCCAGGCAGGATGCGGCGTCCCTGCGGGGGACATTCCCCAGCCCAGGGATAAACTGTTTGGGTTATTTAGGATGTGTTAAAGCTGCTCACAGAGGCTGGAAATTTTTGCTAAGAATGAGATTTGGAAGAGTGAGGGGTCTGGCTTGATGGTCCCAAGAATGCACGCAGGGAATTTACATTGGATTTAGGATTCAAGAGGGATGACGGTTCAGGGAGAGCCCAGGGATCAGCAGCAGCAATTCAGGGCAGATCAACACAAGGTGGGTGATGTAAAAGGGAAAAAATCCACCCACCAGCCCAATCCAGAGCTGATGTGGCCATGGAGCTGGGGTCACACTGCAAAAGAGCAGATCCATGCTTGGAAAAAAAGATCTTTGGGTCTGGGAATGACCCTCCAGGGGTGGATTCAGCACCCCTGCCAGGGGCTGCTGACTCCCCCTGTGTGGGTCCTGCCCATCAGGATCAGATTATTTTAGGATATTCTTTTATTCTTCCCTGTCTGGGGCTGCAGGAGGGGCTGGCTCCAAGGTCAGGGCCTGTGGGGATCCTCAGGGGTTTCTATATCCCAACCCCAGCCCTATTTCCCCTTCTCCACTTGCAGCCTCTCACTTTTAGTTTCAAGGCTCCCTGCCTGCTGAAGGCTTTACATCCATGGGCCATATTTCTGGTCTCTACATCTATTTTCCTGCTGGCTCCAAGCCCGTGACCTCTTCAGCTGCTTTAAATTTATTTTTTTACCAGTTTTCCTCTTTTTTGCAGAGTTTCTCTGGGCAAGGCCAGAGCTACAAGTATGGTACACTCCATCCTGGAGCTGCTGTGTCTCACTCTGTACCCATTCTGAGCTCTGAACACTTCACAGCTTCCACAAAGGGACCCTGGGTCCTTCATTCACTTAATTCTGGTTTCCCAGGGCACACAGGGGGGATTTGCCTGTGTCTGGGTTGCAGCTGCAGCTCCTCAGCCCTAGAAATATTCTGGCTAAACAGGCAATGTGCAAAAACTTGAAGGAAAACTCTAACATTGTCACATAATTTGGTGCCACCGAGCTCTGGCCATAGCTCCTGCTGGGCGCCAAACCCAGGGGTGCCCAAAGCAGAGGGTACCAGTCAGAGGGCTGGTACCAAAATCTCAGCTCAGGGCACGGTCCCCCTCTGCCTGGGACATTGTTTCCCCTCTCTCCGTGTGGGAGAAGCTGTGTTTGTGCAGGATTTGCATCCGTGGCCGCAGGAAGGGCTGTGCCACCTCTCGTCCCCATCCTGGCCCCGCACCCGTTTCCTCCCCGCGGGGCCCCGCGCAGGGACACGGGGACAGGGCTGGTGGCCTCAGGGCCCTGGGGGACAGGGCTGGTGGCCTCAGGGCCCTGGGGGACAGGGCTGGTGGCCCCAGTTTTCTCCCACATGCCCCCCTCCATGCACGGCCCCTCCCTTGCACCGCCCTGATGCCCCCCTGTGCCCCCCAAGGCACAGCTCCCCCATGTACCCAGCCCACATATCCCTCACCTGCAGGCAGCCCCCCTATGGCACTGCCCCCTCGAAAAACAACCCTCCCCCCAAAAACATTACCTCTGTGCCTGCATGTCCCCCCAGTGTGTCCCCTCCCCACAGGACACAGCAGCTTGTCCCCTCTAATTTGGGGTGCTGGAGGTCCCCAAAGCCCTGTGAGGAGGAGGGGACACAGCCCCCACACCAGGGCCAGAAGCAGCTCAAGGGGGTATTTGGGCAGGGAACACAGGCAGCTTTCCCATCATCCTGTCATTGTGCCCACATGGGACAGACACCTCCTGGTGCCATCAATGCCTCTGCCCTCCCCAGGTGCTCCCCAGCATTTTTTGGTGGCCACTCCAGACCCAACCTGTGATTTTGGAGTTGGCAGCAACACCAGGACAGTGTCCCCAGCCCTGCATCACCTTGTCACCTGTGACAGGCTGGCAGTGGCCAAGCTGCCCCTCCAGATCCTGATCCCCAAGTGCCATCCAGCTCCACCAGCACCACGGGGGTCCCAGGCAGGTCAGTCCCCTGTCCCCAATGTCACCAGGATCTCATCACCCTCTTCTCCAGCAGCACTTTCTGTCCCCAGCTCAGGAGGGCTTTAGAACTCCTCTTCCCAGGGCAGGCTGTGCATCTTCCACCTTCCCTGTGTCTCCTGCTGTGTTCTGTGGGTTTTCTGTGCCCCCCATTTCCCCAGCAGCCCATGGAGTGCTGAAATGGCTCAGATTCCTTCCTAGTTAAAGCAGAACAGTTTTTGTGGGGCTGTTGAGGTTCACTGGCAGCCCTTGAGGGGAGGTGGCAGCTTCTTGCTTCTCTAATGTTGTATCTTTCAGAGCATTGGGGGGCACTGTGTTTTGCAGGGTTTTTAATGGTTACCAACCACTGCTTGGGGGAAGCTCTTCCTCCTCAAAAACCTGAATTAGCCAGGAGAGCATCTCTCTTCATGGCTGCTCCTAAAACACTTGCCAAGCTCTTTAATAATGGGATCTCTGCTTTGGGTCAGCCGTGCCCAGCTTCCTGACCCCGACAGCAGCTCCCAGGTGCTGAGTGCCAGCTCCAGCTGGGCCCCTGTGCCTTCCTGACACAGAAATCCCCACATTTGCAAGGATTTGTTAGGCAAATCCTGCTGGCCACAGCAGAGGCACATGCAGCAGGCATGTGGAGACTTGCTCAGAGAATCCCCCTCCCTGGAGTGGGGGGGAAGAGTGTGCATCACAGCCAGGGTGGGATCTGCACTGTGATGCACCAAAACCCCTCAAATTCGGGGGTGTTTCCCCTTAGTTTTGGTCCTGTGCAGCTGGGCTCACAGGGTGCAGGTTCCAGCTGAGTGCTGTCAAAAACCAGGAGCTTGAAACACCAGCAAGAGTTCACTTGGGCTTCTCTGGCTTTACCAAATGGGCTGGTTTGGGGGGAAAAAGCCTTGGCCAGGTTGAGAGAGTGCAAGTGAGAGGTGGGACGTGCCAGGGCGTTCATCAGGGCTGAAGGAAAGGGGACAGGGAAAAGGGAGTGCAGGTGAGGAGGAGCCGCCGTGATGAACTTTTGCACTGCAGGGTGAGGAAAACCCCCACTGCTTCCTGCTCTGAAGGGATGAAGCGGTTTTCCCCGGGGAGTTTTTGTGTCCACACCAGAAGTTTGTCCCACGGCCGCCGTGCAGCCTCGGCCCCGGCTGTCCCCATGTCCCCGCGCTGCTCGGGCAGAGCAGCCAAGGAGCCCAGAGCTTCGGGGGCAGCACAGCAGGAGCGTGGCTGCAGCCAGGACCTACCCAGGGTCCAATAGGCTGCTCTGGACTTGCTTATTTTTCCCGACTCATTATTTTTTATGGACTCACTCCTTCTCCCCGGACTGACTCGATTTTCTCCTGTTGGCAAGGGGAAGCACCGAAGCACCGCGTCAGCCCCAGTTAACCCCTCTGGGCAGCGTCACCGCTTTGACCTTTAGGGTGGCGGGTTCCGGGCTAATGACTAACGACAGACAGCCCGCAGGGTGGGGATGTTTTGCCCGGGCTGTCCGGGCGATGAGCTCACCCCGCTGCCCCGGCCCGGCCGTGTTTGCTCGCACGGTGCCGCCGTGACGGCAGCGGCCGGGGAGGGCTCTGGGCAGGACGGGGACACGGAACCGGCCGGCAGCGGCCATCCCACGGCAGGGGGAGAAGGAAGTGCCGCCCAGGGCCACTCCTCCTCACCATTTCCTCTCCGGGGCTGGTTTCTGTCCGGATGAGAGCGGCGACAGAGGAGCTGCCGGCCCGTCCGAGGCCGGAGGCTGCGCTCGGCGGGCGGAGGGAAGCGGCGGTGGCCGGCGCCGAGGGGACACCGCGGGTAACTGCGCTGCCATCGGCTCCCCTGCCCTGCTGCCCACCCCTCGGGGGTCACCAAGGCACCCCAGGGCTACTTCCAGCTTCATCCCTGCGACCGCCTCTTGTTCGTCCCCAGTCGCTCCTTTCCACCCAAAGCCGCCTCGGTTTTTCAGGGATGCTCCTGCTCCCGATGATTTGGGATGCTCCAGGCTCTTCCCCTCCGCTTGCTGTCCTTCCCTCCGGACGTGGCTTTGGGGCCTGACAAAACTTGGGGCTGGGCTGCTGGGGTTTGGTGGCGAACAGGCTGTCGTGGGGGAGGGCTGCTGGCTGTCACCGCTGTCACCGCTGTCCCCGCTGTCCCCTGCTCCTCGGGCAGGGTGAGCGCCTGCACCCGCCGCGCTCCGGCCGTGAATCGCACGCGTTGCTCGGCTTCTTCCCAGCCGGGGCCCCCGGGCAGCTGCGGTTCGGGATGGCCCCTGCCGACATTCCGGGTTTCTCCTCCCAGCCGCTGACCCCTTTATCTGCGGCTCCCACGGCAAGGCGTTGCTGTGTGCCCCCTTCCCCATGGACAGGCTCCCTTTTGGGTGGAGGGTCTTTAGACTTTCCCAGCTGTTCCCTTTTCCCAGCAGCTTTGCTCATCCAGAGGGGCTGAGTTTGGAGTGCAGCCTCCCCAGCCGGGGGTACTTTAACCGAGACCACGGTTCTCCTCTGGCCTCTCCTGCCACCAGGGGATTTTTCCGCCTGCCTGGGGACTGTCCCCATCCTGCTCCCCTCTCCCAAGCTGCCTCCAGCTGCCCACACAGGCTCCTCTGTTGTGGGAACGTTGTTTTGGAGCAGCAGGGTGCATGAATGCAAACACTGCAAGAGCTACAGCAGGAAAGCTGGAGGCTTCCCAGGAGTGTTTCCAAGTGCAAGTTTTCCTGCGATGTCCAGGCTCGGCACAGAGCAGCGATCAGCAGTGTTTACATGAGCACTGGGATGCTGCAGACCGAATTCCCGAGTTCTCTTTCCTGCTGTTTTCACCAAATGTTAAATTAAGCTGCCTAAAGTGCATCATTGCAGGCTGGCACAGCCTCCTGCCCAGCCCAGACCCACACTGAGTGTGCAGGGGCTGCTCTTAGAAACTTCCAGTCCTGTGTAAATACCAGCAGGTATTAGGGGCTGAGTCATGGCATTAACTGGGTTATTATGTTCATGACTGGACAGATTCCTTGCTCAGGATGGGGTTTTGTCCTTCCACCCTGCCTTGCTTGGCTCGTCTGGAGGGTTGGGCATCCCACACCGGTGGGATGGGTGTGCTGGTGGCTTTTGGGAAAGAGGATCTTGAACATCTCCCAGCTGGTGAGCACTCAGTCCTCACCATTCCCCATGGGTCTTGTAGGGTTTTTGGGCTCTCTGCATGGACATGGCAGTGGGAGAGCAGGCTCTGGGTTATGAGCAGCCAAATCACTTCATGTTTCAGCTGCAGCAGCACCTGGCTGTGGCCTGGCAATGTCCATGGGGAGTGCTTGGGGTGTGCCGTGCTCCCCCACCAGGAGCAGCCCTCAGGCCTTGAAGGGAGCCTAGGAAAAACTGAGACAAAAATTTTTAGCAGGTCCTGTTGTGGCAGGACAAGGGGTGTTGGTTTTAAACTAGAAGAGAGTGGCTTTAGAGTAGATAAAAGGAAGTTTCTGAGAATGAGGGTGGTGAGGCCCTGGTACGGGTTGCCCACAGTGGCTGCCCCAATCCAGGCCAGGTTGGATGGGGCTTGGAGCAAGCTGGGCTAGTGGAAGGTTTGAAATGAGATTGTCTTTGAAGGTTCCATCCAGCCATAACTATTCCATGATTCTGTGACCCTGCTGGTCTCTAAAACTTTTCCTGTAAATTTCCATAGCTTCTCCCCTGGCATTTAACCAACCCCCACTTCACCTGCAAGGGCTTGGGGCTGAGAAAACTTCACCCTGTGTTTGTGGGGATGTTTGTCAGTGCCTGGAGGGTTTTCTCATCCCTGCCTGAGCTCTGTGGTGTCCCTGATCCCTTGAGTCCTTGCTGCTCTGAGCTGCAGGGGCTGCTCCCCAGTGGCTTTGGGGACAGATGTCCCTTTGGGTACCTGCAGGCACAAGTGAGGACGGTGATGGAGGATGGAGAGGAGCACAGGGGTGACTCCAGGGTGGAGTGGGGACAGCCCAGGGCTCCCAGTGGCATCCTTTGGGTGGCATCGCAGCGATGGTGGCATCCAGCCCTCCTTCCTGGGGCTGCCTCAGGGCATCCTTGTCAGATCCTGTCTGGCTGGTTTTGCCTTTGCACACCAAGCCCTGCACAGGGTCAGGAATTAGGTCAGCAATTAGCACTCGGGGTTAATTGCTGCACTGCACTGGCAGGTCCAGCAGTGAGGACTGGGCTCACTGGCTGCCTGCACATGGTCCTGAAATCCACTTGTGCACGGAGTGGGAGTGAAGCTTTGCATTTCAGAGTAGCCAGGAAGGCTGTGGGGTGAAGCAAGGAGGCAGAGGGAGCATTTCCCAGTGCCCGTGGCTCCCACACACTCCCGGGGTGCCCTCGGGCTCGCTGGGTGACGGAGGCTGCCTTGCACAGGGGAAGTAAAACCTTGTCCAGAGCGTGACTTTGTGCAGGTTGGTGGCTTCCTGCTGAGCTGGAGCAGGTTAATAACAAACCTCCAGACCTGCTTGTTCTCTCCAGAGTCAGAGTGGTACTTTTGGCAAGACCCAGTGTTGATTTTTTTAAGGATGGCTGATGAAAGTGGCCTTTCCTCAGGCTGCCCGTGCTGGCTCCCTGCTCTGGGGCTGGCAGTGTCACAGCAGCAAACTGTCCCCTGTGTCAGCACTGCTGCAGCCCAGAGGTGTCAGAAAAATGCCTTCCCACCATGACACAGCTTCTGCCACCTCCAGCCTTGTGCCAGGCAGGCCCAGGGCAGCACAGGGACGTGGTCATGGGGCTGCATCCAACCCTGCAGAGCTGTGTTGTCCCAGGGGCTTCCCTGTGCCTCTTGTCACATCCCTCTGGCCTCTCTTTTTCCCTGTTTGCCAGCTGAGGTTTGTCCATTGAGGTGGTTATCCCAGGATGACCACATCCCTGAGCTCTCCTGTGCAGCTGCAGGGTCTCACGTGGCAGCCCCTGTGTCCCTCCCCCATGTCCAGGGGTGTGTGTGGGACCGTGGGGGTGGCAGGGTTGGGGTTCTACTGCTCTCCCCACAGCCACGTGCTGCTGGCAGGCTCAGGCACAGCCATTCTGGTTCTCTGCAGCCCCTCTGAGCCTTCCCCTCCCGGGGCAGCTCCCATCTCGCCTCCTGCCAGGCACATCCATCAGCACAGCCAGGAAAATCCTGCCCCGGGAGGTGCCACCACAGCCAGGATGGCAACTCAGCAAGTTACTCCCACACCCTGAGAGGGGCCTGTGGGTGGATGAGTGACTTCCACAGGGTGTGTACGTGCCTGTGTGCATGTGCTGGCACAGAGGTGGGGCTTTGTCTTCTTCAAAGAGGACTGGGCAGCTGTGGGTCAGAGCGTGGGTCAGTCTGTCCTGCTGTCCTGCCTCCTTCTCACAGCAGAGCCTCTGGCTTTGTCCCCAGCAAGCTCTGACCTTCCCTTCTGCACCTGAAGGCAGGATTTGGTTTGTGCTATAACATCAATTACATTCATTGAGACTGAATTTCATCTGTAGTTTTGCACATCTGTCCCATCTTCCAAAAAGTCAGCTTAGGTCTGAAAGTCTCTGCCACCTTGCCATTGCTGGTTGCTCCTGGTTCCTGCCCATTAGAAAGGGGGATGTCTTTCTAATTCCACTGTTATTTGTCCCTCCTGATGTTAGGAAGGTTGATTTCACATCATTCCTTTTCTTTTTAGAAAGAAGATGATGTGAATGGGCTGTAAGAACCAGACAAGATGGAGGAAGAGCTGCCCTGCTCTGAAGTGGATGGAAAAAGTGTCCTCAAGGATCTGGGGGTGGAGATGCCCTGCCTGGAGAGCAATCCCACAGGAGACACATCTGGAGTGCAGAAGGATGCAGGAGAGGTGCTCTGTGCTGAGAGTAGCATGAAAGAAGAGGCTCCTTGTGATCCAGGAATTGTCTTCACTGAGGGCAGCATGGGAGGAGAGATGCTGGGCAGTGGCAGCGATGGGAAAGGGGACATTCCCAGCACTGGCAGTGACAGGGAAGAGGCAATTCCTGGCACTGGCAGTGATGGGGAAGAGGAAATTCCTGGCACTGGCAGTGATGGGGAAGAGGAAATTCCTGACATTGGCAGTGATAGGGAAGGGGAAATTCCTGGCACTGGCAGTGATGGGGAAGAGGAAATTCCTGACACTGGCAGTGATGGGGAAGAGGTAATTCCTGGCACTGGCAGTGATGGGGAAGAGGTAATTCCTGGCAGTGGCAGTGACAGGGAAGGGGAGATCCCCGATGGGGAAGGAGAAATGCCCTGTGACACAAAAGAAGAGGCGTCTTGCTCTGAGAGTGACGCAGAGGAAGTCCCAGATGCTGTAATCCCTGCTGCTTCCAAGAAAATCGCTTCTATTTCCTCTCCCTTGCGGGCCATCATCCGCCTGCGCCGGCACTACCGCGGGCTGAAGAAAAGCCGCGTGCGTTTGGAGCTCCCTCGGGAAAAGTCTGCAGAGTTTGTCCACACCAGGCTGCTTCAGAGGCAGCTGTCTGTGAACAGAACTTCCCTGTACAGCCCTTCCATGTCCTTCTTTAATCAGTCTGGCTTTGAGAGCTCCCAGTACTTCACCTTCGACACGTCTGTGGAACATTACTCCGTGAAAAAGTGCAGGCGGAAAAAGAGCCGGAGGAAGTCCAGGATGGTCCTCTACCCGGATAAAACCAAAAAATACCTCCCAGCGGAGGAGAAAAGCAAGGCAAAGCGCTGCCTCCTCTTGCTCATTGCCATTATCTTCTTCCAGATTCTCAACGCTATAGAAAACCTGGATGATAACCTCCAGAAATACGACCTCGATGCTTTGGAGAAAACCATGCACCGGGAAGTATTTGGGCAGAAGGTTGCTGTGGAAAGTATTGTGGAATTACTGAAAGACTACCTGGCTACCCACATCCACAACAAGCCTCTGGTGATCTCTCTGAATGGCCCGACAGGGGTTGGGAAGAGCCACGTTGGCTGGGTGCTGGCCAAACATTTTCGTTCCGTCATGGACAATGACTTTGTGCTCCAGTACTTTGTGATGCATCACTGCCCCAGCGGGGTGGCTCCCCTCACCTGTGAAATAGATCTGTCTAAGAAGATTTCTGACATGGTTACCAGAGCTGAAATAGAGGAAAAGACCCCGCTCTTTATTCTGGATGAGGTTGAGCTCATGTCCCCCGTCCTGCTGGACACTCTCAGCCGATTCTTTGAACCCAATCAAACCAATGAGTTCCTCAATGCCATCTACATTTTAATAAGCAACCTGGGAGGTGCTGAAATCACAAAGTTTGTTATCCAGAACGCATCCACTGAGCTCCTGCACCAGCAGCGGGGAGCTGAAGAGCTGCTGAGCATCATCCAGCCAGTCCTGGCCAGTGTCCACCCTCTGTGGAAGGCTGCAGACATCATCCCCTTTGTCCTCCTGGAGAAGTCCCATGTCATAAACTGCTTCCTGGAGCAGATGAGGAGAGAGGGGCTCTATCCCGACCAGAAGCACATTGAGAATTTGGCAAATCAGCTCAGTTACTACACTACAGGGGACAAGCAGTACTCCAGCATGGGCTGCAAGCAGGTTGTGGCCAAAGTCAATCTCCTGTAGGGATCTACTGCAGAGACCAAGCCCTGCATTCAGGATTTGCAAACTTGTGTGCTCATGAGGAGTGTGTTACAGCAGGCTGTGCTCAAGGTGTCCTTTCTCAGCCCTGCACTGGCTCTGCCCTGCCCCAGGCACAGGGGTGGCAGCCTGGACAACCTGGTCCCTGTTCTCCTCCAGAGACTTCACTTTTTCCTGATGTTCTGTGAAAAAGGAAGGGCAAGGGAGCTGGAGCCACCTCCCAATAACTGCGAGATGCTTTGTTCCTCACATTCTCATTTGGGATTCTTGTCATTGAGGAGTTTTGAGGTGGCATCAAAAGCTGCAGGACATAAATTGGATGGAACAACCCCTGGGTCACTGCCCTGCAGAAATGTCACCTCACGTGTCTCCAGGCTCACAGCTCTTTGCTCTTCTTTGTCCTGGCTGCTGTGAGAGCAGAGGCAGGGCTGCACACCTGGCACTGGGACAGTTTGTGGCTCCTGCCCCCACAAACGTGCAGGCCTGCCTTCCCCAGCTCCTACGTGACCACATCCTCTGGAGAACACTTTTTGGACCTGTTCCTGAGCTGTTGCTCTTCTGAGCTCATCCCTGAGCTCACCTTTGGCACCTGCAGTGAGATTTCTGCTCTGCAGGTGTGTTTGGGCTCGCCTCAAAGACTGCTCAGCTGTGCCAGATGGTGCAGAAATAACCTCTGGATTGTTTCAGGTCTGGTGGTGACACCTCATCCTCAGAGCTCTTCTGCTTTTCCCCTCTGGGGACACGTGGTCAGTCATTATCTGGAGAGCCCAAAGCACCAAGTGATGGATATTGAGCAACACACACTGGAAAAGAGTTTGGGCTGCTGGAGTGGGAATCCTGGGCTTGCTCCCTGTCCTGAGAGGCCAAGAAGGGGCTCTTTGCCGTTGAGCCCCAGGGGAGATGAGGCCTGGGAGCAGCTCAGGAAGGGCACACAGCCGTGTTTTGAGCAAAACTGAGCAGGTATTTTTGACTTTGTTTTCTCAGGTTGTGGTTCTGTTCAAGATTTCTCCAGCTTGCTGTGAATTCCCAGACAAGAAACCCTATGGATGTTTGCACTGGGGGATTGATTCACCTCTTTCTAATTGTTGGTCTCCAAAGACTCTGTTACATACTCCAGCTTCCAGAGCTATTGTCAGGAATAAACCCAAACTGTCCTGAATAAAATAATTGAAAATACATTTCTTTCATTTGACTGAAATGTGGATTTCCTCCCAAATTTCCTTTCTGGAGCCATTGTGGCTGCACTGCCATGCCTGTGCTGCCCAGTGACTTGGATTGGGAGCAAGGCCAGAGCTTTGTGGTTTTTTGCAGACCACCTCCAGGCAGTGTGGGTGCAGCAGCTCCTGGTGTGCCCCTGGTAATCCCAGTCCCAAACCCACACAGTGCAGCAGTGCCAAAAGCTGGGTGCTGCACAGCTCCTCCATCCAAGCCACCTCCTAAATCCAAGTGTCCTCAAAACCTGACGTGTGGGAGCTGGTTTGCACAGCTTAGAGAGCTTAACTCCAGCAGTAAGCTAAGCTTAGGGGATATTTGGGATGCTTTTATCCTGGATAAGGAACAACTCAGGGACCAGGATTCCCCTCCTCTGCAGCTGGGAGAGGGGCAGATTTTAGTTCTGATTGATTTTTTGTTTACAATTACCCACCCACAGGGTGTTTGCTTGTGCCAGAGGCCCCTGGGTGCCTCCACACCAACCAGCACCCTGTGCAAAAGGAGAGGGTGACTGAATGGTGCTGAGCATCTGCGGGGTTTGTTTCCACCCTTCTAAGACTCTCCTGCCCTAAATCAGGGCTCCTAGCCATTCCCTGAGCTTTCCTGAGTGCCCTGTGCACCTTGAGGACCTGCCCAGGTCTTTGTGTCTCACAAAGCTGCTCTCAGTGCTCAGAAGTGGGGCTCAGCTTCCTGCTCTGCCTGAAGACCACCAGGCTCTTGTCAGACAGCACAGGAACCTCCAGGCTGTGGAGAGGACTTTTCCTGCCAGAACATAGGATGCAGGACTCGAATCCCAGCTCAAATGGCTCTTTAGGTTGTCCCCAAAGGTTGGGAACAGCCCTTCCTGAGTCAGGACACGTCTGTTGTGCTTGGAGCAGTGACTTGTGGCAGCTGCCCCCACCCTGCTGCAGACACTGGGATGGCTGCTCCCTGTCACTGTGCCTGGGGCTCCTGGGGACACCTGCAGGTATCTGCACCCTGCAGCTGCATCCCAAAGCCAGAGTGGGGTTTGGACCAAATTCCCTTTTTGCATTTGCCCTGGGGAAAGTGCAGGGTGATTCCAAACCACTCTGTATGAGGAGGATGCTGTCACTGCCCAGGAGAGCAGGGCAGTAAGGAGGGACTCAGGGGGAATGGGGAATTGTTCATGTCCTGAGAGCACAGCCTGTGACCCCAGTGGCCAGTCTGTGCTGCAGCTTTCCCAGTGCTGGGTTCAGGACAGGGGGGCTGTGGGCAGGAGCTGAAGTGGCTCTGGTATGTGAGTTGGGAGGGGTTTGGTTGAGTTCATACAGTGGTTGTGAGCTGCTCTCCCCAGGCCTGTGGGCTTGGAGCACTCGGGGCAGGAGCTGGGGCTGGGGTTCCCAGGACATTCCTGCACCAGGGATGGGGGAGCAGGAATGGATGTGCCCTGTCCATGGCCCAGCCCCAGCCAGAGGAAGGTGGGTGGGTGCACGTTCTGCAGGAGCTCTGGATAACTTCAGCTGACTTGGGGAGAAGAGCTTTGGATTTAAATATTCCTAAAAAGGACCTAATTCCCAGCAGCCTCCCTAAATCAAAGCAGCCTGTCTGAAGCTGCCTCCAGAGGTGGGTGCTGGCTGCCAGGCTGAGTCCCCCTGGGGTTTTCCTGCACTGTGGGAAGGTTGGGAAGGTGTGATGATCCAGGACCAGAGCTCTGTTACACAGCACAGCATCACCCAGCCTGGCTGGGCTTGCCTGGTCCCTGAGCCCCCCAAGTGCTGCTGGGGCTGCTGCCACTGCTGTGTGCCCACCCAGCAGGGCCTTGTCCTCTCTCCTGAGGCTTCTGTCTGTCCCTGAGGATCTGTGATGTTTGCCCAGGGCACCTGAACAGTGTTTGCAGAGAGAGACAAATGAAGGGGTGCAGAGGGATCCCATCCCCACATACACCAGTGACTTGTCCCTGTACTCAGGGGAAGGAAAAGCTGCTGCCAATCCCTAGAAGGGATTTGTTGCTTCCTTTCCAACCCCTGTGCTGATCACTAAACAGGTGAGGTGCCACCAGGAAAGCAGATTTTGATGCCAGTGATGGCAGGGAAGATCAGGGCTGCAGCAGAGGGAGCAAGGACAGCCCGGGTTGGTCGGGGCTGCAATTCCTGCAAGAGTGCAGAGGGAATGTCTGCAGTGGCTTTTGAGAGCCTGCAGTGATGGAATGAGTCCTGGAAAGGTGGAGGGAGGACAAGGACCCCCTCTCCTTGGGAAGGAGGGACAGGCAAATACAGGAGTGAGCATCCTGAAGAGATGGCAGAAATTACATCCAACTTTTTTCAAAAGCAGTTGTAACCATAGAATCTAGTTTTTCCCTCTTACAGGATATTCAGAGAATAGCAGTTCACAGTTACTGGGATGAACTGGAAGGAGTTTTCCAGAGCTGGGGAAATGAAATATTCCATAGATGGTGGGAGAACAGAGTCAGCCAGAGACAGACGTGGTTTGTCTGCCCATGGAATTTGGAGGGGAAGGCGAGCTGAGAGGTACCCAAGCACTGGAGGAGACAGGCTTGGGATGGAAACCATAAATTGGAGGAAAGGCCTGAAAGAAGCTGCTGCAGAGAAGGGTGGGAGTGAGCAAATGCACGTTCCAGGATGGGGAGGGTGAAGGAAGGGCTGAAAGGAAAACAAGCCCGGGGGCACCGCAGCACTCACACCCCACAGGAGGGATAACACCCCGGGCCCGAGAATGGCAAAGATCCCATGAAAATGTATAAATAGGTGTGTTACATATGCAAGGGATGAAGTAATGCCGGGCCACGCTGGAGCAGTGTGGGACCATATTTGGGCACCTCTGGGGCAGGGAGGGAGGGAGGGGGACCCCGGTGCTGTGCCCCCCCAGCATCCTGCCGGGAACGGGGCCTCGGAGCCCGGGGAGAAGTTTCAGGTGAAGCACGATAAGAGTTTAAATATGCAAAACACGGGCAGAAAGGAGACAGCGGTGCTTGGTTCTCCCAGCCTTCCTCGGGCAGGGTGTGGAGCTGGCTCCGGGGAGTGAGGTTTATGTAAAACTTTGGGGAAGTTGCTGGAGCTGTGGAAGTGAAGCACCGAAGTGCTGGATAGAAATATAGTGGAAACCGAGTGAAAAATGCTTGATTAGCAGTAGAATTAATTAGTGTGGTTGTGACTGGGCAGAGTATTGATAAGTAACTTCCTGATGTTTTACAGTAATTCAGTCTTGCTACAATTTTCAAAAAATCTGTCTCTGCCCAAGTTGCATAGCAACATTTCTGCCTTTACAGAGTATGAAATCCTCCTGTGGCAATATCTCCTACCCTGTTGGCTAATTTTGTTTGTGTGATGCCCTAAAAGTCGCGCTGCAGCTTTTGTTTCCATGCTGCCTGAGAGCTCCTGCCCTTCTCCCTGTGCTGCTCATGGAGGGCAGGTGCAGCTCCCTGGCCAGCATCCCACGAAGTGGATTGAGCTGCGAGGCTGCAGAGCTCACCCCGGGACACAGGGTGGGTGAGGGAGGCACTCGGGGCTCTCAGGAGGTCCCACTTTGCCTGTTCTCTGCCACCCCTCCTGCCTGCCAAGGGTCCAGCTGGAATTTCCCCCTGCCCAGCACGGAGCTGCTCTCTGGCAGTGCTCAGCCTGCACCAACATCATTCCTCTGTGAGAGAGGTGCTTCAACTCCTAAAACACCTGGATTTAGGGCAGCTGCATGTGAACACGGGGCAGGGTGTTGAGATCAGGAGTCTCTGCTCAGATGGATTGATTTCCAGATGGGATGGGTTAGAGGCACGTGGAAAGCCAGCACTGAAACTAAAGTGTGCAGATTAATGATGTAATAAACTCATCTGGAAACTTGTTTACTTCCCTTTGACACTTCCTGCTCATCAATTCAGCTTATCAATGTATATTAGGTATTATTTTAGAGCCTGTATCTAGAGCTACCTCAGGGACTTGCAGCCATCCCCAGGAGGTGCCTGCAGAAGGAGCTGCCCTCCCCTGCACATTTTGTGTTCTCCAGCTGCAGATGTGGAGCTGGTGGTGTCTCCCTGGGATGTGATATCAGCTCCTGCTCCTCCTCCAGCTCTGGAGTCACAGCAGAGCCCCCCACAGCTCCATGCAGGATACAAACAGTCCAGGATCTGCTGTGGATGCTAATTTGAATTTTGTGCTTCCTGTGATGTCTTATCAGTTGATCCCTCAGGCTCAGGAATTCAGCTGCCCTAATTTTGGTAACTTGAGGAAGCCTGAGTAAGTCTGCCTGGGATTTCCCCATTCCTGCCTCCTGAAAAAATCCTGTCCAGGAACCCAGGCCTGGGAAAAGACCACCTGGAAAACCTCCCCCAAGGTGAGTGGACATTTTTGTGGTCAGCAAGAGATATGTGAAAGAATGTAAAGCATTAATAGCAGCCAAACCCTCTGTTTTCACCTGTACCTTTGCCCCTCTCCTGCTCCTATCAAACGTGCCTCACTGTCCAAATGCTCTCATTCAAACCAGACCCATCTTTTCTGTGGTATATTTCCTGTTCTCCTTTGAAAAAAAAAAAAAAGAAGTTTAAAAAAATGTCAATATCCTGCAAAAAGACATTCCCAGAATTTATGGTTTACTTTCTGAGCCACCCAACACAATTTTTGTGCAGCAGTAGTTGCAGGTGTGACTGTCTGACATCAGGGAACCCTGTGCTGCATTCCCAAACCAGCTGCCAGGTTTTCCAAAACTGTCACTGAAGGAGTCTGTGCACTCTCAGCTGGCACAACCTGGTGTTTTTATCCTGTGCTTTTCCTGACATGTCAGGAAAACTGCCCAGTTCTTCCTGAGATGGCTCCACACACCCTCCTTTGGGATCAAGGTCTCTGAGTCCTGGGCTTGCTCTGCCTTCACTGAGGGTCTGGCTGCTGTGGGGGCCTTGGGAGGTCAGTTCTGAGCTTTTCCTTCGAGGATAAGCTGGTCCTTGGCTTCAAGGTTCTTGCTTCCCTCTCACTGAAGTGCCTTGGGATTGCTCCAGCCGTTCAGGATGATGGAATGAGCATTTCTGCCCCTCCCTGCAGATCCCTGCAGCACAGACAGCACGCACAGCTCTGGTTCCTGGGTGGTTCGAGGTCAGAACACCACACTCAGCATTGCAGAACTCTGGCCTGGTGTGACCTGGTGTCCTCAGCTCTGTCTGTGCCCTGGCCTCCGTCACTTCCAGCTGCAAAAGCCACTCCTTGGTGCTTCCTCCTGCCAAACACCCAGCACTTCCAGCTCTGAGTGCTGCTCCATGCAGCCACAGCTTGGTTTGTGTCCTTGGGGGTCAGTGAAATGCACTGAAGTCTCTGGGTGAGAAAGGGTGGATGAAATTCAATTCTTTGGATCCAGCTCAACAGGTATTTTAATTTCTCTTTGCACCTGGTGGGCAGAAGATCTGCTGCTTGCAGGGCTGATTCATCTCCTCACCCGAGGAGGATGCAGTGACCTGCTTGGACAAGCTCCCCTGGGAGTTATAAATGCATCCTCGTGTTACACTGGCATGACAATAATGGGTGATGGGGATTGGAAATAGGAACAAGATTTGTCCCTACAGGTCTTCCCCCTTTTCCTGGGGCTCCTTCTGAGGCTGGGCTTGCACTCACTGGGAGTTGGGCGATGCTGGGGAGATGGATCAGGGGGTGAGAGGTGGAATTTCACTGAAAACCTCTCTGTGATGAGCAGCAGGTGATGCCACTGGTGCCAGAGCTGGAGGTGCCTGTGCTCCAGGAGCTGCCTCTCAACTGCACCAGGGTGACACAGCTCAGGGGATGGGACAGCTGGAAAAAGCTGATTTGATCTGTCTTCCTCCTTGGATATGATCCTGATTGAAATAAAGAGAGTTTGAATGTAATCTTTGAATGGATCTTTGGGTTTTGTCTTTAACATCCACCCAACACCAGGTGTGCACTTGGGGCAGTGCCTGTGGCACTTTCTCCTGAAACCCCACGGTCTGGGAGTTACCAATCCCCAGCCTGACTCACCCAGATGTTGGGACCAGACACCACAGGGCAAAGCAGCAGCAATCCACATGAGTTATTTCTTAATTGTGTGCTTCTTCTGAACCACTAATGTGCCTTGGGTGCTGCCTGACAGCATCTCAGCAGTCCAGACAGGGGTGGTCACTGAGAACAGTGTTTGCCACCAGAATTAAGGGATGGGCCATTCCATCCCACTCCAACCAGCTTCCCTCAGAGACAGTGACCCATGAGGCCACCTGGGACAATTTTTACATCTTAGTAGCTGCCTTGTCATGACTGGGGGATTTTGGAAGCAGAAATTTTTCCTCCCAGCCCTTTGGACTTTGCCTTGTAGAGGAGAGGAGGTAAAGGATTCCCCAAACCCACAGAAGTGCTGTCTGTAAGCCCTGGCTGTGCCCCAGGTTTAAGCACTCACCTGGGCAGCACAGGGGAGAGCCCTGAGGAAGGATTTTTCAGCAGCAAGGGCCTTGAGGGGAGCCACAGGCTCCAGCTCCAGGTTTGAAAGGGGATTAGGGGTGATGGCAAAAGCCACCAGCAGCGTTGCCATGTGGAATTAATGCCCCTTGGATCCATTGGGTGGCACATTCCTACAAGAGGGACCCCATGTACTGTAGTGTAAGATATTTTATTTTTGCCTGAGTTCCCAGTGGAATGAGCCTGAAGAGTGAGAGTTCTCCCACTGTGACAGCAGGTGACACTGGTGATTTACAGTGCTGGGAGCACAGGGGGCTGATGCCTTGTGACTCAAAGCCAACATCAGAAAGCAAGAAATGTTAGGGAGCCCAAAGGGCAAGAGGAGATGTCAAAGAATGGTTTTTAAATTGTCAAAAGATAGTTTTTAAATTGGATTTTTGCTCTTTGCTGCTTTGTGGTGGCTAAAGGCTGCCTAAAAAGGCTTAGGAGTGATCAAGTTCTATTTATCTGGTCTGGTGGGAGGTGTTTCTGCCCACAGCAGCGGGGCTGGGACCAGATGATCTTTAAGGCCCCTTCCAGCCTAAACCATTGTAGGACTTTGATTCTTTTGTTTGATTTTACAGGAGCCATTCAGAGATGGCTGCCCAGGATCTTTTCACAGAAATCCATCTTCCATTCCCTCCAGCTCGAGGTGGCCCACAATGACCAAGACACTGAAGTTTGCAGCTAAATCTGCTAAATTCATGACAAAGACCTGAGAGAGCTGCAGCCCTTTCCAGCAGGTTTGTGGGCACTCAGCCCTCTCAGGCTCTGTTTAGTCATTATAAGGCACAAAGAATTCAAACATGAGTGCTGTTTTTTTCCTTTTCTGGGCATATCTGGGATGGAGCTTGCCAGAGCAAGTGCTGAGGTTGCTCATTTTTCTGGGGCAGAGTGCTGAGATTGCACAGGGTCAGAACAGAAACTGCAGCCTCCCATCTCCATCCCTCCAGCCCAAGGCCAGGGTTACTGGTGGGTGAGTGGGATGGGAAGGCAGGGGACAGCATCCCCAGGTTCTGTTCTTTGCAGCAAACACGTGAATTTCAAGGCAGGACACACTTTCAAAAGCACTGAAATGTCTCGAGGCAAAGCCCTGTGATAGACAGTGGTAATAAAGGAGAATAAAACCGGGGAGGAGAAAACTTGGATCTGCATTTACAGTGCTGTTAGCAGCGAGTGCCCCTGGGCAGATACAGGGCAGATAGGGGCTGCTGGGGTACAGCAGACATTCCAGAGCGATTTCTGAGCCAGCCGAGCTCCTCCCATCATCACTTCACTCATCAAAGTAAGTATTTATAGCACAGGTAGGAGCAGGGGGAGAAATCAAAGAGGAGCTCCCTAGAAAGACGCATAAATCACTCCAAGAGTTCAGCTCTGGGGCTCTGCGTTTTTTTTGCTTTAATGAGAGCGAATAAAAACTCCAGTGTTATTATTAATATTTCTTAATATTATTTCAGTGGTCTGCTTTTTGCATTAAAATAATCTTTGAGGTATTTCCATGGAGCTCTCCCAGCTTTCAGAGCTACGCCTGCAGACTGCTAAGGACATGCTGTCTTACACCAGAGAAAACATTTTCTCCAGCACAGATCTGCTGGAAAACAACTCAGAAAATCTTTCCAGGCCGGTGTTCGCTGCCCGAGCTGTCAGGAGACCTTCAGGCCTCTCAACAAAGCGGAGCAGGAAAGCCAGGAAGGTGCTGTACCCAGCCCACGTGAGAAAATATTTGCCACGTCAAGAGAAGGATCCAGTCAAGCGGTGGCTGCTCTTCTGTGCTGGCATCATCCTCGTCCAGGTGTTAATTGAGGCTCCCGAGCAGCAGAGACTGCCTGGAGGGCAGAGCCCCGGGGAGAAGCCGCCCTGTGCATCCCCGGCATCCCCCGGGCTGCCACGGAACCGCTCCAGAGAACACTCGGCCACGGCAGGAATCATTTCCCCCGCAGCTCCGGGGCTCCAGGCTCTCGGGCACAGCTCGGCTGCTGTGCCACAGCAAGCCCAGAGCCACCCTGGCGCTTTCTGCAGGCGCTGCGGCTCCTCCCGGGCAGAGCTCGGAGCCGCCTGCCCTGCCCTGCCCTGCCCGGGGCTCCTGCACCCCCGAGGGGACACCGGGACTCGGGGTGGTGACACGGGGCCGGCCGTGGCCGCAAGAGGCGTTGATGAAAGCCCAGCAGCAAGAGCTGGGCAGTTTTTCCTGCTGATTTGTTTGTGACTGTGATTAGAGACTGTGGTTTCCACTGGCTGCAGCAAAAGGCTGCAGGAATTGGAATTACCCTCCTGGGCCGGGTTTGTGCTGTGCTGACTTACCTGTCACTGCTGCATGACTTGTTTCAGTGCTGTACTCGCCTGTTGTAATTTAGTGTCACTTTCAGGAGTGAAAACAGCTCAAAGTAACCAGAGAGCAAAGCCCCAGAGTGCTGCTCTCCCTCGGTAATGCTGTAAGAATAAACTGCTGACATCAGATCTTCACAGAGTCTTTTACAATTTAGATTTTAAAATTAAGATCTTTCTGGCCATCCTGGGGAAATAAAGCTGTCCAAGCAGCAAGGACAGTGGGGTGGGAGCCATGGCATGACCTGGACATTGGCTGAGGCGCTGGGAGAGGTCCACGAACCTGGGGCGGATGCTGTGGCTCAAGCTGGGGAGATGGGGCAGCAGATGAGCCCAGCACTGGGATATCTTCCTGGGAGAACACTGGGAGATCCCTAAAACCATGGGACATGCTGAGAAAAAGGGTTGCTCGAGGCGTGGTCCCTTCTCACACAGTTCCCCAATTATTTCTGTGCTGAGCAGGGGGTTCCTGGGTGGTGCTGTGCACAAACACGGGATTGCCCCGGCTCCAGGGCAGTGCAGGTGTGGGTTTTTGGAGAGAGTGATGATGTGAGGGGGCTGGGGCAGGCTGTGGGAGCCAGGAGAGAAGAAATCTGACTCAGGAGCTGCTTCTGCTCCTTGGGGCTCATTGCAAAGAGCCACTCCTGGCCCCTTGCAGGAAATGCAGAGAGCAGGATTTCCAGTGGATGGTATCTGCAGCTTACTGAGTTTGCTGGGCTGTTTTATCAGACAGCCCCTGAGGCTGGGATTTGGCTGCCTTAATTTAGACATCCTGGGGACAGTCTGAGTAAGGCTTCCTGGGATTTTCCCAGCCCAGTCTCCTGGGAAGAGGCTGCCTGGGAAAAGGTAGACGAAACCCCTACTCCAAGCCTTGCCCATGCTCCAGACTCATGTCTCTCATGTGTCAGGGCTTCCTCCCATGAAGTTCATCCCAAAAACTCCACGTTATGTCTGTGCAGCCCAAGCTTTGCCCTCCAAGTTTCCAGCCCAGCCATCCACTCTGCAGAACAACTTCAAACTCCTGCCAGGTTGCTCAGAGCTGGGTCCAGCCCAGCTTTTAAAATTCCCAAGCATTGGAGTCTCCTTGGCCAATCTCTTACCCTTGCCTGGGACTTAATTCCAATTAATTCCATGCCACATGAGGACAGAGCTGGTGAGCCTCACGCAGCTGTTCACTGAGCAGGGTGTGCCAGAAATCAGGTGTTTTCTTGGGAAGAAGCAGTTATTTCCTCAGGTCTGGATAAAACCAGAACTCAGAGGTTTAGTGATGACCCACAGCAGGCAGGTGTGACCCAGGGATGGAGGGAAGCTGGGTGGCACAGGCAGTGACTGCACAGGAGGGGTGGCAAAAGTGCAGCACTGCAGATCAAGGCAGAGGAGAACAGGGAGCTGCTGCAGCTGAAGGTGAACACAGAGACCTAAAAAGAAAAAATAAAGGGAGCTGAAAAAGCTGAATCACTAAGAGATTTTAGCTGCTTCTTTTCTACCAGAAAACAAAACAAAACAAAACAAAAACAAACAAACAAAACACACAAAAAACAAAAACAACAAACAAACAACAACAACAAAAAACAGCCAAGGCACAATCTGGATCAAGGAGCAGCTGGTACACAATTTCTGCAAGTGGTGATTCAGGATGAGCCCTTCAGAGGATCTCCCTCGTGTGACTTGGGGAGAACACACAAACACACAAGGATTGTGAAGTTCTGTAAAATTCAGGAATTATAAATGTTGTTGGAAATAGAAAGGACTTTTAACAATAGTGTTGACGTCTCTCAGAGTCGATGGGGTCTCCCCCCAAGCCCAGCACATCCAGAGGCATCACGAGAGGGCAGCAGAGACAGGAGCTGAGCAGGACACGGGGCAGTGCCTGCAGTGCTCCAGACACCAAATCTGAGCCGCCACAAAGCTGAGGATGCTGCCAGCAGGAAACCAGAACCTGTCAAAATAAACGAGCGTGATGGGGAATAACTCAGCAGAACAGACACAGATCCCTTAAATAGAACATCCCCCATCCCTGAGTCCTGTAGGTGGGAGGTTTTATTGTTCAAACATCGTGAGGAGGTGAGCTGAGGTAAAGCACAGGCTGCCTTCACCAGCTGCCTGACACTGAGAGCTGGATGCAACCTCCAAAAATCCACTTCAGGCTCGGTAACTTGGATGAGCTGGAAAAGGGACCTTTACAGTCAGTCCATTGCATGAAGCCTGGTGGTTCCTGTCATGGCCAGCCCCTCCTCCAGGCTGTTACAGCCCTGTTTGCCCCAGCCCTTGCTCTGGGCAGGGCCAGGACAGCCGGGGTGAGGGCAGGAGTGAAGGGCACTGCTGGGAGTGCACATCCCTGCTCCACAGCTCCGTGCTGGGAGTGAGCCCAGCCTTGCGCAGCCCTGGGGTAGCTTCTCCCAGGCCTGGGCAGGGCTGAGGCCATTCAGGGATGTGTCCCAGCTCCAAGGGAGTGCACAGGGGCTGAGGCAGCCCCAGGATGGCTTTGGGAGCCGTGGAATGCCCAGGAAGGATAAGGCATCTGTGCTACAGCCTGGATGGCAAAGCCCCACATCCAAACAGGCTCTGTGGCAGGGCCATGCCAGGGCTCAGTCCTGAGCTGGCATTCCCAGCCCTGCTCAAGCCCTGTGGCTCCTGTGCCTTCTCTGTGGGGGAAGCCCCTTGTACCCCAGTCCCTCCACTCCCACCTTGGCTCAAACCTTGTCTCCCTCCTTTCTCTCCCAGAGCTCCCAGCTCCCTGTTCTGTGCTCCAGAGCCTTTCCAATCCATGCCACAGCCCCTTCCTTCCTCATACAACCCTTCCCTCCAACCTCTTTCCATAACCAAGTTTCCTTAGGCCATCTCAGCCCCCCCATCCTGCTGCCCCACTGTCCCCTGGCCCTGCCCCTGGGCACAGAGACCTCCAGCACATGTCCCTGCAGGTAAAATCCCTTGGCCTTTAAGCAAACAGCACCCAGGTGTGTACTGGGAGCAGCCCCTGGGCCATTCCCACCGTGTTCCCTACCTGGAACCACCCTGGGGAGGGTGAGGGATGCAATACCCCAAAGCCAGGCTGGGGACCATTCTGGGAGATTGCCATTGCATGTGATCACATTTGTGACCCGGCAGTGTCCTCAGGAGTGGCTTAATCTGGTACTAAAGATGTGTCCTACAGGACCAGGCACAGTGGAGATCCTAATATCTGCTTAGACTGGATATCAGAAAAAAATTCTTCTCTGAAAGGATGGTCAGGGATTCAAACAGGTTGCCCAGAGCTGATGTCACAATCCCTGTTAAAAGATGTGTAGGTGAGGCACTTGGGGACATAGTTTAGTGGTGATGCTGGGTTAATGGTTGATCTTGGAGGGCTTTACCACCCTTAATGATTTATGATTCTCTGCAGCACTCCAGAGATGCTCCTAAAGGGGCACCTTGCTCCACATTTCCCTAATCCTACAACATGAACACTTGACTGTCCCCATGCCCACCCACACGGGACCTGGAGCTGCTCAGTAGTTTTTCCCAGGGAGATGTAAGAAGACTTTTTCACACTCCCATTAGCAGAGAAAGCTCTGAGGCAGTTCTTGACTCCCCATCAAATGTAGGAGCCGGCCCTGCTTCCCCTCCTGGGACACAAGGGCACAGAACTGCACCCTGCAGAGGCGTGCCATGGGAATTGTAAACACAGCTGCTTTCTTCAGGCTTGTTCTTCACCCCCTGGCTCACTCTCAGTTGGACTGGTGATGTCTCAGGGGCATAATGGAGAGCATATTAAAGTGTTTTTCATTGCTTTGCCTCACCTAGATATTGCGTGCTGCTCTACTCCATTGCACAACTGGCTGTCTGAGAAAGGGGAGGCTGAAAATGCTGCTGTAAATAAGACTTAGAAAGGAGACAAAAGCCAGGGGAAATGATAAGAATGCAATAAATCAATGAGCAGCCTAGTGATTGCAGGCTCTGTGCCTCTCTTTGCCTCGTAGCAACAGAGAGCCACTTGACAGATCTAAAAGCCACAGTATTGAAAGCTGGTTTGTGTACACTTATACAGCAAAAAAGGAATTAAAATTATTTATGGGAGACAGAAACTTTGGTTGTTATGACCACAAGATTATCTGAACACCCAGGGTTTCTGCTTCCTGGAACAAAACAATGTTCTTCAATGTTATTTGCTCTTGAATAGTATCTTCAAAAAGTCCATCTGTTTTCACCCAGAGGGTGTGTAGCTTCATTCAGCTAGTTGCTGGCCTAATGTTTTGGCAGTTTTCACCTGGTGTATGGGGAACCTCTGAGCACACCTATTCCCTGGAAACTGGAATTTCCTTCCTTCCCTTTCTCCTGCTTGCGAGAGTTTCCCTCTGCCTCTGCTCTCTTTGGCTTGTTCTTGGCCACATGTCTGGACAGCTCCAGGGAATGGCCCATCCTCACTGACAGCAGCACGGAAAGAGGATGGAACACCATCCTTTGTCAAGAGGAGAGGCTGCTGTCATGGAGCCTCTGTGCATCCTCAGAGGCCACCACGTGCCAGGGGTGGCTGAGAGCACCAAGTGGCTTTGGGAGGGGAGGGTCCCTTGGTGATGGGACCTTGTGCGTGTGGAGGTCACCTGAGTTGGGTGGCAGTGACTGGGCAGCAAGGGGGACTCAGGGACACGGCAGTGACCTGAGGTATAGGGGGGAATAGGGAGACGTGGTAGGGCTGTAAAATACAGGAGATAACCTGGGAATGTGGCAGGGCCATGGAGGGGGACAGGGGACACAGCACAGCCCTGAGGCAGGGGGGTCACCTGAGAACATGGAGGCACACAGTTCAGCCCTGAGACACTGGGACACAGCCCTGAGACACACGGGGGCAGAGTGGCACTGAGGCACACGGCGACATGGAGGGACCCTGACAAACATGGGGACATGGTTCAGCCCCAAGGCACAGCTCCTCAAGCAGCCCTGAGGCTCACAGGGACATGGAATCATCAAGGTTGGAAAAGACCCTCAGGATCATCCAGTCCAACTGTCCACCCTCCAGTGTCACCCCCAGACCACGTCACCTGGAGCACATGGAGGGGCTGTGAGGCACAGGGGGACATGGAGGAGCTGTGAGGGACATGGGGGGACAGGGGACAGCCATCCCACAGGGTGCACGAGGGCAGGAGTGCACAGCCACCATGCACAGGACACGTGGAGGGACTGCGATGGGCAAGGGACATGGATGCACAGCCTTGGAGCACAGAGGACGTGAAAGGACTCCGATGTGACACAGTGCACTGCCCTGGAGCCCAGGGAACACGTCTGTACAGCCCTGGCGCTCAGGGATCACCGGTGCACAGCCTTAGAGCACAAGGAGGGACATGGAAGGACTCTGATTCCCAGGGGACAGGGGTGCTCAGCCCTGGAGCACAGGGCACATGGATGGCAGCGCCGGTATTTCACAGTTCTGGCGCTCAGGGGACATGGAAGGACTGGTGCACAGAGGACAGGGGCGCACAGCCCTGGCGCACAGGGGACATGCAGCGACTCTAATTCACAAGGCACAGGCGGGTGCCCACCGCTGGAGCACACGGGACATGCAGCGACTCTAATTCACAAGGCACAGGCGGGTGCCCGGTCCCCGCCCCGCTGTCCCGTTGCCGTAGCGACTCCTCCCGG
>WEIU01051963.1:59548-136211 GCA_013389925.1 Aegithalos caudatus
CCCCCTGCCCCGCTCCGGCCCTTCCCGCCCGTGGTTTCGGTTCCCGCAGGCGGAGCCGCGCCCGGGCCGGTTCCGCTGCCCCGCCGGCGGCTCTGGGGCTGTGCGAGCTGGGAGTGAAGCCCCGCTGCGCTCGGGTTTGTTCGGCTCGGGTCCCGGGACCTGGATCTTCCTCACAATTTTAAGAGTTGGGCGCTCGTGCTGCCTCATGGCTCATTTGCCTGGGGTTTTTCCCCTTGTGAATAAAAGAGCTTTCCATTTTCCTTTTCTTTAGGCAGACCTCTGTGTGAAAACTTTGCTTTTAAACTTTTATTGTAGCCTTTGTTTGTTTATGCCACTGCTTGTTCCTCGGTGTGTTTCCCCATCCTTTTTTTTTTTTTTTTTTTTTTTTTTTTTTTTTTTTTTTTTTTTTTTTTTTTTTTTTGTGTCGGATGTGCTGTTTCTTTGGCTGCTCTGCCTTCTAAATACTCTTTCATGGAAAGGTAAAATGGGGGAAAGATAAAATATGAGAATCCGGGACTGTTTTGTGTCAGCTCCTCTAATTGAAATGTTGTAAGCCAAAGGGGAAAGAAAAGAAAAAGTGATCAAGTGGAGCTCGGGGCATTTTGCTTTGTTGGAGGCAGAGAGGAAAAACTTATGAGGGAATGACTGAGATTTTGTTTCACTTTATTTCTCTTCTTTTGAGGCTGAAAGATAAACAAGCATTTTGAAATGCTTTGGTTTAAAATGCCGAGCTCTTCATTTTCTCTTCAGCTGACTCCATTAAAGAAAAAAACATCTTCTAAAAAAAATGTAGAGGCAGTTCTGTAGTTGTGGAGCCAGCAGCAGTGGTGTGTGTGGGCAGAGAGGCCTTGCTGCTCTTCCATCAGCCGTTCCTGCCTTGTCTCTGTGGACTATAAAATTAGAAAGGCTCCGATGTCCAATCAGTCTGATGTCTGGGTAATGTGGGCTGTGGAAATCAAGAGGAGCTCTCTGTGAATTAGCTGCTGGGCTGCTCGTGGCTTGCTCAGCCTGTGGGTTCTGGCCTCTGGTGTATAATTAGGAATGTAATTGTATTTTAAGAAGCCTTAAATCTATTATCCAGGTGTGTGCTTGTCCCCTGGGCAGGTATCAGGTGGTGTGAGCTTTCTTTTGCTGTGAGGAAATGATCTCTCTCCTTCTGATGGTCACAGGCTGCAGTCTGAAATTTGCAGCATCTTAGAACCACTGAGTTTGAGTTGGAAAGGATCTTTGAAGCTCTTCTAGTCCAACCCTCCTGCAGTGAGTAGGAATAAATTCAACTATCCCAGGTTGCTCCAAAGCCCTGTCCAACCTGGCCTTGGACAGTTCCAGGGGTGGGGCAGCCACAGCTTCTCTGGCCACCCTATGTCAGGGCCTCACCACACTCATTTCAAAAAACCTGCTTCCTCATATCTAATCTACATCTCCCCTCTTTTAGTTGGGAAGGTTTACCCCTTGTCCCACTTAAATGCTTTAATACTTCTAAAAGTGAGACCTGAGACTCTCTGTGCTTTTCTTCCCCTGGAAATGGCCCAGGTCATCTCCTCCTCCCCCAGAGCTGTCTCCTTGCCTTTCCTAGGAGTTTTTGTCTTTCCAATTCCATTCAGTGTCCAGGAAGGATTTTATTTGTCGCATCTTTCCTGAATTTGCTTTATGTGCACACTGAGAAGCCCAGCCATGGAGAGCACAGGTCTGTGGTGAGGGATGGAGAGCCAAGAACAACTCCAACTGGCTGTAATTGAAAACTGTCAGCTCTGCAGAGAGGGAGGATGTTCAAAGCATGTGGCTTGGGGAAGCTCCTTGGATAACACCGAGTGGAGAATTGGATCTTCTCCTCTAAAGAAAGTCAGAATGTCCAAATCCCGGGGAGTTCTGTTGGCTGGAGCCCAAAGGTGAGATGGCAGGAGGGCTCTGGATGCCTTCCCTTCAGAGGTGCTTGATGCTGTCCTGCACCATCTGCTGTGGTTGCTGTTGTGCTGGAGATGTCCCAAAGTCACTTGGAGTAGCTGAAATATCCAAGTCATGGTGGCTTGGACAAGTCTGCTTGTTCCAGGTTTCTGGCCCTTCCTTCCCTTCAAGGTGGCTGTTTCCTGGGAGGTTGGGTGCAGTGGGGTCTGTCCCCTGCAGGGACCAGCAGAAGGGTTTTTGGGTGAGCAGCAGAAGGGTTTTTGGGTGAGCAGCAGAAGGGTTTTTGGGTGAGCAGCAGAAGGGTTTTTGGGTGAGCAGCAGAAGGGTTTTTGGGTGAGCAGCAGAAGGGTTTTTGGGTGAGCAGCAGAAGGGTTTTTGGGTGAGCAGCAGAAGGTTTTTTGGGTGAGCAGCAGAAGGGCTTTGGGTGACAAGAGGAGAGCAGTGTGCCCACCCAGGTGTTGGGTGCTTTGGGAAACTCCTGGCTGGGCTGAGGCAGCATGGGGCAGGTGGGGACATGGGAGAAGCCTGGGCATCCAGGAGGAGATGGAATTTGGGAGAGAGGCAGTTCTAACAGGAAGCAAATACTCACTGTAGCAGTCAGTAAACAGCACAGAACAGCTGCTTCTGCCCAGCGTGGGGGAACTTTGGGCAGTTCCTTGATGAGCTTGTGGGTAAAATTCACCATTTCATTCCCCAATGTGCTGCCATCCTCCTGGGCTGTTGTATCTGCTGGGGTTTGCCAGCCATTGCCTAAACTGCTCTCAAACTGCAGCTGTTTTTGCAGGTTCCCAGTTACTGCACAGTTGTTCTTACTGTGTTTATTTTAGTGGTTATAAACTGATTTTTAAAAAGGACTTGGAACTTGAGCTGGAAAGTCTCCTTTTTCTCTTTCTTTCATGATTTGGTTGAGAAGCTGCACCAGAGGAGCCAGCAGCAGAGCCCTTCAGTATTACCCCCCTCCCTTTACACTTTGAATCTTCTGAGCTGTGGTTTACCAGGAATTTAGGGGCAGTTGTCCTGTACCTTGATTTTAGTAGTGAACATCAGTTTTGGGGTGGGGTGATGGGGGTATCTGCTCTTAATCTGGTAAAATTGGGAATTTGGCTGGGGAGTAAGAAGCTTGAAGGAGATTTTTTTTTTCCCCCTCATAACATTTTGTTTAGCTTGAATGTTTGCAGTCAGAGCTATGTGTTCCTTAAAGACACAGAAAGCATAAAGCTTTTTCAAGGCAGTTATTTCAAACTGCTGTGAGCTTCACAGTGTCATTTGGAGCTAGGAGGTGCCACCATTGACCAAAAAAGTTGCAGCATGACTGTGATCCTGCATTGTCCAGAGCAAAGTCCCTCACCCTGATTTGCACAGTGGCTTCAACAGCTGTGGGCTATTGTTCGAATTCTTATGTACAATAACTTTTGTAAAGAAGTTACTTTACACATATAAAGTAGCTTCTGTAAGGATACAAATTGAGAGAGAACCCAGTGTGATTAACTTTTTCCTCTGCTCTCAGGATAATAAATGTGTGTTGTCTGATCTTGTTGCCTTCTGTTTGTTTCAGAAGAGTTACTTCTGCAAGTTGAACTGAAAATAGGTGCTGGAAGTGTTGAATAATCACTTCACTTGGAATAATCCACATCTGCTGAAGAGCCAAGGGCTCAGTCCTCCAGAGCTCCTTTGTTAGAGACGGGCTGGCTTCCCCCCCTCCCTCCTGTGTTGTGCCTGAACATTAAACGGTGATTTCTATGCAAGAATTTTAAGCAAAGTCTTTCAAAGAGCTTGAATGACCATGGAGGGGCAGCTGGGAAGGGGTTGCCTGGGAGATGCTGCTGGGAGCAGCTGAGGCAGGGTGTGACAGCATGGAAGGAAGTGAAGAAGGCAGGATGCTGCTCTGATCTTCCCTCCCTCCCTGCTGGGTGCAAGAGGGGTGGTCCTGGCTTCTGGGAGCTGGGGGGATGCAAATGTGACCGAATGTGAGCACAGGGCTCACACACTGCTGCTCATTCTGCTCACTGCAGTGCCCTGGAGAGCCAAACTGGGAGTGCAGCCTGGGAATCAAATACTTTGTCCTACAGCCTGCAGTGCTGTTTCCTCAGGGTTTGCACTGGGGAGTAACAAAAGGTGTTGCCATCTGGGCATGTTGTAGCACAGGGAGGATGTAGGGCTCCTGGAGGCTCCTGCAGCATCTCCAGAAATTCAGGTAAAATTCTGTTACATCACTTTGAGCAATCTTAGGACAAAGCTGGCATTCCAGGGAGTTTATTGCTTGTTCCTTACTCCTCAGCAGAGCTCTCACTGTACTGGTTATTCCTGTCTTCTGCTGCATGTCTTGGGTCCCTGTGAGAATTGTGAGGAAATGTTGAAATACACATCCAGAAATTCAGAGAATATTCTGGTTTACACATAGAGATGATCACTGTTGCATGTTTCATGAATTGCTTTTCTGGATGCTGCTCAGCGTGCAGCTCTGAGTTTGTCCCCGCACTCTTTCAGCGCCTTCTTGAGATGAGTTTTGCTTGAAAATGTAATGTTTCAGGCTATGGAGAATGCAAACAGGATGCTGCAGTTAGGTATTGGCAAACTGTCCTGTCTGGAGTGGTGTGGGAGGAGAAATGGTTTCTTGATTGTGTGACCCCAATGGGGAGAAGAGCAGCTGGGGTTTAACAAAATGGTTAAAATTATATAGGCCCCCAAATCCTCCAGAGACTTCTCTCCTTTCCTAGAAGCTTCCTTTAACAAGCTGATTTCTCAGGCTGATTGCTTGCAGATGAGATCATGCAGTGTGTTTTGCAGGGAAAGAATCTGAGCTTCGACTGGTGAGCCAGGAAGTTTTAACACGCGAGTCACATGCCCGTGTCCTCATGGCACACACAGAACCCCAGGGATGTGGCAGGGTGGGCTCAGGGTGGCTTTGTGCTCCAGCAGGAGCTTTCTGAGCACACAGAGTACCCAGGGATGCTCTCCAGTGCTGGGGTTTGCTGCTTGGACAGCAGCGGGAGATGATGGCAAGGAAGTATTTCATCTTTCCTGAGCTCTGTTTCTCTCTTCAGTGTGTGTGGGGTTGGGATAAGCCCAAGCTAGGGAAGGCTCTCATCTGCCTTAATTCCACAGACGTTTTGCTGCTGGCTTCAGCAAAGGAATTTATGTAGAATTGATGGTGTTTTTTCTGTTAATGCATGAGAACATTCTGAACAGGGAAGAGTTGATGGTAATGTTCTGCTGCAGAGGATCCCAGCAAGCTCTGGTCTCACTCTCAGAAGGGTTTCCATTTCCATTTCTCTCGATGGCAATTGGGTTACTCTTCCAAAATAATCACAGCCATCGTTTGAGAGTGTTGAAAATTAAGCAAAGCTGTTCTGAAGTGATGTTGGGTTGTGTTCCCAGCATAGGGAACTTTTGTTGCCAGTAAAGTACAACCTGTTCTCACAGGCAAGGTAGGAAGGCATCTTGGTGATGCCAGAGCCTCTCTGTGCCTAAAATCACTTCTTGCCAATCACAAAGGCATTAATTATGCAAAAATGGATTGGGGGTGGGTGGAGTTTTTATTGGCTGCCGAAATAGGAGCCAAAGAGACACTTGATCCCAATCTCTCTTAAAAAAATTAACAATGGAGTCAGACTGGGAGGGGAAAGTTTCAAATCCCAAACTTTAAATCTATCAGCATTTTATGCAACTTAAAGACAGGAATGCATAAGGCAAGATGTGTTAAAACCTTACTACTCCATAGCCATGTTCTGCCTGTAGTCTCCTCTTGGTCACTCCTGTGAGCTGTCTTTTTGAAACAAATCATTGGAAGCAGAATTTACAGATCAGCACAGGCTTGGTGGTATTTTTTTCCTGTCCCCTAAGCATGTTTGTTCCACAGGAATTTATCAGAAGCTTCCTCCAATGTTTAATTTCACACAGGTGGAAAGTCAAGCACATGAAAGTGGAAAACTCCTGTATGAAGGTTGTCAAACTTCATTTGGTTTCATTGAGAGTGTGTACTAATACAAATACTACGTACACTAAATACCTGCTTTTTATGTGGTATTATTTTATTCTTTAGGTAAAACAGTTGTGAGCACAAGTTGTTTTTGTTCCATGCCCTTACTGGCTAATAATTCCTTCTTTTGATGGTAAGGACTAGAACACTAGTTGCTCTGATGGATGGCAGTGAGGTTGTATATTTTTTTTTGTAGCAGCTCAACCATTTCACCCTTCACTCTGCTCCTGGATGGGCTCCTGCTGAGTCTGTCCCCCTGGAGCCTGGCTGATGGTCATCCCAGGCCTGGCAGGGTGCATGTGGGAGGTGATGGTCTGTACTCTGAAATGTGCTGCCTAAACCTTGTTTTGTCCATGCTTCAAGTGTGGAGCTGTTAGAACCCCAGCCCACTCAGAGCTCATGCTTGCAGAATGCATGACCAAGGAATTAAACTGGGTGGAGTCATTCCAAAATTTGGATTTGGGGCCTGTCTTCTCCTAATGCAGCAGCTTTGGGTGTTTGCTTGGAAGTGCTCCCAGCATGGATGATGCTCTCCTGACCTGATCTGACTTTTCTTTCTTGGTGTTTGGGTGCTGTGCCCAAATCTGTCTGCAGAGCTCTGCAGTGCAGAACTCTGAGCGTAATGAACCTGAAACAAGTCAGGTCCTGTCAGGGGATGATGGCAGGGGAGGATTCACCTCCTGTGTGCCCTGGGGGAGGGAGGAGGGACACACAAACAGAGTAAACAGTTGTGTTTCTTCCCCTGGACTGTCCTGTGTCCTGGGGCTGCCAGCTGCAGTTTGGAGGCCAGAGGAATAGGGCGGGGTGTTTTCTTCCAACCAGATGAATCTGTGCTGTGAAAATGAGGGTTAGTGCAGTTTCTCTGGGAATAGCATTTAAGGTGTTAAAATGTCCCACCCATCAGTAACGAAGAGCTGCTCAAGAACAAGCAAATACAGAGATGGAGCCTGCACAGCACACTGCCTTTGCTGCTCTTTTTTTTTTTTTTTTTTCCTTGAAGAATGAGAGTCTGGGCATGTTTTTGTTGCATTTATAATTTGGTTGCGGTGTCTGTCATTTGTGTTACCCTCCCAGGGAGAGCTGAACTAGCCAAGTGTTGGGTTTTGTTGTCCATCTTGATTACTGCTATGTTATTTCACTTGTGCTTGTTTGTTTCTGCCTGTCAAAAGGTAAAAAAAAATAAATACTGTAGCAGAAATAGCTGGAGAGTATCAGTACTCTCCAATAGGAAGATGTCAGCCTATGATGAGTGCATTTCACTGAGCTCAGCCTGTTTCTGCTGCTCCTGACAAGCTGTCATCTCTTCATGCTGGGTAATGTGATCTTGCAGGAATGTTTATCTTTGATTTCTGCATTTGTAGTGGAGCTGAGCTGGGGGTGCAGGGAATGTGCCTCCAATGCCCTGCTGTTGTTTGGGCTGAGGTGCTGCCCCTGTGCTGCTGAAGGGAACAAATCAGAGCAGCAGAGCTGCCATGCAGAGCTCCCTTGCTCCTCCCTGAATGAGGGTCCCAATGCTGGATGTGCACTTTCTGTTTGTGTTTTGCCTTTCTCTGGATTGTGATGTATGTTATTTAATAACTTCATAAAGTGTCCTTCCTCTTTCCATGGGTTTGACACTTCTGCAAACTTGGCTAGAAGCAGTCTTGTATTTCTTTCATGTTTAGGGCAACCTGGACAGGGCTTTACTCTGAGAAAATGAGCTTTTCTGGCCACTGGCACATGTGGATACCATGGGTGGACATCAGGGAGGAACAGCACTGATTGCAGTTCCTCTGGTGTCCAGAAACCCTCTTTCATCTCAGTGCCAGCATCTGCTTCCCCATCACCCTCCAGACAGCACCTCATGTAGACACTCTGCCTTCTTCCCAAGGACTGAACCCATCAGTGTGGTTCAGTCTCTGCTACAGCATTTTTTGGCCTTCTCCCAGCACTGGAAGGACACCAAATAGCAGCAGTACTGTTGAGACCTCCCTAGAGTAAAGACTTAAAGTGGGAAATGAATTTTCTAGTTGCCTCTAATGTCTTGAGAGCTATTGGCTGTCTGGCTTTTAACCTGTATTCTTGGATTATTGCAAGCTATTGTATTTGAATGCATGGCTGAAGCTAAATTGCCAAAAAGGAATGTCTTGTGGTGGTGTTAATCTGAGTGAGGGCAGTGTGACGCAGTGTGCTGACCCTGCTTGAGACCATGCAATATGTCAAGGCTCAGATCCTGGCACTCCAGCATTCCTGCCAGGACAGATTTAGCCTTCATTGTGTCAGTGCCCAGGTCTCTGCTAACCAAGCTTTTAATGTTATCTAGAAGGATGTCTCCAGACCAAGTGTATGTAAGGATTTCTTGTTGGCAGTAATTACTCTGCCTCTTCCCATCTGCTGCCATGGGAGCACTGGTTGAAAAGGATACCTGGAGGTCTCTGGCCTGACCTCCTGCTTGAAGTGGGAATGTCTCCAGCATGTGAGGGATCAGCTCAACCATGGCTTTGTCTGGCCAAGTCTTGAACACGTTGGGGATGGAGCAGGGTATCACACCAGATCAGCTTTTGTTTGCTTTTGCTTGGAAGTTATACCTAGTGAACCACCTTGGAAAGTGGGTTAGGCATTTAGGTTGGAATGACCTCATCCTGCAGGTTTGAAAACATTTAAGTGAGCTGTGGGAAATGTCCCAGTAGAGTAAATGTAATGTGTAATGGATCCAAATCCTTCTGTCTTTTCTGTGCTAACATGGGAAACATGAGCAGACCCTCGTGCTGTTTCTGCAGGAAAAGGCAGGGATCCTGTTAGGTGGTTTTCCTGTGTTTGCATGGGGAGTTGCAGGTGAAACAGTGCCTGTAGGACATGTCCTGTTGCTGCAATGAGCTCATGGGTGTTTTTCCATGGGAATTATGTTTGTCAGGAGGCATAGGATGAGCTCTCCTGAGCATCCTTCGCCCCAAGGCCGAGTGTGGGATTGATGCTGCCCAGGCCACACATGCACAAGGCACACAGTTGCCTTTTATCCACCCTCCTCAGCCCCTTGCATGGGAGGGAGAGGGTTTTCCCCATTGCTGCATTTATTTCAGACAAACTCCCATGAGATGAGTGTGTGTGCACATCTGAGTTACCCACCATGGTCCTGTGTGTTAAAGGGAGAGGAACAGCAATCTATATCTGAGGAGTAAGCTTGCCTTCCAGCATGCCACGAGCTTCTGGACACAGTGGGTGTCCAGGGAGGGCACACAGGCCAGACCAGAGCCTGCTGCTGTGTCTGGGCTGGGCTGGATTTCTTCAGACAACTGTGGATTGCAACACCCCTCGTGCTTGCTCCGGCCAGGAAGCCTTGCTTGGAAGGGAAATGGCTGAGATGGAAAGAGCTGCTGAGGAGGTGGAAGCTTCCCTAGCCAAGGCCTCTTTGCTGGGCTCAGCTCTGGATCCCTGCACTGTGCATCCCCTCGTGCAACAGGAATTATGTGAATGCTTCATGGGCACTGAAAAGGAGAGCTCCTGTGGTCTGGTCCTGATCTTGGCACTGCCATCTGCTCTGGAGATCCGTGTTGTGTTCCTGTTAGAGTGCAAACCAGTCCTTGTGTAGGGTGAAAATGGTGTTGTGGAGTGAGCAGCAGTGTCCTTGGGTGGGTTACAAATTCTCACTTGCAGAGGGGCCCTTTGGTATCTTGCACATCTGAGCTGCTCCTGCCTTTTGTTTCCATGCCAGAAAGGGCAGCCAAAAGGGCTGGGAGCATGCTCTGGTTATTTGAAGATGAGGGTCCTTGCTGAGGAATCACAGAAATGTGGGGATCACTGGTGGCAGCTGCTCTCCACGTGCTCACTCCAGTCCAAAGTGCAGAGGTCAGGTTTGGGGTTATGTGGCCAGAGGGTCCTGGAGCAGCAGCTGTAAAGGGCTTCAGGGGTGGCAGCAACAGCCTGGTCTTGGCTGACAGCTCTGTTGTTACCACCAGTGTTTCCATGCACCACTTATTTTTGCAGAGGTCTTTGTGTGCTGCAGGGGGAGGAGCTGTAGTGGCATTGCTGCCACAAGCTGAGCTCTGCCCATTCCATGGTTCAGTTGGGTTGGTGTTCCTTGCTGGGAAAATCACATGCTGGTGCTGAATCTCTCCCTTTGTGCTGTTCCTCCTTGATGAAGCTTGCAGCCAGTGCTTATGGTTTGCTTTGGTTTTTCTGCTGTTGTTTTCCATGTGCCTGCAATAAAATCTCTGGTGAAGGATGCTGATTAGCTTTTCTCTGAGCTGTGTGTGGATTCACTACTCAGACATTGGTGTCCTCAGATCCCCACAGCTTGTAGTTTTGAGATGTGATATGACAACATAGAGTTATCTGTGAAACTTCTGGGAGAGAGGAAGAGATGTGGGGAAGTATCAGTGTAAGACAGACAGCAGGACTTTATCCCCAGCAGCCCCTGTGTAGCTCTGCTTGTCAGAGCACCTCACACCACCTCCTTGCTCCAAATTCCTGGCAGGGATGATGGACAGAAGGAGCTGCCTGCTGCCATGGTGGGGAGGAACACCTGAAGGATAATGCTCAGGATGTTAGATACTACCTAGTGCTTCAAGAAGAAAGGCCAGCTTTGAAAGAGGCCATGTGCCTGCTGAATTTACCAACTGCTTCCAGAGGTCAGGGATCCAAACCCCAGAGCAGAGGTTTTCTGCCTTGTGGGGGTTGAGCCTTTCCTTGTTGTGGCAGTGATCCTCTGCTGCAGCCAGAGGGGCTTTGGCTCAGCACACAGCCAGGAGAGAGGCTGGAGATGTGTGCTTGGGCTGGTCCTGGTGTCCAGGGACAGGGAGGGATGTCTGTTTGCAGATAATGGTTTTCTCTGCCCCTTTCTCGTGCCTGTGTCAGCAATGATGGCCAGGCAGGGTGTTTACAAGTGTGTCCCTGCCGAGCACAGCTCTGTGCCAGCAGCTCAGCCCTCGTGGTGACGTTCCCTGGGCCTTTGGCACTGCAGCAACTGAGGCTGAGCTGAGCTCACTGCCCTGGGTCTGACCTGGGCTTACCCCTCCTCACCCTCAGCTTTGAGGCAGCCCATGGTGGGGAGCCTGTTGTTTATACAGAGGGCAGATGGGAGGCTGCTCCTCTTTGGAGCTTTCCTGGTAACATTAAAACTCTGAGGAAGATTTTTTGAGCTGGGGAAGAGTTGTTGTTGCTCCATTGCCACCTCTCCAGCCATTCTGGCTCCTGGGAGAGGGAGCTGTGGTGGCAAGGGGGTGCTGAGGCCCCTGTTCCCATGTGCCAGCAGGACAGGGCTCTGCTGAGCAGCTGCCTGTGTGCCCAGGAACAGGGAGCTTGGCACAGCTGCAGAACTGTATCAGCTGGGGACAGGAGGGATGCCTCTGTCCCATGGCTGGGCAGAAGTTGTCCTGGTGATCTGGGAGGTGACTGAGAGGCAAAGAAGTTCTCTGGTTCTTACCCTCTTGAGGACTCTGATCATCTCCCTTCACAGCAGGAAAAGTTTCCTTGGTATGGGGTGGGGGGAATGTGGTGGAAGGTAACTTCTCCCCTTGCAGCCCTTGGGAAGGGTGTGTCGCATTCAGGTGTCTGTAATGTCACCACATGCTCTGTCTTGTCAGCTCTGAGCCTTCTGTTACCCTGCAGAGCACACCTGGTGTGTGGAGATGGTCTGTCAGTATTTCTTGGAAGGTGTCATGTCTCAGACTTGCCCTCATCATGCCAAACCCTGCCCCACTTCCCTCTTTTCCCAGGTTTATGGCTGGAAGTGGATTTCTTTGCAGTGGGAGGACGATTCCAGCAGAGCTGGGCTGAGCAGATGTTTCATGGGGCAGTGGGAGTGAACACCCTCACACTGGGTAAAGACAGGACAGGGCTGCAGGGTGTAAACAGAGCACTTTTACAGCAGCCTTCTGTCTTCCATCAAAAGTTCCTGGAAAGGTGAAGGCAGGAGCTGGCTTTCACCCCCTCTCACTGAAAGAATAAAAAGCTTAAACATTGTGCAGGTCCAGCCTCTGTAGTGGGGCTGTCCTGTGTTCTTCAGCTGTGTCTGTGTTTAGCCCAAGGCCACTCAGGTGATGTCCTGGTGCTGTGTGACAGGAGATGTTGGTGCTCACAGGATCAGCAGCTCCTCCTGGGATGAGGCAGGCGTTGGTCCTGCCATGGCAGGGCTGGGTTGGGAGGCAAGGAGTGTGAGGCCCATGGAGCAGAGCCCCTGGGGAGGGACAGGAGCATTTGTGGACCTGTTTTGCTGCTGCTGCATGAGAGACCTTGCAGAAGAAGCTCTTGGGTGCTGTCTCATGATGTTCCTTATTCTTGCTTGGATGTGTGTTCCCATATCAGTGTTGGTAACTGGGGAAGTTGTCTGGTGCAGGTCTCCTGACATCTCCACAGTGGGATTTTGTCACTTTTCCTCTGCAGGAGCCTTGTGCTGGGTACAGAGGAGGGATCTCCTCAGGTGTTCAGGGCCATCAGTCTGTCTTGAGCTGTTTGTGTAGTGTTAACACAATCACAGGTGTTCACTCATTTATTTCTCCCAGTGCCACCTGACTGGGATGGCTTGGGGTCAGCAAAAGGCAACTTCCCCATCCCAATGTGATCAGCTCAGCAGTCCATCACCCACAAATTCCTAATTCCTGCTTTGCTGCTCAGCACAGCAGGTTATTTTTAAGCACTGGGAGGAAAAAAAATTGGAAACCCTTTCAAGTGATTTTGTGTTGAGTTCACCTCTTATCTCTTGGAATGCCTTTGGAATACTTCTGGGATTCACATTATCGTATAGATGCCTTAAACCCAGCAAACTTGGCCTGCACTGGGATAAACAAGCTTTTGTGTCTAAATTAGTATGTGGAATTTAGTATGTGCTAACGGGTCTTCATCTTTAATTGGATGGATCTTTTCCAGGGCCAGACAGAACCTGTTGGAGAAACAATCACGGTGCCAGCTCTGGCCTGAGCTGGATCCTGCTCCTTTCTGCTCCCTCCTTGGGATCCTGCTTGTGCTGAGGAAAGCTGTCCTGTGCACAACCAAAACAGGGTCTGTTGATGTTATTCCTGGTCCTTTGAGAAGATGACTTAGTGGTCACATGTGCTGCTATGAGGTCATTAGGAAGTCTCTCAAATACCCAATTTGAGAAGCAGTGATGCTATTGCAGAAGTATGCTCCCTCTGAGATGTGAGATGCAAAACTCTCCCAAGTACTTGAGTTTGCAATAGCTCTGAGTGGGATCTGTTATTGTGCATATTTGGGCTCATTCCAGTAAAGGAAAAAAAAGGCTGTTTTCTGCTTTGCTTTATCCCTCGATTGATTAGTGGATGTGTACTGTGGGATCAAGTTACATCTCAGAGGGCATCCAGCAGAGAGCCTTTTTCTGTGCTGAACTGCTCAAGTGAGTCTGACTGCAAGGTCAGCAGTTTTCCAGCAGTGTTTTGTGCCTCCACAGCAATGTCCTTCCCCAGGGAAAGGAGCTCCTCAGATCTGTTTGTGAGTTGAGCCTTTGCTCTTCCCAACACCACAGGGAAATCAGGAGCTTTTTCTAGGCCCCTGATGTTGTTTGTGATGTGATATGCATCTGCTTTGATGCTTTTATTGATGCCACTCCTGGACTCCCTGTTGCTGGATGTCCAGCGTTTCCTGCTGCCACAATCTGCCCTGTGTCTTGCAAAGGGAATGATGTGGTCCCAGTTTACCCCAGGGGCCTGTATCCAGCTTGGTTCCCATGTACCAGTATGTTCTCAGGGCAGGCACCCTTGTTTTGGGAGGAGAGTGCCTTGGAAGGGCATTATCAGAATGAGTAATGCCCTTCTGGAGCAGGCAGAAAGATCTGATGTCTTCCCACATCCACCCTTCTGCTGGTCATGTCCCAGCCATCCACAAGCCTTGGGGACCATCCCATCCCTCTGTGCTGATTAACTCACTGATGCATGGAAAAATTACCGGGGGGGGAAAAAAGAAAATAGTTTTCTGTTCTCAAGCCATAGGTGGACTGTGTGTCTGGGATGGGGCAGGGAGGAAAATGGGAGCAAGGTGGCATCTGACTGCATCTTGCTGCTCACAGCTGTATTTTCTAGTTGGGACTTAGTATGGGCACAGTGTGCTTCATGTCTGCTTCCTTTTTTCCTTTGGGGTACCCCAAATACCTGCTGCTTCTGTTGAGGCTTTGTGGGATTCCTGCTGGAAGCTGGTGCTGCCTGTGGGGATCTGCAGGATGGATGAATGGCTGCTGTCCCCTCTCTTCCCCCTCGTGCTGTGGAGTCCCTGTGAGTCCTGTACCACGCTGGCATCACTTCCCACCCTGGCCCTGGGAAGAGTCCTGCCCCTGCCAGGTGTGTGAGTGAGGCATTGCAGCCCTTCCCTTGCAGGAGGCAGGCTGGCACCTGCATTTCCCAGCAGGCAGGGTCAGCACATTCCTTCTGCTCTCTGGTCTCCCTGTGTGCCGTGGTTCCTGCTGGGGCTGTATCCCAGTGCCCACAGAGGTTTTTCTCAAGCTCCAGAGCCCTTCTCATCCACATGAGCCTGGCCCCATCCTGCTGTACCCTCCAGGGCCCTCCAGCAGAGCCCCCATGGGTCTGGGGCTGGGAGGGCTCTGCAGTCCTGCAGCCCCAGAGCAGTCCTGCAGCCCCAGAGCAGTCCTGCAGCCCCTGTGCTGTGTTTGGGTGGTCTCACAGTGTCACAGCCTGCTGGCCCTGTGACCAGCTCAGTGTGTCCTGCTGCACTCCTGTCACCATGGAGCCACCTGCTCGGGACATTCCCAGCGTCACCCTTGGTCATTATCTCCCCCGGAATGCACAGCCTGGTTTGAGTTCTTTATTTCCCCTCAGTTTGTGTATTTTCAGAGCAGAGGTGCTGGATGTGGTGTGCTGTTCTCAGACAGCTGCAGTGGTGACCTCCCCTCCCGTGGGACCACCAGGGACAGCAGTGGAGAGCCCCGGTGTCACAGCCGGGCTCTGCCTCCTCCAGGAAACACCTCGGGAGCAGAACTCCAAACACCTGAGAAGTGCCCGGGGTTATAATCATTCTTTTGGCTGGACTTGCTGATAAATGACTGTTTTTGTGAGTTCTGTGGCTTTTTACCTTTGCCGTGGATGGCACAGGCTGGGGCAGGGTGGAGGTGAGGGATGCCGATGTTCCTGCCGGGATTCTCCTGTGGGAAAGCAGAAGGTGCAGGCTGGCTCTGCGGTGCCTGGCCTGCCCCTGGGACTACACGGGCCCTGCTTCCTGAGCAGGAGAGCTGCTTTATGTTGTGGTTTTACTAAATGAATTCAAAGCTTGGCCTTCCTCCAGGCAAAGTCTGGGCCGGGTGCCAGCGGAGCAGCCCCCAGGGAAAGCGCTGGAGCGAGGAGGGGCCAACAGCAGGGAAGAGCAGAGGAATCCAAGAAGGCAGATTTGCCTAGAAAACAGCTCTGTTTCCATCTGCTGGGTCAGGAGTTGCTATAGGAACTGGGATGATAGAGGCAGGGCCATCTCCCGGGCCTGTCTGTGTGTGCGGAGGGAGGGAGGAGGGAGGAGTTACTCAAGTTTGAACATATCATGTGTGTGCTGGTGGAAAGTTGCAAGGAATGTCGAAACTACAGCCTGGCTCAACCTGTGGTGCTCCAAAGAGACGTAGCAGTTGTTCCCTGTGCTCAGCAGGCCCTGGCAGAGGCAGGTAGGGTCCTTCCAGCTTAACCTGGCTCTCAGCTTGGTGTCAGCTCTCTCCCTTCTCTTCCCTCCTGTTTCTGTCCTTGGATAAAGCCTTTGGAGGCTTGCAGGGAGTGGTGCAGGGGGTTTGTGGAGGTGGCACTGCTGGGCTGGTAGGGACAAAGAGCTGGTAGGCTCTTTGAACCCCATTTTCCCTCCTGCAGCTCTGGGAGGGTTCCCAGATGGAGGGAATTCCCTCAGGGATGTGTGCCTGGGCAGCCCTGGGACAGGCAGGGTGTTCTGTGAGCACAAACGTGGTGCTGGCCGGGGGGTTCTGGGCACGAGTGGTTTTGGGGGCTCTGGGGAGCCTGTGCAGTGTTTGAGCTCTGAGGTGCTGTGAGATGTGCCAGGGCTGAGGCTGGGCCAGGTGGGCAAAAGCTGGAGCTGGCACAGTTCTTGTGGACAGTGGGAAAGTGAGGGAATGTGCCCCTGCCCCACATGGGCTCTGTGGGTGAGCATTGCTGGGTTCACTCCCCTCCCCAGGACAGGCAGACCCTGTCCCCTCCTGAAGCACCTACTGCAATTGTGATAACTTTTAACCTTTCTCAGGCTCCTATTTACCCTGAAACATGGGAGTGTGAATATGCAGGAAGGTGCTCCTGAGAATCCTCATTGTTAGGGTTAACCATGGGGCTCTCTGGTAGCAGCCCCTCTAGATAAAATCTTACTTATTTCCTCAGTAAACCCATTTTTTCAGGTGCTGAGAACTTTCTGAAATAGCTGTGTTTCCACCAAGAGCGTTCCAGGGTTGCTCACTGCTCCACAGGTATTTCTTTAATAGGTTTGGCTGAAATTTCATCTGCTCTTTTTGTGTCACAGAGGATAATCTCTTAAAAAAAAGAAAAAGTGGGTACTGTTGTTTCTCTTTTTGAGAAGCTGCACAATAAGCTGCTGAAAACTGAAATGTGATCTCTATCCACAGAGGCAGAGCTTGCCAAACTGGCTGGGATCACAGCCCACCTACTCAGGCACCCATCCTATCCCAGGCACAGGAGAGCCCCAGAGCCCGGGTGCAGGCAGCTGTGGAATAACCTGCCCGTGCAGGAGCTTTCTGCTCACATTAATTACTGGTTTGCTTATGCCTGGCCAGAGGAAAAATTATCTCCAGTGTGCTCTCTTTTCACTCTGTTAATGGAATCACAAATGTTCTTATTATGGAGATCTACTTCCAATATTTTATTGAATTACTCCCACATTGCTCTGTGGCAATATGTCCCAGAGGCTCCATGCACATGGTATGCTGTGGAATTTCATTTCCTCAGTTTTAATTTGTTGTTCTTTAATTTCAGTTCATTTTCAATATGGAAAATAGGTAAATGGGGTCCTTTTTTTTTTTTTTTTTTTGTTTAGGCATCATTGTTTTATGTTTCTTTTTTTCTTTCTCATCTCTCCTGTTTCTCTTGCCTTTGCCTCAAACAATACCATGATTTTCCTATTGCTACCTGCCTTATATGTAATTGGTAAATCTTATTACATCTCTGTGGGCTTCTGTTTTTTGTTGTCTCAAGAAAATTTAATCAGAATTGGTCATTCTGTCTTGCCCAAGCTGTGAAATACTGCTTGAGCTTTTTTTTTCCTGTGTTCTTGGCTTTTCCTTTGTTTATAAGCAGAACATTTGCTTTGATTGCATTGTGGTAAGCAAAGATCTTCACTGAGCTGTCTCTAGTCATGGTAGGTATTTTGCTGGAATGTTTAATTAATGGCAACTTCATCTCTGTACATGGGAAGTTAAATTTTATCTTGCAGAGCTGTACTAGTAAACAATAAACCAGTGGAACATGGTTGGACCTGCCTGGAAATCCTTGCTGGGGTCTCCAGGCTTGGTGCTGCTTTTCAGGTGATGTGTGAGTGTTGCCACTCACTGCTCCCATCTCCCAGGCACTTCATAAATTAAACTTTTAAACCACTTTGGGTCATAAACAAAGTTTGCTCAGGCCAAATGCAACAGCTGTGTGTACCCAGACTTGGCTGCCTTGGCTGGAGGTTGTGCTCAGCCTCTGGAGAAGTGGTCCCCACTGAGGTCACAGCCTGTATTGTCCCCTCTGGCTCCTGGGGGGCTGTGGGAGGGCTGGAGCACTTCCCACCCCCTGCATTTTGGTGTTTGGAGTTATTGCAATCCCTGGAATGCAGTGAATGAAGGACAATAAGTTATGCTTCTTTCTGATATTGGAAAAGCTTCTTCGAGATTGGTATCTTCCTGTGGCCGTAGGGCATGGATCTTCATTTTTATTAAATTTTTTTTTTTAATTTAAATTTTTTATTTAAATTTTTTTGGAGCAGAGCCTAAAGTGCTCCTCAAGCAAAGGGCAGAGGTTCTTTTCCAGCTACAGGTGCTCTGAGTTTTATTTTTACAAATATGGAAAGAAATTGCAAAACTCATAAAATGTAGCTTTTGATAATATCAACATCTGTGGTGGTTTGAGGGGGACTAGATGGGAGATCAGTCAGTAGATGTTCCAAAATCCTGGGTTAGGTTTGATTTTCACTGAGCTGTCTCTTGGAGTTTGGATTTCCACCCTTGCAAAAATCAGCAGTTCTCAGGTACTATGTGCAGCTCTATGCAGAGGTTTGCTTCTCTTCTGGTTTTGCAGGGAGCTGGCCCAGTAATCATGGTTTAGCTTTTAAATAGGCTCAACTATGAGCAATTTGCAAAACAAAGGTTGCAGATAAGGACCTGTTACTGTAAAGTCGTATTTTTGCAAGGTGGGCAGTTGATAAGGAAAGCTAAAGATAACTGAAAAAGCACAGCAAATATATCTTGGGGCAGTGAGAAATATTTTAATATCTGTAAAACAAAATAAATTTCATCATCAGTGCTTGTATTGTTGGGAAAGGTTAAACCCAACTGATTGCTGCTAACAATGCAGAGAAGTCAAACATTTCTTTCCCATTTTTGTGCAGAAGCTGGATGATACTCTCAGAATACCTCCTGTTGCACTGGTAACCAGGGAGGGTGTTAAACCCAAGATAACATTTCAAAGTCTTTTGAAACTTTAGCAGCACTGGAATCTGTTTGTTTAAAACAAATTGGCAAAGCAGCTTTCTGAATCCTGGCTGCCAATTTGTAATAAATCTGGGAAGACCAAAGGAGCTCCAGAAGTTTGGGAAAACATAAATGTTATAGCAGTGTTTTAAAATGGAGAAGGGAGCAGGTAACCAGCGGGCAGTGGAGACCAACCTCTGTCACATTAAAGAAGGGAGCATGTTCAGCAATCCCTGTGCTCTGATGGAAAGCAGATCATGTCCAAAAAAAACCCCCTCAAATTGTGGGTTTAATGAGATTCCAGCACTGGTTGCCAAAAGCAGCTGCATTGCCATCATTTACCTGAGTTCTGAGGGGTGCAACCCTGCTCTCAGCCAGAGGCTGCTGCTCCCAGGAGGCAGAAGAGCTTTGGGAGCAGGACTGTGTTGGATCCCCTGGGCAGGGACTGCTCCCTGCATGTCCTTCATGCTTTCCTGCATGCCTCAGCACTGCTGGTGGGCTCTGAGCTGAGCAACACCCACCTGAGCAGAGCTGGTGGTGGGCTCTGAGCTGAGAAACACCCACCTGAGCAGTGCTGGTGGGCTCTGAGCCTTATCCCAGACCCTGCCCTGGGCCAGGGTGGCAGTCTCAGTCTCCCTGTCCCTGCTCAGCACCGTGTTGAAGAAGCTGATTTAGAAAGTGCCACCTGATACCCCTCAAAAATAGTTCCCAGTGGGAATGTGATCCCTGGTCTCCCAAGCAGAGGGCTGAGGAGCTGTGCTCCTGCCACACTCTGACATCACTGTGGGACAAACTCAGTTATCCCCTAGATTCCCTGTGAACAAGCCAGTGGAGTCATGGCCAAATCTGACTAGAGCTGTCTCACTGCTGGAGGGAGCCTCTGTCTCACTGGGGATAAACTTGGGAGAAAACATTTAAGTAAATTAATACTCATGTTGGCTTCCCTGAGCAGGCTGATGGAGTCAGGGTGGTTTAGTTGGGACCAGAGGAGGCTCTGGAATACCCAAGAGCAGATTATCAAGGAGGTGCCTTGCAGGAGGATTGACAGTGATTGTCAGATGAGGTAACAGGAGTTTCTGCCTTGTGATAAGAGGGATGAAGTTTTCCTTCTTCAGACAGCCGAGCAGTGGGAGAGGTTGTCCAGAGAGGTGGGGGGAGCCTCCATCCTTGGGGGCTTTTAAAGCACAGCTGGACAAAGCCCCAAAGCCCTGCTCTGAAATTGGTGCTAACCCTGCTTGGAGTAGGAGGTGGGATTAGCTGCTCTCCTGGGGATCTCCTCCAGCCCAAATAATTCTGCGACTCAGCAACCTGATCTCCTTCTGAGTGCAAGTTAGAGCACAGTTAAGTAAAAGGTTATGGTGGAGCCCCCTGAGAACAGGGAGGGAGGAAGGTGGTTTAGATTGAGTGCTCTTAATACCCCATCTGTCATCTCTGTGGTTAACATGTCCTGGGGATGGTTGCTATGTGAGACTCTGCAGTGGAAGGTTGTAGGTCTTGAGAGAACTATTGCTGACTTTCACTTGATGTATTTAAGGATTGTTTAAAAAAAAAAAAAAAAAAAAAAAAAAAGCTGGAGAGAGATGCCAGTGTTTAGGAGCAGTGAAAATGTCAGTGTGCTGAGTGCTCTTTAGGCCTGTCAGGGTGGGAAGGAAGCTCTGGAAAGGGACAGTAAGGGACACTGCTGCTTGGGCAGGGAGAAGGGAGGTACTTGGAACTGCTGGTTTGTGCACAATCTCGTTTTCCTGCCACTTCTGTCCTACAGAAACAGCGGCACTGGAGCCTGGAGTTGGGAGCTGGAGTCTCTGCAGCTGAGGGGATGTGTATTTTGGGGGGTGTGCTGGAGGCTCCCCTGCTGCTGGGTGGGGGTTCCTAAGAATGGCCATGTCCCAGCAGGGCCCTGGCAGGTCTGGCTGGGTGGTGGGAAGTGTTTCCAGCTCCCTTGGCTGAGCACAGTTCCCATGCCCTGGGTTGGTGGGGAAGCTTTGGTTTTGGTTTAGCTGAACTAAAACCCACCATTGTGGTGCAGTGAATTTGCATTTCCTTATCTTTGGCTTTGTCTTTCTAATGGTTTCTAATTTTGGCCTTGTTACTTGGATGGATTAAATTACATTTAATGCACGTTCATGTATCCTCCAGTCTGGCTTTGTGCCAGAAGTGCTCTGGGCAGTTTCACAAACTGAGGACACCCCACTCCTGTAGGACTGGATGACAGGCAGTGGAAAAGTCTGGAGGATTTCTTGGTCTTGTGCAGAAACACCAGCACCTCTCTGGGCTGTGTTGGGGCACTGCCTCATGTTTGAGTCCATGGGCTGAAGCTCCTCCCAGTGTTAAATGCTGTGGTGTGGGTGACTGCAATGCTGTTTTTCTCCTAAAATCTAGCAGGAGTGAGGTGTCACTGTCTTCATAACCCCATTAAGATGTTTGGCTACAACATGGGAAACAAGTCTCAAACCCTCCTCAGCCTCAGGGCAGGCCTATCCCTCACCTCTCAAGAAATACACCCAGACCTTGATGTTCCCATTCTTCTGCCACTGCCTCAGACTCAGCTCTGTCCCTGTCCCACCACAAGTGCCACTCCTGATGTTGTCCTTTTAGTCCCACATTTGTGTCTCTTGTGACAGGTCTCCTAATGCCACCTCAAAGATGATGTGGAGCCTATTCCTGTCTCAATTTCCCTGTTCCTGTGACTGACTTCTCACCTGTATCTTGATTAACCCAACCCTTTCACCTAAAATCTGTTTGCTTTTATCTGCCCAGCCTTGTTGCTGCTCAGGACATCACTTGGTGGTGTCATTATTTCTGCCCCATGTCCCCCATTGTGTTCCTGACACTGCAATGGGTTTTTCCTCTTTCTGACCATCTCTGTTGGTGGTTTAATCTGAAATCTGTTGCAGCCTTGCACCTCATGCCACATTCCTCTCACACAATGACTTTTGGTGTCACTGTTGGCACTTGGCTTGTCCAGGTGTCATCCATGTCATGTAGGGACCTCTCCATTGCTGCCTCATTAAATCCAGGGAGAGAGACACCACACTCTGAGCTCACCTGAGGGGAAATTATTGCCTTATTTTCACAGGGCTCCTGCACAGGCAGCCTGGCTTGGTCCATCCTTCACCCTCCAGCAGTTCTGCTGGAGTGGATGGCCCTGTTCTCTGGTCAGCAGCCCTGCTCTCTTCTTTCAGTCTTGTGCCAGTATTTGAATTGTAAACTAAGCAGAACATTTTAAAAAGTGTGCAGAATTCTTTCTGCTGAGTGTTTTCATCACCAAATTCTGTTTGGTCCAAGCTGGAGCTGTGTGTGCTCTAGGGGATGGCTGCTGGGGCTGGGGTCTCTCAGATCAACCCTGAGACAAAGAGAAATTCTCTACCATTGTTTCAGAGCCAGAAAAATGGAAATCACACTTCCCAGCCTCTTATTTCTTCAAGCATCAAGATATTGCCCTGATTATTAGCTTTGCTTCTTCCCCACTGAATTCCTTTAGGAATGCTAGGAGATGCCACCCAGTCCTCCTGATTGTTCCTGGAGCTCTTCTGAGGATGCTTTGATTTGGGATAGCTCCTCCTGTTGTACACAGAGCTCTGTGTGTGATACACTCTGTGTCCTGCCCACGACTCTGGAGTTTCTTGGCGTGGCTCTGGGCATCTGGAACAGGATTCCTGCAGCAAACCCTCAGGTCCCACTCCGGGGTAATGATCTGCAAAGAAACCAGTTAAAACAAATGCCTGTTTCAGTTGGGATCTAGAGAGGCTTGCAAACATGCCAGACTCAGTAATGGATCTCTGGAGGGAGAACAGTACCTGGAGGAGCTCCAAGTCCCACCTTCTCCATGCACATCACTGAAGAATAGCTCCCTCCTGTGCTCACTGAGCCTGTGCTGGGACAGTGCTGGGTCACAGCCAGCTGCTCCTCTGTGGAGGCAGGGACTGGCTTTTCAGGCATGGTATCTGCTGGCTTTATTGGGGAAAAGTGCCCTCTTTTGCATTTCTTGGTGAGTTTTTCAACAAGTAGATTTTTTTTCTCTCCTCTCCCAATGATTGTAGCAGGATTTTATTCTCCTGCAGCCAGCTGTTAGCAATTAGCAACTTGATCCAGTCGGGCCTGGGAACAGAGTTTAACACTTTCTTGCCTCTCAGAGGATGTTGCTAATCCTGTTTTTGCTGGTTTGGGGCTTGTGCTGGAGTTTTGGCACTTGGTGTGTATGTGTGGGCAGGGTGGGAAGATAGGCATGAGTACAGCAAAGGACTCTAATGCAGCTGAAAGAAAAGTATTGAGCCATTTATACAGAAAAAGTCCTTAGTAAGATGATTCCCAAGCAGTTTGTACAGAGGGGTTGTATTTAGTAGTAATTCCAGCGTGTCCTAGCTCTGGGAAGTGTGCAGTTTGGGAATCCAATCTACTCCTGGATGAGATTAAGGCTCAGCACCAATCAACATCAGTAGTTCTTCAGTGATTGAAGCTGAGTGAGGCTGAACCTCCTTCAAAGTGTTTCACCCTCTGAAGGTGTGAGAACACTCTTGCTGACCTTGCTGAGAACAGCAGCTGCTGTGGAGCACTAAAAGCTGAGAAATGGCATTGTTTGCTCCCTCTGTGCATCACCTCTCTCAGGGCTCACTGACAGGCACTTCTGTGATCCAGGACTGAGAAACAAACCCAGCAGGGCCTGAACCAGCTGCTGAGGTCCCTGTGCAGGGCTGAACTGCTGGAATTAGTTCATCACTGCCCCACACAAAGGTGAGAATTCATCTTATCAAACAGGAGGGACAGGACTAGTGCAGATCAGCCTTTTCCTCTTATCAACAATGGAGACACATCCAGAGAGGATCCATCCCGCTTGTCTTGGGTATTATTTAGGCAAGGGTCCAATTCAAAGCCAGCTTTTGTAGGCATGGAGCTGCTGACAGGTGAGCTCTAGATCAGCTCTGGAACTTTCCTCTCCTCTCTTGGAGACCAGAATGGCCTCTGTGGCCACATCTTCCAGTTCTGGCCTGCACTTCCCTCAAGCCACGCTATTTTTGTGGACCTGCAGAGATCCATGTGCCCATCAAGCCCTGAGAGGCCCCTGGGTGGCCCCTGCACCTGTCTGTGCCCCCAGTTTGTGCCTTTTCTCCAGTGCTGGTTGCTGGCTGGATGGCAGGAGCTGAAATGGTGCTTGGACATTTCTGTGTGACTTCCCTTGTCCCCACACCTCATTCCTCCTTTCCTCCTGATATTTTACATTCTTACCACATTCAGGTGGTTAAATGATGTGGCTGGCTCTGTGGCAGTACAAAAGGTGTCATTCAGAACACAGCCTAGTATTTGCATAGAACAATTGGGCACTTAAGGTGTTTGTTCAGATGGGATAATGGTGCTGTTTGTGGTGCATTTATTCAGTTGCTCTGGCCTTGGTGGCTGTGGTCATTTTGAGAGGGTAGGGACACAGCACAACTACTCTGTTGTTAAAGGAAATTCCTTAAATTTCAAGGTGAGCCCCTCAGCAGTGCCTGCAGCCCATCCCAGCTGGGCTGTGAGTGCTGTGCTGGCAGAGGATGGGTGATCCCCTGCTCTTGATCCTTCTTTGCTGGGCCAAAATGGGAAAATGGAGGCATCTGAACACTTAGTGGTGTCTGGGGCTGCTCTCATTTCTTACTTGTTCCAGCAGTGGGGCTTGGGCCCTCAACCTAACCACAATCCCTATTTCAGTGCTTTCCAGCCATCCTTATTCCTGGACAAGTTAGAGAGGAATCCCTAACTGTCCTATCCTGGATTCACCCATGTGGTCTGGGTCATGGTCAGGGCACCACCAGGCAGGGCTCTGCTGAGTTCCTCCAGGAAGGTGGTTCAAGTTAAAGCCTTGATGTTGACAAGTCGCTTTCTCAGTGTCTCCCCCAGTGCTGAACTCTGCAGTTCCCTTTGCAGGTCCAGCTTTGGGAGCTCCCAGGACACCTTAGCAAATCACCTGCATAAATGAACACCCACCAAGTCTGTCTTCAAACTCTGCCCCAAAACTTCCTTACAGTCTCCCTCCAGTTGAGTACACAAAGTCTCTTCTCTGTGGGAGTTGCAGTCTGCCCTGGGATGGTGGGAATTGATGTGGTTTTAGCAGCCATCACCTCCTTCCATTCCAGGGGGGAAGGATGACCTTGGAAGCACAAACAGCTGCAGAGTGCTTGGTCAAAACCTCTTCTGTGGTCGCCAGACCCTCCTGCTGAGGTCTGGGCTTGTGCTTTGCTTTTGCAGGCTCACCACAGGGGATCACAGCCTCTTCCCAGCTCTGGCCAGGGAACTCATGTGGGGAGCCAGGAGGTGGCTGAAGCAGGAGGGGCCTGGTGATTTTAAGGTGTTTTTTGGTTGGGCAAAAGTGTTTTTTGGTTTTGGTTTTTGGTTTTTGTTGCCCTGGCTGGGCACAGCAAGGCACAGCCACCCAGCATTAGCTCCCCCTCCTGCCTGTGTTATTGGCTCCCTTCCCAAGAAAGCCCTTAGTTGTTTTTCAGGCTCAGAGCCATCTTTTCTGATGGAATCCAGCAGGGACAATGGCCAGTAGCATATCCTTAGGAAAGAGAATAAAAACAGGGCAAGCTCCAGTGATTCTAACCCTGATTTAGCTCCTGGGCATCCAGCAATCTGCAGCTGGGGGATTTCCCAGGCCAAAGGTTTTACCTTTGGATTCAAGGGGCTGTGGTGTATCTGTCTGTTGGGAATATATCCAGTCCCTTGGGTGTCCATGGCAGCTCAGGGCTGTGACTTGTACAGTTTAATGATGTTGGGTGGAAGAAGAGAGCCTTTTGTTACCAATCTCCGAGCTATTGGCATCTGCTGCTCCTGCATGCATGCACTGGCACAGTGATGGGCCCTTTTAGAGCCTCTCCTCCTGCACTAACAAATCACAACATTCAGTGTTGCCTTTTTATTAAAACTCCCAGGATTCTTGAGCAAACACCTTGTGGTCCTGGCAACTTTACATTTATTGATTTGTTCTGTTTTCTTTTCTCCTGGAATTCCATTATGAGACAGAGCCTCTAACCTGCCTTCTGTAAAATAATCCTCCAGGATGGGAGCCTCCCAAGGCTCTTTGTAGTGAATGTGGACACAAAGAATTCACATAACTGTTGACCTGACCTCCTGTTCCTTTAGGTGTTACCATGGCTTTCCAAAGAAATTACCAGTGCTTAGGCCTTTGCTATTTTCCTTGTTTCCAAACAGGAAATGAAGTGTGCTCACCCGTGTGAGTGCACATGCACTTTTGGCAGCAGTGTGGACGTGCAGGGAGAGATTATTTTCACCCTGTTTTGGGCCTTTATCTTAAAGCTGTGTGGCAAATTCCCAGGTGCCTGCTTGGTGCCAAGGTTTAGGTGGATAAAGCCTCCTTGGGGAGGCTGGTTGGACTGCTCAGGTTCATTTTGTAGCTGCAGTTTCTACTTGTTAATTTAGTAAGGAAAGTGAAGTATTGATGAGGGAGAGATTGTTTTGAAGGAGACTTTACTTTGCACTGGAGTTGTTTAAGAGCAGTTGGGAGGGTGCATCCATCCACCCAGGAGTCATGGCAGCTGAGGGCCTGAAAGATGGACTGCACTGGTAGCTTTAGGGGTGGTGCAGAGTGTCCAGTGATCATTGGTTCTTCACTGAGCTCTGATCTGGTGATGAGCAGAGCAGGCCTGAGGTCAAAGACTCTCTTGAAGGCAGGGAAGATTGCCCAGCCCATCACGAGGCAGTGACACACAGCAACCCTGCAGCACAGAGAAGTCCTGGCTCTGGGGGACTCATCCTCTCTCTTTGCTTTGTCTTTCAGAGATGCAGATGGCAGCTGCTGCCTTTGAAGGACTCGTCTGACCCTGTGCAGCACCTCCAGTTGCTACCATGATCTTCTGCATGCTGCTGCTGGCCTCCCTGCCTGAGCCCTCTGGCACCGAAGTCAACCCTGGTAGGGAACTCATCCCTCACCTCCCACCTTCTGTGTGCTCCTTCTCACCTTTCTTTGCCTCTTGTGGGGATTGAGTGTAAAGGTTGCATCTGGAGATGATCCCTGATGTAGTTCCTGAATGTCCTCTGGACTGAGATGTTCCTGGACAGCTGTGCTGCAGTGGGATACTCTCCTGCCAGTCCCAGGAAGGCCCAGGCACAGGGACATCCTCCTCTCTCTGCCTGTCTTGAGCTCGGAATATCCTTCCATTGCTTGGACTGTGTGGCTGCAGGACAAACCTGGCTCCAGACGGGCTCAGAGGTTCTGTGCTCACTGTGGAAAACAAATTACCAGTGAGCAAAGCATCAGGCACAGCTCTCCAGCCAGCAAGGGGCATTCTGGAGAGGGAATGTGGAAGGGCAGATAGAAAACCTCACCTGGCACAAGGGTAGGGTGGGGATAGGGATATGAGCCTGTGAGTCCCTGTGGAGGGCAGGACCTCTTATCCTACGGCATTTGGCAGGATACACTCATGATGGAGATGAGTAAGATAATGGTCTTCAATGTGTTGCAAAAATTCCTGTAATGAGGTGTTTTGAGCTGGAGACAGTCTGTGAAATAAATGAGTTTAATCCTTTTCCAGCTTGGCTGAAGGTGTGATGAGGCAGCAGTGCTACCCTGAGGGCCTGTGCTGGCTCTGCTGGGGCTGGCTCTGTTTGTTTGGAGCCCTTTGTGGCTGGCTCTGAGCCTGCTCTGGCCTGTGGATATTTGCAGAGGTTTGAGGTTGTGCTGCAACCAGCCAGAAGTGAAGTGAGGGTTGTGGGGGAGCTCAGCAGCATTCCTGTGCTGCTGTTCCACAGCATTCCCTGCCCTGTGCACCCCAGCACACACCCAGCATGGAGCTGGGGCTGCCATCTGCTCCTGGTGGTTAAACCCCACAGGAGAGGAGGGATGGCAGCTGCAGGGTCAGTACCATGCAGGTTCCTTTTGATGGTGGTTGGTGCAGGAACAGCTCTTCAGAGCAGCTCCAGGGAGGTGGGGGGGCTCTGAGCACAGGTCTGTGCTCCCACCTCCTGCAGGAATCTCTCTGGATTTAAGGGGCTGTGGTGTATCTGTCTGTTGGGAATATATCCAGTCCCTTGGGTATCCATGGCAGCTCAGGGCTGTGACTTGTACAGTTTAATGATGTTGGGTGGAAGAAGAGAGCCTTTTGTTACCAATCTCTGAGCAAATGGCATCTGAAAAAGAAATAACCTCACACTTCTCAGCTCTGCCTGTGACATCCTGGGCAGCTTTGCTTCCTCAGCTCCTCCAGTGCCTCTGCCTGGGGCTGGCCCTGCTCTTCCCAGACAGATTCCAGCACCATGGCCCTGCTGGTGATGCCACAAGCTCCATGGATTGTCCTGACCTGCTCCAGGAGCAGCCTGAAGCACATCCTGCATTGCCCTGTAATCCCCAGGGCTGCTTTGGGGCTGATTTCAGGCCTGTGCAGCAGGGTCCTGGGCAGTTCTTGTCTTGCAGCAGTTGTTTGACCTCACTGACAGATGGGCTGGGCCACCTCTCTGAGCCCCAGTGTCTCCTGATGCACAGTAAGGGCCCAGGGTGGCACCTAAACACAACCCAGGGATGGTTTTGCTCAAGGTGGGTGCATTTGGTGAGAGCCTCGTGCTGCTGCTTTTGGTGAGAGCTGTGGCCACCCACAGAGTGCATCCCTCAGTGCCAAGGACGTGCTGGGTTCTGCTGCCAGCCCTGGGGTTGTGAACAAATGGGTTTTGTTCAGGGCTGCAGGGAGCCTCAGCCCCCCAGAGTCCTTCCCACCATCTGGCACTGCTGGCCAGTGTGTCTGACCTTTAAATAAGGTGTGACCACACAGGGCTCCCACTGCAGGAGCACAGAAAGCACTTTCTGCTTTCAGATGGTGACCCCACCCTTTTGGAAAATGTCCATGCATTTGCCCATAGTTCAGCACAGATCAGGTTGTACTGGGCTGTGGTGGGACAGGTGAGAGTGAAGACAGTCGAGGCTGCCTTGGTTCCCCAAATAACCTGATTGTGCAGTGTAAGAGCAGCAGTTGGAGCTCTTGGTTGGCTTTCAGCAGGAACAACTGTCCTTAATCCCAGGCAGACACCAGTTTCCCCCAGGGAATTCAGGCCTGTGAATGCTGTGGTGATTCCAGGGGCCCACCCAGCTCCATGGCCTGGGTCCAGCAGGGTCCCATCCCTCTGATTGTGAGAGGGTGCAAGGATGGGCTGGCACACAGCAGAGCTCTACCCCAGGGATATCCTCAGATCACTGCAGCTTCCAGAGCCACTGCTTGGGTATTTATTTGCTTGTGGTGGCTGTGAGTTTGTTCAGGTGGTTTTTTGAACCCATGGGAAACTGGCACTGGTGTGTTTAATAGGTTAAGGATTTATATTCTGGTTTTGAACTCTCCTGCCTGACCTTTTGATGCCTCCTGGTTCTGGTGTTTTGAGAGACAGTGAGGGTATCTATTGTTCAATATAAATTATCTTTGTCATACTTCAGTAATCCCTTTTTTAAAGATGAGGCTGCTGATCTTTCCTTCATCATCATCTGTGTTGCTTTCTCTGCTTTTTGATGAGGGAAGGAAGGAGCAAGAGCTCCATTCCTTATCTCCCTGGCATCTGACCATGATACAGGCAGTGCTGTAATGCTAATTCTAGTTTGTTTTATAGCTATTTCCACTATTTTTAGAAATATTAAATATTTTTTAATATTAAATAAGCTGGTATCATTAGCAGATGTTGTCACCTCACCAGCCATCTCCTTTACCCAGTGATTTAGGAATCCTTAGCACATCACACATTCACTGATAGTGCCTAAGAGCTGCAGGCAAACCCTATTGAAGCACCACCCTCTGTTTGCAAACATTTCTACATCAGATGTGTCAGGCAGTTATTCAGCCTCAGGTGCTTTATTCTGTGTAGTGATAGCAGCAAGGTGGTTTTCATCCCTCTGTCTTGTAGCTTCTGAACCTGCTGAATGGGTTTCATGGAATCCCAGGATCTCCTAAGTTGGAAGAGATCCATGATGATCCTTGAAGTGCAACTCCTGTTGAGCAGTATCCAGCTTTGGTACAAGGGTGGCAGGAGATCATCTCCAAGGTCCCTTCCAACCCAGCCCATTCTGGGATTTTGGGAAACCAGGACACCCAGGGCAGCCCTGGCTGAGGGAGAGGCAGCCAGAACTGCTCCTGTGGCTGCAGCAGGGTGGCAGTGAATACATTCAGATTCAGTTTCCCCAAACATCTCTGATACTCTGGAGCATGTTTCAAAACTTCTGTCAGGAGAGAGAACCTCAAGGCCAGCTAGGATTTGTCAGCTGCATCTGCAGGTGTGGGGAGCTTTTGGACATCCATGGCTTGAGCCAGTTGTGTGTGTGCTCCCTGGAGGCACCAAGTTTGAATATTCCCATGCTGGGGAGAAATGCTTGCTCCAGCTGAGGCTGGAACAGACTGGGATGAGGCAGGATGGATGGACAGGGGCTCCTGCTCAGTTGTGAGCTCCAGGCTGCAGGGACAGGACAGAGCAGAGGTTTCCATGACTTGTCATCTGTAATAGATGTTTAATTTCTCCCTTGTATCTGATCTGGTGAAGGTAATAATTGTTCCCATTTGAAAACAAGTCAAGCATTCGGTTTATTCCAGGGGAAGAAAAATCTCGAACAAAAGCTTCCTTTTTATGTCACCATCATTATTATGAATAATTTGTCATTGTTAAATGGGTCCATGCAACCAGTGACAATAATATGGTTTGGGATTTCATGCTCTTAAGATGTTTCTTTGTAAAATTTTTGCCTTGCCTGGGCTCTGCTGAATGATACTGTACATCTAATGCATTACTTATCATTTCAGTTTATGATAATTATGAAGCATTTAATTTTTTTTGCATTCTTTATTTTAGCATCACCATGTTTATTCCCTAAGCATGACAGCTTTTTACTGAAACCTGCCTGGGGATTTAAAAAGAAATGAGTGCTGACCTTTGCTGTTTGCTTGCCTGTGTTCCCATTTGCAGCAATCTGTCGTTACCCCCTGGGGATGCACGAGGGCACCATCAGGGATGAGGACATCACTGCTTCCAGCCAGTGGTACGACTCCACAGGGCCCCAGTATGCACGGTGGGTTCACCTCTGACAGCAAATTTAGTCCTTTTATCCCCCCTAGATACCTGATATGTGGTTGAGGAAGAAGATCCCCCACCCTTAAAACCTTGTTTGGTGCTTCCATATTCAGTCTGGGTAGTGCACAGTGAAAGGCCACAGCTGTGATACAGGAAATTCTGGTTAAATGTTAAGGGAAAACAACCCTTCTCCATGAGAATGAAGTGGTGGGACAGGGCCACAGAGAGGTGATGATGTCTCAGTGTTTGGGGCTTGGCTGTGCCAGGAGCACAGGGCAGCCTTGGAGCTGGCCCTGCTGTGAGCAGGGGATGGGATTGGGGATTCAGAGCTTACATCTGACCCCATCCTTCAGTCACTCTGGGAATAAATCTCTAAAGGGTTTCTGACTTACAGGTCAGCCAGAGACATGCCCCTGGGATTCTTGTGGAGTGCTTTAAACTAAATCATAGGAAATCCTTTACAAGGGTGAACTTTTCAACAGCATCCTATTGAGGAAATGGGCTGTGCTCACTCTGCCTCAAAAGCCTTGGAAATGCAGAGTTAAGGAATTGTTGAGCAAGCAGCTAAATTATTTTCTTCACGGACAAGGAGGCCTATAGTCTTTATCATAAACTTTGCTTTTCATGTTTTTTTGGTAATTTTATTTCTCTTAAAGCTATTAAGTGATGATTCACAAGAGTTGCAAATGTGAGTTTCCTTAGAATTGTTTGTAGTGGTGATATCAAATATTCCTACAGCTTTGGTGCAAGTCAGATAGGAATTTCAGGCTAACTATGATACTTATATTTTTATGATGAATTCAGGCAGTCCAAAATCATAAAATTCTCCTAGTGCTCAAATATTATTTTTTTCTTAGTCTGTGGTAGAGCAGTGATGCTGTGTGTTTTGTTTTAATAATGTTTGAACAGGCCTGTGGGTCTGAAAGCTGGGTGATTTTTCCTCTGAGTATGGCTTATGGAAGTGCTGCAAACACTTTGGGCATCACTTGCCATCTCTCTTTGCTGGATGTCCACAGGAGGAAGGCATGAAGCTCCCCTCATTTGGTTAGAGCTCAGAGCTGTCCCATGCTGTCTGTCCCTGTCACTTCAGTCACCCTTTCTGCCTTTTTTTAGAGCTTCTTTTACTGTTATTCCAGTGTAAGAAAGTCTTGCAGGAGCAGCTGACCAGCCAGAGATTAAAATCTCCTCTGGCCTGAGCCTTGCTCAGTGTCTCCTCCTGGGTACCACCTTCCCTGATGCCCTCACTGGTCCCATCAGCTGGAGGTGAGGTACCTGTCTGACAGCCAAGGACACTTCAAGGGCTTGCTCTTGGCTAAGAAATCTCTGTTGCCAAAAACCCCACACATTTTTGGTGTGCAGATAAATTTTTCACAACTACAGCTCTCAAAATGCTCAGCTTAAGAGCAAAGACCTTCTCCCCACTCTCCTGGTAGCATCCCACACCAGCAGCTCTCATGGCTGCAGGAACTGTGCAGTATGCATGGAAATGACCCGGAATAATTTCAAGCAGAACTTTTCTCATTAAAATGTATTTTTAAGATGGCTCCTCTTTGAGTTTTGTAGAGCTGCAGGAGGTGGTCAAGCAGAAGTTCAGGCCTTGCCATGTGGGGTTTAGCAGCAAGGTTCCCTACTGAGCAGCAGGGTTGTTTCTGATCCATGTGGAAATTCATGTCTGGGGAAGAAATTACTCCAAGTAGTTAAAGAAAGATTTCTGGGACTGATGAGCTGTTCTGCATAGGGCAAAGCTACCTGTAGGATTTGAGTCTCAACTGATCATCATTCAAAGGGCAGAGATATTTGATAGCCATTGCTGGTTTTGTTGCTTCCTCCCAATCCTCAGTTCTCCTCAAAGTTCCGGGTGTTTCCTCAATTAATCATTGGAAACCTGCTTCTTTCTAATGCGTGTGATTTCCCCCTCAGGTTACAGAGAGAAGAGGGGGATGGAGCCTGGTGCCCAGCTGGTCTTCTGGAGCCTGAAGATGTGCAGTTCCTGCAGATTGACCTGCACAAGCTGTTCTTCATCACCCTGGTGGGCACCCAGGGCCGGCACGCCCGCGCCACGGGCAAGGAGTTTGCCCGCGCCTACCGCATCGACTACAGCCGGAACGGGGAGCGCTGGATCTCCTGGAGGGACCGCCAGGGCAGGAAGGTGAGCCTGGGGACAGCTGGCTCTGCCTGGAGAGCTGCACTCTGCCAGGCTCATCCTCCTGCTCAATGCATGGTGCTTCACCCTGGCTCTGCTGGAGCAGCGTGTTCTGCCTGGGTGCCGGGCAGCGTCTGGTGTCACCCAGCGGCGCTGCAGCATTCCCGGTGTGGGGAATCAGCAGTGCCCAGGACTGGAAACTGCTGCTGGGTTTGTCTCCCACACAACTGGTATGGATTTTCTGGCCCTGAGGAGTGAGTGGCATGCTCAGGACCTGCAGCCACAGGATGTGGAGATGCTACACAAGGTGCATTTTGCTCCTCTCAGGAGATGGGCAGGATTCTCAGCTCTCTACTGTGGAGCTGGTGCCTGGGTGCTTTTTTTCTGAAGGGATATCTGAATTTTCTTTCTTTGTCCATGTCCCCTGACATGATCCCCCAAATCAGGAAAATGGTGGCTCTTCACTGCCTGTCTGTGCATGTCTCAAACACCACCTGGGTGTCCTTCTCTTAGACACTTGTTTCTAAATTGGAAGATGCCAAGCAGATGCTGCTTTGGGATTTAAAATTGGAGGGGTGGCAGGGAATTAAGGAGTTTCTGGGTGGCTGATAGCAGTGTTTGGTGTATGGATGTTGGGGAGGAAGGAGTTTAGGAGTTTCTGGGTGGCTGATAGCAGTGTTTGGTGTATGGATGTTGGGGAGGAAGGAGTTTAGAGAGTAGGAAATGTGCTGAGCCACACACTCAGATATTTCCCTGCTCACCACAGTTGTCTCATGCTGTCTCCAGAGCTGAGCACAGAGCTCTGGGCTGCGTGTTCATAAGCCTTTTTAAATTTCCCCTGGGAAGGAATCCCCTGGGAATCTCACCTGCAGGTCTGCAGCTCACCTGACCTGCTCACCCTGCCTCAGGCTGGCTTGTGGAGTCTGAAGGCCTAAGCCACACTAAAGCCACACTAGAGAGGCACTGTGTGTGGTGATGTTTTCTTGCACTAAGGGTGCTTTGGAAGTGCCAGCAGGGTCTGCAGTGCAGTATTTGGTAACAGTTTTTATCCTGTTAATGAATTATTTGCTCACTCAGAGCAAATAATAATTCTTTGATCAGCTTTTTGGCCATTACCTTTATATTGCCCATCCCTCACATTTTGGTGTGTGCTACAAAGGCTGTGTTTATGGGATAGGAAGTCAAAATAAACAGTGGAGTGTTCCAGGACAATGGTGGGGAAGGGTGAGGGTCCCTGCCCTGTCCCTGCACTGCAGCGGGATGGGGTGGCTGTGGTGATGCTGAAGATGCTTCCTGTGCAGCACCAAACACTGCAGCACCTCTGGAATTGTGTTGGCTCAAAGAGAAAGGACATCAGGAACCCTACACCATGTAACTGGTGATGGAGGGTTACCTGTTACCTGTTGCTGGAACCCTGGATCCCTTAAAGGAAGGGGTTCCATCCAGTACCTGGAACTCTCTGCAACATCCACTCACACCTTCACCCCCACCTGCCTCTCTCCTCCCTCAGTGCTGCCTGGGGGGGTCTGCAGGGGGAAGGAGGTGGAATGGCAGCACCTCTCACACCCCATCAGCCATGGGAGGAGCAGCAGCAGCTCCCACCCTGCAGATTCCACCTGGGAAAGTGCCCCAGTCTCACAGGAGGGGGTGCAGGAGCAGCACCCTGCAGCCCCACAGCACAGCAGGGAGTGTCACAGGGTCCTAAAGAGTGACTCTTGTCCCTGAGCCCAGGATTGTGGGACTGTGAGGTGTCCTGGTTTAGGGAAAATTTGGGACAAAACCCCTGAATGGGGTCCCTCTGGGGAGCAAATGCAAACAGCCCCTCCCTCAACCTGTCAGTGAAAGAACTTCCTCAAAGAAAAGTGGAAAGAACTATTTATTTAACAAACCAAGTGCCCACAAGCATAAAAAAATAAATAACACTAAACAATAAAACCTCTTGCTGCTCTGAAGAGAGATGGCAAAATTGAGAAAGTCTTTGCTGCGGGTTTAGCTTGGCTCTCAGTCTCTTATCAGTCCCTCTGGCACTGGAAAATGCTGTCCTGGGCCACAGGTGTGGTGAGCTCCCAGTGCTCCTCTGGGTTTTCAGTCCAGAGCAGGTTCGAACAGTTCCAAGAAAAACAACAACAAAAAAAACAGTCCAGGGAACTCCTCTGCCTCAGGTAGCTAAAACTAACTAAAAGCACAGGAGATCTCTGTCCTGCTGTCTGTCTGTGCTGCAGACAGCACAGCCCAGGAGTGGAATGTGGAGGAAGGAGTGCAGTTTCTGAAAACAAACCCCATGCTTCCCTTTGCTCTCAGAACCAGTCCCAGAGGTACAGAATGTAACATCCAGCACAGACAGAACAGATGGTTGGGGATACAAGCATCATAAAGTCACCCTAGGACATGAGGGCACAACTGTAATGACACTGATGAATGGATGGGTTCTCGTTTGGATATCCAAGGCTGTTTATTCAGGAATCACAGGCAGGGATAGTGAAGGGGTCCAGGGATGAGAATAGAGGTTCAGGGATGAGAACAAGGAGTGGGCTGAGGGCACAGGGTTATGAACGAGACAAATGGATCTGAAGGTCAAGATTCAATAAGGATAGGGAAAAGTGGTGCAGAGGGGGAAACAACAGGGTAATGGGTGGAGTACTGTGGCAAGACTGAGCCAGTGAGGTTCAAGGGAAGGAAGGAGAGTCCAGGAGGGGGTGCATTTATGGTGAATGGGGGCTGAACAGAGTGACATAAACCAATAATATAACAAAACTTAAAAGATGTTATCATGTGGCTGCACAGGCCCGTGGAAGGGAGGTTTCTCACCCTAACCCAGAGGGGTATTTCTGCCTGCTTGCACCGGCCCCTCCAGGGCTGAGGGCCCCGGGCCTGTCCAAGGGACGAGCTGCTGCTGAGGCTGCTTCTCCTGCAGGTGATCGACGGCAACACGGACACCTACGACGTGGTGCTGAAGGACCTGCGGCCGCCCATCATCGCCCGCTTCGTGCGGCTGATCCCCGTCACCAGGGCGCCCATGACCGTGTGCATGAGGGTGGAGCTCTACGGCTGCGTCTGGCACGGTGAGCGAAGGCCTCCCTCCGTGAGGGAGCCGGGCCCGCTGGGGCAGCTCCCGCAGCAGAGCCGTGGGCAGGGAGGGAGGGAGGCAGAGCTGAGGGCAGCCCTGCTGCGGGGGAGATGTGGGCAGAGCCTGCCCTGAGCAGCACAGCTCCTGTGTCCCTGCACAGCCAGCACAGCTCCTGTGTCCTGGCACAGCCAGCACAGCTCCTGTGTCCTGGCACAGCCAGCACAGCTCCTGTGTCCCCTCACAGCCAGCACAGCTCCTGTGTCCTGGCACAGCCAGCACAGCTCCTGTGTCCTGGCACAGCCAGCACAGCTCCTGTGTCCCGGCACAGCCAGCACAGCTCCTGTGTCCCTGCACAGCCAGCACAGCTCCTGTGTCCCCGCACAGCGAGCACAGCTCCTGTGTCCCGGCACAGCCAGCACAGCTCCTGTGTCCCCTCACAGCCAGCACAGCTCCTGTGTCCCCTCCCAGCCAGCACAGCTCCTGTGTCCCCGCACAGCCCTCAGCCCTGGGACCTCAGTCCCTTCCAGGGCATCTCTGCTGCCATTGCCCATTCCCTGCTGAGCACGGCCTGAGGGCCATGCCCTGCACTGCTGCTGCCAGGGAAAGGCTTTTCCTCAGGGCCTGGCTCTGTCTCCTTGCCTTGCCCAGGTGCTCCTGGCATTGCTGCCAGGCTCTCTGGGAATGGCAGCTCCAGCTGCAGGCTCAGGCCCAGCTCTGGGGCTCCTGTGCAGGCTGAGCACTCGGGCTCCTCTGCATCCCCACGTGTGCAGGGGGAATCCCCAGTCCTGGAGCTGCTTCTGTTGGTCGTGTCATAAATAAAAGGGTCACACACACACAGGTGACAGGAGGCTGCTGCTGATGTATTTCTGAGGTGTCTGGCCTTCTTTTTTAGATGGTTTGGCATCCTACAGCATCCCTGAAGGAGGGACAATAGCAGCTCCTGGCTTCCCCATCGTTTATCTGAATGACTCGACCTACGATGGCTACCAGGAACGCAGGTGGGAGAGGTTGTCCTGTTCTCTGTCTCTGTGCAAATTCTTTCCTGCTCACCCTGTCACTGATATCTTGTATCTCAAACACTTCTTCATGCTTGTAGGATGTTGGAAGATGCTGGGTAACAATGTCCTTATATATTGATATTGATGGTTTCAAGCTGGGCTGATATAGTAGAGCTTGGATATTTTAAAGGAAAGTTTTTATGTACAGAGTAGGTGTTGCTGCAGATGTAGGCACTAAACACAACCTGCCAAGCCAGGACTCCTTGAAACTACTTAACCTCTAGTTCATGTGCCTGACTGGCCTGGAGGTAGGAGTCTGCCTCTTCCAGCTGTTAGTCCTGGTTTGCAGTTCAAAGGCACATCTACCTGTGCTCTAGTGACAGGAGGGCTCACCTGGGTGGACTTGCAGAGCCAAGGACTTGAAGAAGGGATCAGAATTGTGCCACCCTGGCATCTTCTACTCTGGAAGAGTGCTGGAAAAATGTATGAGGGGCTCTGCATCCTCACATAGGGGTGGAATGTGGCAGGGTCCTGACAAAGAGTCTAATCAGCCTTGGAAAGTGCCAGTAACATTCTTCTCTTGGGAGCAATGCCAGAAATTATCCTGGTTAGGCCTGGCTGTGGCTCATGAGCTGCCCATGGTCTCACTTCCCACTTTCCTGCCTTTCTGTGTCTGCCTACAGGACTTTCCCCACAGCTTCCCCCAGCACAGCATGGAGCAGTGTTCCTGCCAGGCAGCTGCTTGGTGAGATGCTGCAGTTCCAGCTCTGTTGGGAGAACCCACTGTCATTTTCCAGAGTGTCTGGTTTTGTTCTCCAGAGGCTCTGCCTGTAGCTCAGCCTTGCTGTTGGTCCTTGACACTTCTGCCTTTTCCCAAGCTGGGAATGATGCTAAAATCCCAGCCCAAACAACACTAAGGTGGTGCTGCACAAGAACAGTGAACGAGTTCTTGCCCAGGGTGGGTCAAGAGTAAGAAAACTGATGTTTTGCTGGTACCAGTTGAATGACACGTGTGGTTTCCCACTGGAACCCTGGCTGACTGTTGTCTCTCCTGGCCAGGCACCTGTATGGAGGGCTGGGCCAGCTGACAGATGGAGTTCTGGGGCTGGATGACTTCACCCAGAGCCACCAGTACCGCGTGTGGCCGGGCTATGACTACGTTGGCTGGAGGAACGAGAGCTTCAGCACGGGCGCTGTGGAAATGGAGTTCCAGTTCGACCGCCCACGGAACTTCACCTCCATGAAGGTAACTCGGCATGGCCCCTCTCCAGGGGGACAGGCTTGGGCTCTGGGGGCTCCCAGGTTGTCCCTTTGGGGCTTTGAATGGGTTGGAAAGGACCTGGAAGCTCATCTCATTCCACCCTCTTCCACAGGCAGGGACACCTTCCACTAGCCCAGGTTGCTCCAAGCCCCATCCAACCTGGCCTTGAGTACTCTTCCCAAAGCAGGAGGATTCAGGAAGTGCCTGACAGCAGAATTTGAGCAGGAGATACCCCAAGTTTTCCAGTGTAGAAAGGTGAAGCAGGTGAGCACTTGCTTCTTCAGAGCTCAGACTCTCCTCCCAGTATTTGGCTTGAAGGAACAGAAAGCAAACACCTGAAGCAGTGTTTAGGCAGCTGAGACGGATTTAGGATGTAGGATTTACTGACCCCTGAGGTAAAAGAATGTGGCTGTGCTTCCATTTTGACCAAACATTTCTCTGGATGCCTCAGCCTGTGCTTGTGCTGTGGGAAATTATTTAAACACACAGGAAAAGCATGAGCTGAACTTTGAGTCTGTAGTAAACAGCAGGATCTTTTAAAAAAGGATTGGTGGCTTTTCTTGTAGAGATTTCAAATGAAGGAGAACCCACCACATCCTTAAATAAATTGTTTTGGTGGTTACTTACTCTGGTTTTATTTTGTCTATTTTTAACTTGCAACCATTGGCTCTTTGCCTGCTTTTGCTGGCAAAAATAAGAGTCCTGCCTTCTCAGAAATCTTCTGCTTCTAAACCATGATTAAAGCACTCTCAATCTTTGCTTCAGTAAACTAAGTTGGCAGGACTTCTCAATGCCTTCCTGGTGAGACCAAGAGTCGTTTTCAGAGCAGTCACCCAATCCTTTCTTTCTTTGCTGATTATTTTTTTGGAGGTATAGAATCTGGATCTAGATGCAGGCTTTCCATCAAATTGCATAAAAGAATGGTACCAATTTCCTGCTTTGGGATGATTCCTCTTTGTTTGTGAATCTTGTGATGATATTAATCCTCCAAGCCAAGAGAGACCACGCCAGTGGTCATTAAGGCTTTGGGATCATGCTGAAAATCAGTTCCATGTTATTAGTGTCCGGGATAAAAGTCCAGTGTGGAAAGCATCACTTAGATTTTTGTCCCTGAGTTCACTACCCTGACATGAGTCAGTCCTTGAGATTATTTTAGGAAACTCCCTCCCTCCCTCCCATTTAGTTTATCTTACTGCTAGTGATTCTGCTGTCTCCCTCAGGTCATTGAAAGAAGTAGGAAATAATTTTGATTTAGGAATGTATTCCTCTTAGAAAAACAGAGAAGAATTTGTGCCTTAAAATTTGAAAAACTTGTTAGTTCATAATGTTTAATCAAATTAATATAATACATGAGCCCATACTATGCTAATTGGGGACAGATGCCTTCCAAAAATCTGTCTTGTAAACACAATCATCCTGATAAACCAAACACATCAGATCATAAGAACAGCTACTTCATCTAGCATCTAATTAGAAAGCTGTTCTAATTAGCATAAATTAATCTTCATTATTTATTGAATGTTGCCTCCTTTAGCTTTGCATTTCTTTTGTACAGGCCAGGTGGCCTGTGGATAATGTTTGCATCCTCTTACCTGTTAGCTTTATCCCAGTCCCCTGAGCTTTCCCAGCATCCAAGAAAGTATTAAAAATCAATGTTAGCAACATTGCAACTGCATTGCATAGGCCTGCCTGCTGTAAAACTGGACTTTAGTAGGAGATGTTTGCAATAGAAAATGTCTCTGTATCAGTCCAGGATGGAAACACATCCAACTCCTGTCCAAATATGGCACAAAGTGTATATTCCAGGCATCAGGCTTTCCTGCCTGGTTATGAATGACTGTTTCTCCTTATTGAATAATGTTGTCTAAGCTTCATCTGCTCATAATTATATGCAAATACCCTCCTTTTGTCTTTTTGCTGTTCATCAGGCTGGCTGCCATCATTAGTACTTCACTGCTTTTCACTGCAGGACCTGGCAGAGGCCAAGCAATTAATAGGGTTCAAGGCTCTAGGTGGTTTGGAAACTGTTGCTGTCACAGTGGCAAATACTCCCCAGTCCCTAGGAAATGGCTCCTGGGGAGGGTTGGAGCACTGTGGCTGTGAGAGTGGAGCAGGCTGAGGGATGCTGAAGGCTTTCAGTCACTTTATTTCTTCTGGTTCCTGGTGGGTGGCCACAGTGCTGAGATTTGTGCTCCTGAGCTTCAGGTCCTCGGAACAAAACTCAGCCTGATGCTGAGCCAGCAGGAGAAGCTGATGGATGCAGGCTCAGGTGATGTTTTCCCTAAAGCTCAGATCCTTAGTTGTCTTCAAGGTACAACCAGAGCAGGTGTATGTTGGGGGAATATCTGGGTTTGTCCTGGTTTGTGGTTTTTGGGAGGAATTAGCTTAGACTGCAGCTGCTAAAAGTTTCTAAATGCTAAGAAACTTGGGACACAATTCTCATCTAATGGCAGAGATCAATTGTGCTATGTCATAGCTCAAGCTGCTACCTCAAAAGAGGGACCAAGGACAAAGAAATCCCTGGGATTCTCTCATGCCAGGAGGGACAGAAGAAGAATCCAAGAGCAGTATTAGGGTCTGGATTCTCTATTGCTTCACTGTTTCATTACCTAATGGCTGCTGTGTCATTGTTTCCACACTGGCCTCTGAGATTGTTTCTGTGGGGGTTTTGGTGGGTTCAGTAGTTCATTTTTTTAACATGGTTGTTACAGTTCACAGACCACAGTCTATGGGCTGTCCACTCCAGCTATTGATCTTTGAGTAATATTTAAGCTGCAGCTTTGTCTAGTCTAACTATTATTAATGATCAGATTGTTATATACAAGTTTCACTACAATCCATCTTTACTATAATTAATGATCAGATTATTAGCTCCAGGGTTCACTCAATCCATTTTTGACTTGCAGAACAGAGTCATGTAGTTCAGATAAAGTTCAATTTGTGGCCTAACAATTCCAGCTACTTATGTCAAGCAATTCAAATAATACCAAGTTTTTAACACTAAGATTTTAGGTGTGTTTTTTTCTTTCCCTTCTTAGGTTAAATGTTCAAAGAGAATTGGTCTGCAAGGCTTTAGATTAGTACAGGGTTTGCTTGATTAATTTTTATATGGGCCTTTTCAAGAGCCTGCCAGAATCTGACCATTATTGTAGCTTTTGCAGGTAAAATTCAGAGCTGTTTCAGAACAGCTTTTTGCCCAGTGCTCTCATTGCACATTGGAAGAAGTAAGAAGTCACTCATTCTGCATTGATACAGAGATACTGCTGTCATTGTTGGACAGGAAATAAAGATGCCTGACTCCAAAGGCAGAAGAACATCAGAAGGTTTTATTCACAATTCCTCCAGCCTTTTTATAACATGCTTCACTAAAAGGCACATTATTGGTCCATAGGACTGACACCTCTCTAGTTCCATTGGTGAAGCTTAGAGAAACACACAGGCACAGCTGTACAGCATTGTTTTGAGAAAAAGCAATTGCTTACAAGATTTTGTCCTGAGAAAAACCTTCCCAAGAGCTCTCCCTTGGGAATGCTCAGCGAGCAAGCTAAAATTTCTCAGATTCAGAAAAATCAGGCCCACATACTAGAAATGGAAAACTTTTGTGAATGGAACATCCTTGATTTAGGTGCCAGTAAATCTCCTCTCTGACAGATCCATTCTCCTCCTCCCAGGTGCACTGCAACAACATGTTTTCCAAGGGGGTGAAGATTTTCCAGAGGGTGGAGTGTCTGTTCAAGCCCCGCCTGATCGCAGACTGGGAGCCCGAGCCCGTGGGGGTGGCCACGGTGCTGGATGACAAAAACCCCAGTGCCAGGTTTGTGACCGTGCCCCTGCAGCAGCGCGTGGGCAAGGCCATCCTGTGCCGCTTCTTCTTCGCCGACACCTGGATGATGATGAGCGAGATCTCCTTCCAGTCAGGTGGGTGCTCCTGCACACAGGCACTCCTGGGGAAGCACAGGAGAAGAAGAGCTGGTGTGGGAGTGCAGGAGGTGTGGGGTTGAGAGGAGAGTGGCACTGTGGGCTGCACAGTGGGGAGGAGGAGGTTGTACAGGTGCTGGATGTTGTACAGGTGCTGGAAGGGCAGTGAAGGGGCTGAAACGTCCTGTGGGTGCTTTCCAGCCTGGTACTGATGCACATGAGCAGAAGCACGACCAGGGCAACCAAAAATTGGACTGTAGAGCAGTTGTTCTTTTTGAAACAGATCATAGGATATCCTGAGCTGGAAAGGACCCACAGGGATCATCCAGCCCAGCCCCTGTCCCTGCCCAGACCCCCAACAATCCCAGCCTGGGCATCCCTGGCAGCGCTGTCCAAAGGCTCCTGGAGCTCTGGCAGCCTCGGGGCCGTGCCCATTCCCTGGGGAGCCTGGGCAGTGCCAGCACCTCTGGGGGAAGAACCTTGCCCTGAGCTCCAGCCTGAGCCTGACACAGCTCCAGCTGTTTTCTTGGGTCCTGTCACTGGTCACCAGAGTGAAGAGTTCAGACCTGCCTCCACTGCCTGCTGGCTATGACATTGATTTTTTGCTTCTCTTTACCAAGTGTTTTGTTAGGAATAATTCAAGTATGTCTAGAGCTGATGAGATCAAGTTTAGCAGATTATTAAAAAGTAGAGGCTGACTTTTTTCCTTAAATCTTAACTATGATGCAAAAGTCAATGCCATGAGATGCTTCAAAAGGCTCTGGAGGGAAAAGCACAAAAATCTTGGAGAAAACCACCAGGACTGACAGGGAAAGGTGTGGTGGTAGCTTTCTACTCCAAAGTCTCTAATCAGCTGTAGTGAGAAGACATTCCTAAGGGAGGTATTCCCTGGGTGCTGCTTGTTGCTTACCTTGCAGACAGCAGCCCCTCCTGTTCCTGATCTTCTGCCTGAACCCCAGCCCCCTCCTGCTGGGGTAGGGATGGCAGGGACTGCTGGCAGGAGGAGGGAGGTTTTGTTGGGCTGACACATTCCCCTTCCTTCCACAGACATGGAGAGTGTGAATCCCAGTTTCGTTACGGTAGCCACAAGCACCACGGATCTCCTGGAAACAGAGCACAACGTTACTGAGGGCACCTGGGGTAAGGACTTCTGCCCTTTGGCCATGCCAAGGGCTCAGGTATTGGGGAATTTCACAGGAACATCCCAATTAATGTGATCTTTCCCTCCATTTCTGGAGATCTGGGGATGGCCTGATCAGTGCCTCGTGCACAGGGCAGCACGTGACAGTGCCCTGAGCCTCAGCTGCCCAGGGCTGCCTCAGAACATGGGCTGGAGACTTATGTGGAGCCAGTGAAACTCTGAGCACTGTCTGCTCTGGGATGGATCCACTGCAGGGATCTGTTCTGCTCACAGCAATCTTTGATTGCAGAAATTCTCTGCACAGTTCTTAGCTCTTTGAGCCTCCAAAATGAGAATTTCTGGTAAGAGCAAATGTGAACACAGCTGGTGTTAGTGTTCAGGGAGCTTCCCAAGTTCTCTTTTCTACCAAACTGTAGGAAGTTGGCTGGCACAGAAAACCTCTGGTGCTTTAACCCCAGATTCTCCTTTTTTGTGATTGCAGGAACCACATCTTCTGTAACCAGCACCTGGATAGGGGAGAAGGCAGATGACTCCAACACCTCCATCCTTGTGGGCTGCCTTGTGGCTATTATTCTGCTGCTCCTGATGATTATAATCATCATTCTTTGGAAGCAATATGTTCAAAAGAGGCTGGAAAAGGTAATACAATGGGGCTATTTTGTAGACACCAGTTCAGAACTAATCATTAACCCTAATGAGCTCAGAACTGTGTGGAAAGCACAGGGTTTGCCCAGCTCCATGGAGTAGCTAAAGCTGCTCTCACAGCAGGGGAGGATGCCAGCCCTGTCCAAGATATTACTGGAAGTTGCTGTGGTTGCAGCCAAGGCATTACTTAACAACTGAGCATGGGCTCAGTGTTTTGGGTATTTTTTTCCCTCTCCTCTGCAGGCCCCACGTCGAATCCTGGAGGAGGATGCCACTGTCCGCCTCTCCTTCTACAGCTACACCATTGCCAACAACCAGACCCAGATCCACCAGTCAAATCCCACCTATGAACGTGCCTTCCCACTGGATTTGGAATATCACCAGCCAGCTACACTGCTCCAAAAGCTTCCAGAACTCTCCCAAAGTGCTGAGGATTCAGGTAACATCTTCAGTCTCCAGAAGCTGAGTGTTTCTTCTTTTGTTATTTCTGTCAGATTGTAAAGTGTGCCACTTGTCAGTGTGTAAGTTGGCATCTTTGACTCCTGTGCGATGCAATAACCCAGGGGCCTCAGGCAGTATTGTGGAACACTGGCACTTCTTGGCATGGAGCTGTGACAGCTGGAGCAGCAGTCCCACTAGAGGGTGGTGGCCTTTTATTGTTTTATTTGAAGACTGTTTATGTATTACCCAGGTCATCTTTTAGCAGCTGGTTTGGGCAGTCAGAGCAGCCACACATCATTTGTGGAGATGCTGCCTGCAGCACTCCTGGGAGAAGACCTTTAACACCTTTTTCTGCAGCCAGGGCTCTTTGGAATTCCTATAGAAAAACCAGAAGGAAATAGAGCAAGGAATTGTCCGTGGTGTCCTGGCTTCCAGCCCCTGGGGAGCTTTTGGACCCGCACAGAAGGGAATGTTTCCAGCAGGGTTTTGTACTCAGTGAAGGCAGTGCTCATCAGTGAATAGAAGGGCAGTGCTGCATTCCTCACACTGACAAGTTGCTAAGATCCAGCATTATTCTACACAGGGAGACTGACTGGATTAAGCCAGGGTGTGAATTTGAAACAGAACAAATGTTCTGTGTAATACTGTCCCTACAGGGAGTTAATTCTAAAGCATTATCCCATATTTATTTGAGTAAGCTGTAAGAGGGAGAGGAGTTTGCTACCTGAGGACATGGGAAGTGGGAGCCTCCATCAGTTCTTGTTGCAGGAGGGAATCCAGAGCAAGTTTGACAAGCAAATTGCAAACATCCCTGCGTGAGGTAACGCAAACTGATTGTACTTGGGATGAATCAGAAACAGAAAATCACTTCAGACTCGCCTCCCTGTCTGAGCAAGAACTGTGGAACTGCTCTCGTGGCTGGCTAGAACAGGCTGTGTTGAGCAGGAATTTGCTGGCAGCTCACAGGTATTGCAGAGCCGTGTGTCCCACGGAGCTGTCCCTCAGTACAAAGCAGCAGGTGGCCAAATTCCCAGAGCCGTGGGACTGGGAGGAGCAGAAACAGGAACACACCGGTTCTGAGGGAGCGAGTTTGTGACTCTCCTGCCTTCACCTCCCCTTAGTGTGCAGTGGGGACTACGCTGAGCCCGACCTGACCAAGTCCACCCCTCACCAAGGCTTCCAGAACAACGTGCCCCACTACGCCGAGACGGACATCGTGCACCTGCAGGGCGTGACCGGCAACAACATGTACGCGGTGCCGGCGCTGACCGTGGACTCCCTCACCAAGAAGGACATCTCCGTGGGGGAGTTCCCCCGGCACCAGCTGCGCCTCAAGGAGAAGCTGGGGGAAGGACAGTTTGGAGAGGTACAGCCATGCCCTGCTGCTCGTCCCCCAGCACAAAGGAGGTGTCTGGCAGAGAGGAAGTGTTGCTCGGTGGCACCGAGGGTTCTGCGTTCCTGTGTTTTAGTTAAAATGTACGCTTGGCCTTGGGGAAAGCTGATATCCCCCAGGATAAGCCACTGAGCCTTGTGCAGCTGCTCAGTACCACTGGGCTCTTTAGCAATAGATGAACTTGCAGACTTTATCTGTTTGCTGTCTACATCTCTGTTAATTCCCACCTACGGTTGGGAATTCAGACTTTCACGTCTTCTGTGGATGTCTCAAATGTGATGGCAGTCACCCACCTTTGGACATCAGTCCAGCTAACACCGATCCTAGTTGTTAAAACAGCTTCCCTAGTCACAGATGGAGGTTTTGGGGATGCTCTGCACACTGACCCAAGCAAAGAAAGACATTTCCCAAGGACTGTGGCACCCTCACATTTTCTGGCATTGCTGCTTGCTCAAGCCCCAGTTTGTCAGCAGCCTCAGGCAGAATGATGCACACATCTGTCATCTGCCAAGCTTTCCCTTTGCTCCTTGAGCTCCTTTCAAGCTGTCAACATTTTCACCTCGCCTTTTCTTCTCTCCCTGCTTCATTTTCACACCATCTGTAGCTGCATCCTGAGCTCCATCCTGAGCAGGTCTTTCCCTCTCCTGCTCTCACTTTCCCACTGTCTTTTTTCTTCCCAGATTTTATTCACTCACAGCCTTAAATTCTGCTTCCCTAATACATTTTGGCTAACACAGCCCTTCACTGACTGCTTTCTGCTCTGTGATGTTCCCATCTTTGTGGTTCCTCCATTCTGACACACCTTCCCTACCCTAGCCCCTTTCCTGTCCCCTCACTTCTTTCTGGCTCACTGTTTTCTGGGGAGGTGCTGAATCACCACCCATCTTCAGTCTCCTCACCTGGCTGTCAGTGCACCCTTTCTGCTCTTGCTTGCATCCTGCTCTGTACTCCAAAAGTGGGACAGAGAGGATCTTCTCATTGGTTTGCCTCTGGTTTCTCCCTTCCTCTCATGCTGTCCTTTTAATAACTGTAATAACTGCTCCTCTGTATTGATTGGAGATGGCTCTCCCATCTCCATTTTCCTTGAGGATGGATTCAGAGCCTGTTCCTTTCCATGTATCACAGGCTCTTTTGCAAATGTGCTGCACTGCATTTTTGTCTCTCCTTCTCACCTCCTTAGTCTTTCTCAAACTGGTCATGACGTGCTCTGCTCCACTGCTCTGGCCCTGTGTGCTCCTAGAAACAGGGCTCATTGCTTCTTTCAGGTCTCCACTTTTCCTTCCTTTCAGTCTCTTGTCTTCCTTGCTCCCAAGGAAGCACCACCACCCCTCCCTGGTGACACATCACCTGGGAATTACCTGTGCTCAGTGCTGTGGCTCTTCCCTGCCCCAGGTCTCATGACTGTACTTTCCCCACAGCAGATTCTTTCTCTGTGGGACTGCAGCAGCATCTTTGTACCTTCATTCCCGTTCTGCAGGTTTGTCCCATTTTCTCTGCTGTCTCATTTTCCCCTTCACCATGCTTGTGACATAAGTTCTCTTCATACAAAATTCATTATTGCTCCCATTACATTCCCCTCACTGCTGCAAGTCTTTGAGTGACACATCCAGACTGCTCCTCTTTTCCAGTCCTTTTTCCTATCCACACCCTCAGGTCTGTCTGCTTTCCCCACCCAGTTCTCCATTGGGATGCACATTCTGGTAACTTCTTAAGCAAGTGTCTTGTCACCCTTTCTTTTACAACCCTGGCAGTAATTTAATATTACTAATCATTAATTTATTAGAATAAATTTGGAATTATGTGTAGTCATTAGAGTATTTATCTGTTCATCTCTGGGTGTGTGTACAGGTGAGGTGTTCATATCAGGGACACATATGCACATATTTTTCTCCATTTTTGTCTCTGGAATTTGAGGATTTTGGATAACTGGCTGTTGTTCTTGGATGCTCCTCAGTGAAATCTGAGCAATGCCTCAACCCAGGCCATGGGTAGATGGTTCTGGGGTTGTGTGAGATGCTTTAGTGCAGAGCAGACACATTCAGGCCCAAGGACCTTCAGGAACATCCCCAGTAGGTACTGGGTGAACTGGGCTGTCCCAATGCTGGGTGAACAGGGTGCTGGCGACTCATCTGGCTTTGATCCCCATGTGCTCCTACATCCTGGACATGTTATGTCAGGATTTAGGGCCAGCCCTTGGGTCATTTCTGATCACAGCTGTGTCACCTTCACCAGATCATTCACTTGTTCATTTTGCCAAGCAGTGACCAACCAGTGACCAACCAGTGATGTTGTTTTCCTCTGGTTTTCTGCCTGTGTGTGCTCTTACAGCTGCCTCTGCCTTCTCCCCTACAGGTGCACCTCTGTGAAGCTGATGGCCTGCTGGAATTCCTGGGAGTCTCATCCTCAGAATTCACTCACCAGCCAGTTCTTGTGGCAGTGAAAATGCTGAGATCAGATGTCAACAAAACAGCCAGGTAAGAGCACCTGCAGTGCCAGCCAGCTGGGGAGGAAACAAATACTCCCCAAGCACAGGGGAATATACATACTCCTGGGGACTGCTGTGGCAGTGTCTGGGTCTGTGGTGTGTATTCCATGTGCTCCTGGAAGGAGCAGGACACAGCAGGGAGAAGGGGGTAGGGGGAGCTGGGATGTCAGCCTGGAATGCTGCATTGATCCTGTTTGCTGGGACAGGCCAGCGTTGAACACGAGCTCAGAACCAGCCTCACGCCTGTGTGTGCAAAGTGTAAATTACTCAGCACTGAGAACACACCACTTGGGCTGTCCTCAGACACAGGAACAGTTTAGGACTCAAAGGTGTTTTCTGCTTTCCAAGGAACGATTTCCTGAAGGAGATCAAGATCATGTCCCGGCTGAAGAACCCGAACATCATCCGGCTGCTGGGCGTGTGCGTGCGGGACGACCCCCTGTGCATGATAACAGAGTACATGGAGAACGGGGACCTCAACCAGTTCCTGTCCCAGAGGGAGATCTACAGCAAGTTTGCCATTTCAAACAACATCCCCTGTGTCACGTAAGAGAAGCTGCCTGTCGTGTTGGGATGAATCAGCAGGACAGAGCTGCCAGTTTTATCTGCTGTGCCTTCCCAGCAGGGACCTTCCTGGCCACTGCCACGGCACATGGATGCCAGTCCTGCTTGTTGTGGGGCTGTTCCTGAGGCCTCTGGAGGTCTGTGTACCCCTGAAGTGTCTCTGACAGAGTTTTTCTAGTCACAGAGACCATCTTAGTGTATTTACTGAGGTGACCATCTCTTTATGTTAGTGGGCTTGCATAAAGTATTTCATTGATATGAAAAATCAGTTGCATTACAGCAAGAATTTTGGGATAAAAATCAAAAATGTTTCTTAGGCTTTTAAGAAGGTTCATATGTTCTCAGGTGTCCAAAAAAATAGTGCATGAGAGGAGCTGAGTGTGGAGCTTCAGTAAGGAGAAGATTTCATCAGCCAACAGAAGGAGAACATTTGGCAAAGAAAACCACTTTTTGTCAGCAGTGGCACTTGTCTCACTTGTCTCCCTCCTCAATTAGGATTAAATCTGCTATAAAGGCATTTCTGCTATTGCAGAAATGCTTTCCTCAGAGGAGAGTCATGTAGGACTGATATATTCTGCTTGATAAGGAGCCCTGCACTGAGCAGAAGCTGCAGCATTGCTGAGCCTTTGGTGTGTTCCTCCCAAAGGATTACTTGGATTTGTGGTTCAGGCACAAGGCAGGCAGGCAGAGCCAGCTCAGATGTGCTGGACAGGAGGTGGCTGGGTCTTAGCATGGCCAGACAACACCAGCCTTGCTGCCAGGACCTGTCAGTGGTCCTGTCAGGAGTGTTAACCTGGTGTCCTGCAGTCAGGACATGCCAGGAGCTGTAGGAGGAGAGAGGATTTGCATCTGAGTAGAAATAGATTCCAGCTCTCTCCAGTCTCCTGCCCTTTCTGCCCACCTGAAACCTCATTCACCTCTAGACTTGTGGCTTTTTTTCCTGACCAAAGCCTCAAAATGTTCTTTCTTTATCTCCTCTTCACTTCTCATCTGCCTTCAGCACTGTCACACACATTGTTCTTCCTTGCTTTCCATGACTTGGCTCTGCCTCTAGTTTTTCAGTCTCTCACTGATCCTTCAGCCTCCCCTTTTGTCCCTCCCAGGCAGAGGGTGTCACGCAGAGGCAGCTCTGAAGGGCTTGTGTTTGGCAGTGACAGGAGTGCCCCTGCCCAAGGAGCAGCCTGGCTCTGCTGGTGCCTGTGGGCATCTGATGGATGTGACAAGGTGCAGCCACTCCAGCTGTGTCCCAGAGCCAGGATTTGGTGCCTCAGAGGTGCTGACCAGCTCTTTCATGCACAGGGATCACACATCCATAAATCCTTATGGCTCTTTGGTATTGGAAATGCATCTCCCTGCTGTCTCTGGCTGTCTGGTCACAGAATAATTTACATTGGAAAAGCCCTTTAAGATCATTGATGTTCTCCCAGCACTGCCAAGGCCACCATATCCCAAAAGTGCCACATCTATGTGGCTTCTAAATCCCTCCAGGAATGGTGGGTCCAGCACTGCCTGTGCTAAGACCTGACAACATTTCCATGAAGGAATTTTACCCAGTATCCACCCTGAGGCTCCCCTGGCCCAACCTGAGGCTGTTCCCTCTCCTCCTGTCCCTGTTCCCTGGGAGCAGAGCCCGACCCCCCCGGCTGTCCCCTCCTGTCAGGAGCTGTGCAGAGCCACAAGGGCCCCCTGAGCCTCCTTTGCTCCAGGCTGAGCCCTTTCCCAGCTTTTCCTCCATCAGCTTTGCTGCTCTTCCAAAGGCAGCTCTGCACCTCTGCCTTTGGGGTGCTGCCCTGAGGCACCACAATGACTCTGCTGAGGAGTCTGTCCCATCCCATCCTGTCCCATCCCATCCTGTCCCTCTGCTCATGGAGCTGCCTGTGTGGGATCTTGGGAACTACCTGAGCAGGGGGGACAGGAACCAAGAGGAAGCTGCTGATGGGACCCTGCCAGGGAAAAATGGGGGCTGCTCAGATGGGGAGAGCAGCCCCAGGCAGGAAGGGAACCACAGCTGAGCAGGAGAAGGGAAAACCTGGGATCCTGGAGGCCATGGGGTCTTGGAGGCTGTGCCCATTCCTGTGCCACAGGCCAACAGCCAGGTTATCGGGGTGCAGGTGAGTGGAAGAGTTACTGCTCTGGAGCCTATAAAAAGTAGGAAGAGGGACTTTTTATACAGACAGATAGTGACAGGACAGGGAGGATGGTTTTACACTGCCAGGGGACTGGGGTAGATTAGATTTTAGGAAGAAAGGCTTTACTCAGAGGATGGTGGGGCCCTGGCACAGGGTGCCCAGAGCAGCTGTGGCTGTCCCATCCCTGCAAGTGTCCAAGGCCAGTCTGGACAGGTCTTGGAGCAGCCTGGGATAATGGGAGGTGTCCCTGCCCTGGCCATGGCAGGGGTAGAACAAAATGGTCTTTAAGGTTTGTTCCAACTCAAACCATTCCATGATTCTGTGTTATTCTCCTTTTTCTTTGTGTTCTGGTGGCAAAGACCTCTTTTTCTGACCTTTACTGAAAAAATACAACCTGTGAGCAGTTTATCAGATGTGTTTTGATGAGCACTTGGTCGTGTGAAGCATTTGAGCATCAGCAGTGGGAAACAAGCTGAGCAGCACAGAGCAAGAGTGTGGGAAGAATGCTGGGAATCTGATGGTCCAAACTCTCTCTGTATCATTTATTAATCCAATTTTCATTTAGCTAATGGAGGAATTAAAATTAAATTAGATGGAAAATGCATCTGATTCTATTTTCAGTAATGTTTAGCATATTTAAAACCAAGTCAACTCTCTTTAATGTGAAGTGACACACTTATGTTAATATAAGCATTGAATAGTGGTGTTGTTTGAAATACCAGGTTAAGTGGTTCTTAAGATATGAGATTCTGAGCTTAATTTTTCATGTCTCTCTGCAAAAAGTTGGTGCTTTGATGCTCAAACTCTTTGAAAATCTCAAGATTAATGTTTGGTATTGAAAAAAAAAATAAATCTAAAGGATGTCAGGTTGTGAAGGCCTGAATTTCAGGGACAGCCTGTCTGTTCCTGCTTAGTCAGCTCAGGATCCTGGCTGTTCATGCCCTGGAACGAGACAGTTTAGTTCCACTGTTATGGCAGAAAATAAAACAACAGGTCACTAACACATCAAATACAATAAAGTCTTGAGTGTGGGGGGACTCCACTGATTTTTCTTTGTTGTATTTTCCTTGTGTGCAGCCACTCCAACCTGCTGTACATGGCCACCCAGATTGCCTCGGGGATGAAGTACTTGGCATCTCTGAACTTTGTGCACAGGGATCTGGCAACTCGCAACTGCCTGGTGGGGAACAACTACACCATCAAGATTGCAGACTTTGGCATGAGCAGGAACCTCTACAGTGGGGATTACTACAGGATCCAGGGCAGAGCTGTGCTGCCCATCCGCTGGATGGCCTGGGAAAGCATCCTGCTGGTAGGCACTGCACAAAGCCTCTCTTCTTTCCTTCTTTCCTCTGATCTCAGTGTGCCCCTGGAGCAGTGACACAGCTGTGTGCCAGCCAGTCAGCACCAGTGGCCCCTGGTCAGAAATCCATGGGGTTGTGCTGGACATTGCTCATATCCTGGGAGAGGAGCATGCCCTTGGAAATACAGGAGGTCATGGAATTGTTTGGGTTGGAAGGACCTTAAAGATCACCCATGGGCAGGGACACCTCCCACTGTCCCAGGCTGCTCCAAGCCCCAATGTCCAACCTGGCCTTGGGCACTGCCAGGGATCCAGGGGCAGCCCCAGCTGCTCTGGGCACCCTGTGCCAGGGCCTGCCCAACCTCACAGGGAACAATTTTCTCCCATTATCCCATCCAACCCTTCCCTCTGGCACTGGGAGCCATTCCCTGTGTCCTGGCACTCCAGACCCCTGTAAATTCTCATGTCACTCCATGTTTCTTGTCAGGCCCTGCAAGGCCACACTGAGCTCCCCCCAAAGCTTCTCCTCTCCAGGTGAACACTCCCAGCTCTCCCAGCCTTTCCTCCCAGCAGAGCTGCTCCATCCCTCTGATCCCCCTGCTGCCTCCTCTGGATCTCTCCAGCAGCTCCAGGTCCCTCCTGTGCTGGGCCCAGGGCTGGGGCAGCTCTGCAGGTGGGCTCTCACCTGAGCACAGGGCACAGGGGCAGAATCCCCCTCCCCTGGTGCCCAGGTGGGGCTCAGCCCAGGGCAGGGGTTCAGGGCTGGGGCAGCTCCAGCTCTCACCCCCAGCACCCCCAGGTCCCTCTCCCAGGGCTGCTCCCTCTGCTCAGCCCAGCCTGGATTGATCCTGGGCTTGTCCTGACCCAGGGGCAGCTCCAGGGAATCCTCCTGAGGTTTCTGCTCGAGCTTGTCCAGGTCTCTTGGGATGGCATCACATCCCTTAGGCCTCATCTGGGCATGAATGCCTGGCATTCCTGTTGGAATTTTAAGGATTTAATGATCTCTGCTCATTCTGCCAGCTGGGAAGCTGAGAGGGGCAGGGACAAAACTTCCAGAGTTTCAAGTGCCAGGTCTGGTTTGAGGTTGTGGGGTTTTTTCACATTTAATGGTCTTGCTGTCTCCCCTCAGGAGATTGTTCCACAGCCAAATACATCCAGTCTGGAGGATATTTAACCATTTTTTAATTTTTCTTTTAGTAGTTAGTGAGTTACTTTCTTACAACATGCTCTCCAAGTACCCCGAAGAATTGTACTTACCTCTGCTATCCAGGCTGCCAGGCCCAAGCTCTCCAAAACCCACCCTCTTTTCGTGGTTATGGGTTCATCTAAACCACAAATCACTCCCATCTTCCCTGTGTGAAGATCTTCCAAACCTTGACAGACTGCAAGGGCTGCCAGATAAGCCTGGGTGAAGTTTTGGGCTGGGATGTTTTCTGCCCAAACAGGCCCTCCAGCCCCTCAAGTGTTTTGTGTTATTTTCTGAGCAATCCTCTTTTTACTTCTCCAGAAACACACTGTTCCAAACACAGCCAGTTTGGGCACTTTTTTTGAAGACAGAAAACAGGGACAGCAAGAAGATTGTCACTGGCTTCTTACATGTGCAAAAATCAAAATTATCTTGGGCCTTTCTCTAAGAGTCTGGAGTCTGCTCTGGCTCTGCTTTCACCCCGAGGGCTTTGCTTCCCTTTCAGAGGCTTTTCTGTGAGCTCTGCTGTTTTGGGTGGAGGTAGGCAGTGACTGCCCACCTCCCTCAGTTTATTTTAGGGCTTGTGGGACCCCCAGGTGCTACTGCTGCCCTCCAAGCAGCCCTGTCAGCCCCGTGTGTGTGGCTGGGAGCAGCTCACCCTCTGTGCTGGCTCTTTTTGGGGCATTTCCCCAGGTGCAGAGGGTGCAGCTTTTGCTGAATGGGCACCTGGGCTGAGCAGATCCTCTGTAAATAAAAGTGTCAGTGAAGGATGTTGGGACATCAGGTGTCTCTTTCAAATGCTGTTCATTGCTTAGATGGTGTAACAGCAATCCTGGGTTGTGGGTGACAGAGCCAGGCCCACAGCTGCCAGCTACTGCTATAGGCAAGCCTGAAGCCACCCTGCTTCTGGTTACAATGCATTAGATATTTTCTTTACAGAGCATCTTAATGCATACAACCATTCAGCATCATACACAATACCTTCACCATGCCTTCTAACCTATCCTAGCTATTACCATTACCATGTTATGGTCACTACAGCCAACCACAAGAGTTAGTGTGTTACAGTTTGAGCTTAGGGTTGTCTTTCTGATTTCTTTGCAGTGGAAAAATCCTAAACCTTTTCTCTAGTTACCACATCAGCAGATCTGTTTGTCTAGGTTCTGTTTTTCTTGAGATTTATTTTTACTTGGTAAAAGCATCTTTGTGAGTGGTCAAACTTTGCTCTAGCTGAAACCCTGGACTTCTTTGTTTCCTTAGGGTTACCCAGTAACTTCTGCTTCAGCTTGAAATTTCTTTCATTCTTCTATATCAAAACTAGCTTTCATTCCTAAAGACCCTTCTGCTAAGCATTCATACCTGTGCAGTTTTCACTTCTCCACCCGTCCTCTGTGTCCCCAGGGCAAGTTCACCACGGCCAGCGACGTGTGGGCGTTTGGGGTGACGCTGTGGGAGATGTTTGTGCTGTGCAAGGAGCAGCCCTACAGCCTCCTGACGGACGAGCAGGTCATCGAGAACACCGGGGAGTTCTTCCGGAGCCAGGGCAGGCAGGTGAGAACACAAAGCTCCCTTCACTCCCATCCAGCTGCGTGTTCCCAGGGCCTCCCTGCTGCCCTCACCTGCAGCGGTCTCTGCTTCTGCTCAGCTTCTCACCTGTGTCCTGCCTCTCCTCCCTCTTTCCTGGGCTCACTGCACCAGTTTTCATCTCTTGGAGTCCCACTAAGTCCTCTTAGCCCTGTCCTGCTTATTTTCTGTTCTAAACCACTTTATTCTGCCCTGTGTTCAGCTTTTCCAGGCTCTCCCACACAATCCTCTTGCTCCTTTCCTCTGTCAGTGCTCTCCCGCTAGCATTGCCTCTGAAAGATGAGGAGGCAGGAGGGAGTTGTGGGTTCCCAGGGGATTAGATTCTCCCTGTGGTATCTCCAAACATGCCAAGAAGCTTTTGGCCATCTCCAGCTGCTGAAGGGCTTTTGTGTCATTTTGTCCCCACTGCTGCTGCCTTCAATAGATACCAGTGATGGTGCAGGACACTCCCATCTCCTCAGTACCCAAAACTGGAGTACCAATTCAGAACAGTTCTCCCCAAAATTTGCCTTTAGCACCAGAGAATTAAGGGAAATAAAATAATGAGGGGTTTACTCACCATCTCCCAAATGCTAATGATTAGCCAAGAGCCTAAAAAACGAGAGGGAGAAGTGAAATCATTCTGCCAAGCTGTGCTGTAGATAAGCTCTAAAAGGTGTTTTTTCTGTCTCTGCTAACAAGCTGTCACGATGCTTAGAAAGCCTCATGGGTTGTCTGCGGTGAGTTGAAAGTACTTGGATTTTATTGTGGTAAATTTGGGTTTGGTTTGTGTTTTGCTGTCTCTTGGAAGACAAATCCCTCAGAAGCATTTGTGTTTTCTGGGGAACAAAGGCCTGTTTTGTGATCAGCTCATCAGACAAGTTGGCAAAGTGTCCGTGGTGCTGTTTGAGAGGCTCTGTCCAGACTCCGCTGCCAGGCCGGGGCTGGAGGGGTTCCAAACTCTGCATGGTGGCTGTGTCTTGTAAACCTGGAATGAAACTGTCCTTTGGTGTTACCTTAGTAATGGTTCAGTTCTTTTGTGAGAACCCCACTGAAACACTGTGACTCTCTTCCTTTCAGATCTATCTCTCCCAGACTCCTCTGTGTCCTAACCCTGTGTTTGACCTGATGCTGAAATGCTGGAGCAGGGATATCAAAGATCGTCCCACTTTTGACATGATCCACCTGTTCCTGCTAGAACAAATGGAATCAAACATTTGACTCCAGGAGAGAGGCCAAGTGTTGAGAACAGAGTGACTTTGGGGTCTCTTTGCCTGTCCCTCACAGTCAGGCCACCTCGCTCCCCTCCCTGACTGGGCCCTATTTCGGTTGGGACGTCCATGGCAGCTGCTCATTCTCTTGGCCATGGTCTGACACACAGGACCAGAGGATCTCATTTGGTGTGGAAAAATCATCTCCTCTTCTGAATCATTTCCTGGGAATACTGTGAGAGGGGGTTTTATTGGATGCCCATAAACCTTTGGGCAAAAGGAATGAGTAAACCTTGGAGGGACTTGGAGCTCTCTCCTGGCTGGAAGAGAAGGCGCCGGTCGGTGAGAGTGCTGCCACTTGAGAACAGGTTTCTGGAAGGAAAGACTGCAGCCTTCTAGAGCTATTCCATGGAATCTGATGGAAGTCTTGTGCACATGAGCAAGTGTTTCTGTGTGCTCTTGCTACAGACAATGGTGAGAGGCCAGAAACAGCTGGAGCTGGGAAATGGTTTAATGGACTTGGGAACTGACGGAGCATTTAGGAACCCTTTGGGAGTGACACTGCCAGGGTCCACAGAAGATGCTGAAACAAGAGTCCAAGATGATGTTCTGTTTTCCTGTGGTTGTTAAGCACTGCTTTGGTTATATATGTGCATTTTCCCCACACTGGATTTTTTTTTTTTTTTAATTTTCTAGAAAAAAATGATTTTAAAATGAATGTTAAAGGTCATTGGGAGGTCACTGTGTTAAGAAGGTCTTCCTCTGACCTACAAATTAAGGTTAGGGTAGGGAGTTTGTATTGAGAAATAGCTGATACTGTACTACTGTCACTATGTAGATTTATTAACCTAATGAACTTGTAGCCACAATGGACTGATGTGCAATTAATCCTGTATAATTACCCATCAATATGAGATCTCTAAATCGATGCTGTTACGTGTGAGAGGGAACTTAGATTTGGTGGAACTGGGTGGCTGAGAGCAGAACCCTCTTTGTCACTTGTCACAGCTCCCAGGAGAGGGACAGGAGGAGCACACAGGTCACAGGTGGAGCCAGGGGTTCCTCTCCAGGTGTGCAGCAGGTTGGTGCCAGGTAGGGCCGGCTCAGGCCAGGCTCTGTCCCTGCTGTGGCCTGGCCTTTATCTCACTCATTGAACTTGGGGTTGCTTTTTGTGTGTCCTGTCACAAACAGCTCATTCTCTGGAGGGTTTTAGAGGGGGCTCTGAAATCCATTTGGAGTGAGTTAGAGAATTCAGTGTGTTTCTACAATAAATCCATTGTGGATTTACCAGGTGCCTGGGGAATACTCTGCTATTCCCCCTCTAATCATTTAGCAAGATACTTAGGACCAAACCAAATATTTCATAAGCTGGGAGAAGATGAAAGCTCAGCACTTGGCTTTTTTTTTTTTTTTATTAGAATCCAGCCTAAAGTGTATTTCCAGTAAAGATTATAAAGATAATTTTCATCTTAGCCACAAGCATAGATGACTGGCTGGCTGTGCTGCAAGAGGGCACTGCTGAGAGGGGAATGTCTGAGTGGTTACAACACAGGGATAATTGTGCTAAAAGAAAAACCCTGCTTCTGAATGGGCAGATGCCAGGCTGGAGCGTGGCATGGCTGTGTCTGCTCCTTGGGAAGGCTCCAGCCGTGCCTGGGCTGTCCTGCTGGGGATGTGTCCCCACCCCAGCTTCTCCTCTGAGCCCCTTTAGGGCTGAGCAGCCAGAGGGCCCAAGTGCTCTCACCTCTCTGCAGGGATTCCTGCAATCTCACCCCCAAACAGGTTTCCTTTTTTCCCCCCTGTGACTGGAGGGGCTTGGGGTGAGCTGCCCTTCCCTGTGGGAGTCAGAGCCCTGCTTCAGCCTGCTGGGTGCTGTTGTCTGGCAAACCACTCAGCCAAGGGATTTCTGGAGCATTCCTGCCCCAGGAAATGTCCCAGTGCAACCCAGTGTGTGTGGTCTCCTGTGCTGGGAGCTCCCAGGGCCTGGAGTGTCCCTGTGCCTCTGTGACATCTGGACATGCTGTTCCTCCATTGACATGGTGACATACAAAGTTTGTCTCATATCAATAAATTCTAATGATAACCTTGACAAAAGTGAATTTCCAACTTCTTTTTATGTACCCAGGTGTCTGCCCTGAGAATTCACATTTTGGTGTGGGTGTTCAGTAGCTCTTCAGGGACTCTGTGACCCCTGGGTTTGGAGGGAGCAGCCATGGGCCATTAAAAGAAGAATTTTGAAAGGAGTTTCTGGACATGTTGGAAATGTGCCAGCCCAAATCCCCTTGTGCTGGTAGGACCTGGATGGGCCTGGGGTTGTTGGTTGGTGCTGCATTTCAATAAGCAGCTTTTTCACCTCAGTGTTAAAATCAGATTCTTTAGGCTGTGAGGAACCTTTTTTGGTCCCTTATCAACCTGTCCACTTAAAGCTGAGCTAATTTCAAAGTCCCCTTGGGGTGCTCTGGGCTTTGAAAATTTCCAAGGTTGGAGATGCCACCCCTGACCCTGTCCCAGAGCTGTTCTGTGCCCATGAAGAACTTTTCCCTTGTGCCTGGTGGGCCCTTCCCTTGCATCCTGTGCCCCCCTGAGCTGAGCCATGGTTCCCTGGCAGAGCCCCCACCCTGCAGACCTGGCCTTGCTGGGCAGGGCTGCCCCTGGGCAGAGCTTGGGCATTTGGGCAAACTCAAATACATTTTAGAAAAGCTAAAACCACCAGATCTCTCAGTGTAGGCACCGAGGGCAGGAGTCAGAGCAGCATTCTGAGCTGCTCAGACATAAGCTTGAGGGAAATTAAGCACCTTAACAGGTAAGAACAACCCTCAGATATTGAACACAACACCTGTGGGTGCCCCATCCCTGGAAGTGTCCCCAAGCCCAGGTTGGATGGAGCTTGGAGCAACCTGGGATAGTGGAACTGGATGATCTTTAGGGTCCCTTCCAAACCAAACCAGTCTGAGATTCTGGGATATTTAATCAATTCTATACAAGAGTTAGATGCTCATTGATTTATTTCTGCCTTTGCTGGCTGCAAATATTCTTGAAAGAGGAAAGGTCTGGTCAGAAAGAGAAGCTACTGCTGCTCCATCAGGAATCCAGTCACTATTGCAGGAGTCCTGAAACATCCACAAAATCCCAGTGAGATTTTATAGGTTGAAGGACCTAGGCCCAACAAGTGTTTCAAACTTAACACCTCCCAAACTGGATTTTAATCTTTCCTTCCCTCCCCCTGTGCCAGGAGTCCTCATCTCCTAATGACCTGCCCCTCAAAATTCACTTTGTTGTTCTTGGAAAACCTGTACTGAGGCAGGTGTGGCTGAAGTTGTTCTGAAACAGAAACATCACATCAGAAACCACCTTCAGCAGCTGGGAACACACCTGAGCACAGCTTGGGGACTTTGCTGCCTCCAGAACAGCTCCTGTGGGCAGGGTCTGGAATTTAAACCACCCTGGGATCCCTCATTGCCCAGCTCTGGCCAAGGCAGAGCCAGGCAGGGCTGCCTTGGGGTTCTCCCTCAGCCCCAGAGGAGATAAAGGCTCTCCACACAGACAGAGGGACTGGGCAGTTTTCATCTCCTGAAGGAAACCTCTCATTCAATCACTTCTCCTTCCTGGGACACTGAAACCACAGTGGGGTTGAAACCACCTGCATAATTCAAACTGATCCCAAGGCTGACACTGCTCAAAGAAATAAAACCTCCAGGTCCTGCCTGTGACACTTCTGGGCTCAGACCTGGGGAAGTGAATCAACACAAGCTCTCCATCCTTTAAAGCTGCTGTCCTGCAAGAACCACACCTCTACAGCAAACAACTACCACAGAAAATTACAAACATACTCAAGATTAATGGAAAAACTGGTTTTAAAACTTACATAGTAAGTACTTGGTAATAAGATAGTCTCATTATCCCATACATGGCAAACAGAAGAACTACTTCGAGTAGCAGCATGGCTGCAACTCCAATTGCAATTCCAGTCAGCTGGGAGGGGAATTTAGGGAGAAAGAAGTTAATAATTTTCAGCTTCAGAAGTTATTACATACTTGAAAAACATTCAGTTCAGTGAGATGTCTAAAAGCCAAGCATGCTCATAAATTCTTATTTTTTAATTCAAATACCACATATGCAAAAAGTTTAAGCTACATCAGTGACCACTTCTAAGCTCACATGTGAAATATTCCATGTTTTTCCTCCTACAGATCTGAGCTGATGAGCTCAATGTACAGGAGGTGCACGAGGGCATGGAGGGACAGGACAAGGGGGAATGGCCTTAAGATGAAGGAGGGCAGGGCTGGATGGGAGATTGGGCAGGAATTGTTCCCTGGCAGGGTGGGCAGGCCCTGGCACAGGTGCCCAGAGCAGCTGTGGCTGCCCCTGGATCCCTGGCAGTGCCCAAGGCCAGGTTGGACATTGGGGACAGCCTGGGACAGTGGGAGGTGTCCCTGCCATGGCTGGGGTGGGACAAGGTGACTTTTTTGGTCCCTTCCAACCCAAACTCTTCCTGGGTTGTTCAGTAAACAGGAGCCTGGGCCTGCCTTCAGCTGGGCAGGGAGAATCCCAGCAGCTGCAAGGCCCTGTGATGGGATGGGAACACCCTTTATATCCTGCAGGAATGGGGCAGGGAAGGATCATCCCACCCTCAGGGAGCCAGGCTGGGAGGGCAGGAGCAGCAGGCACAGGAGGGGTGGCTGAGCTCCCATGGACATCCCTGGATGTGCCTGGAGCTGTCCCTGATGGCAGCAGCAGGACATGGCCTGGGACAGGCACAGCCAGACCCCCAGATCCCTGCTGTGGGTGGGGACCATGGACACGAGTTTGTGCTGGGGACACTCACAGGGAGCATCTGGCAGCGCTGTCTGCAGGGCTGGGAGCCCTCAGGAGGCTGGAGAGAGCCTTTGAGATCCCTGTGCTCGCCCAGAACTCCCAGGTGGGGGAAGGAGGAGCTGTGTCCAGGAGGAGCTGAGGGGTTTTGTGCTGCAGGTGGAAGCTGCTGGGGGCTGACATCACAGAGGCTCCCCTGGTGACTGCACGGAGCCTCCTTCCCCCCTCCCCACAAGATGTAACCTTGTCATGGCAGGCTTCAAGGGAAAATGCATCTTCCCTCAAAACCCCTACCACATTCCTGGGTAAGTTCATCCAAAACATCCATTTCCAATGCAAATGGCTCTGGTTGGGATCAGAGTATTTATGACTCAGGATGTCATTATTCAATACAACCAATATTCCATACAACCATGTTCTGAAGGAGAGAGAGCTCCAGGAGAAACAGCCCCTTACAGAAGGGTAGAGCTACAGACCATGCCATAGCACATGGAGAACAAAGCCAAAATGGTTCTTATCCCCTATTTCTTTTAAGCTGCTAAATGTCACCAGAGCTACTGTGCAGGGTTTGGCTTCCAGACAGCCTTAATATTTGCATCAAGGATTTTTGGAAGTGTTTGCCTAAATGGTTGTACAGATGTGACAGCCTCTGGTCACTGGGCTGCAGCCCTGTCCTGCTGCTGGGTCAGGGACTGGGAGGTGTTGTGATCTACTCCATAAGTAGTTGGATTTCTTTCCAAAGCTCTTTGTGACACTCTCCCCTAAAGGCTTGGAAAGAAGAAACGCTGGATATGAGGCAATGAGTTACAGGGGAGCAGGTCAGATATGAATGGGAGGAATAAGGGATTTGCTGTGAATTAAGGTGTTGTGTGGGGCCTGTGGTGAGATCTGGTCTGGGAAGTGCAAAGGGGGTGGGAAGGGCTGGGTGGCCCCAAGGGAAAGCAGCTGCTGTGGGTACCAAATCCCTGGGATTACCCAGGCTGAGGTGAAGCAGGCTGTGAGCCCTGGCACAGGGAATGCCAGCCACGTGCTGTGGTGCAGGGCAGGTCTGGGGAGGCAGATCCCCAGCCACAGGGACAGGGTGGAGCACATTTCCTTAAGGCTGCTCCTGCAGTGATGAGGGAATCAGCCCTTCCCCTTAGAGTGACAGGCAGGATTTTCCATTACTGATCTCTCTATCTTCCCACTTACATAAGCTCTGAGGCTGGGGGTTTTTAACTCATTTTTGCATTGCTGTGGCCATCTGCTGTGACATTCCACATGCATCAAAGCTGTGCTGGCAGAGGCTTGGGAAAGACCAGGGACAGCAAGGAGGGACCTGTGGCTGGAATTGCAGCCCCAAAAGCCTCAACACCTTCCCTTGATCAGCCCTGCCTGCCTGCAGCTCCCTCGGGAGCAGCTCCAAGCCCCAGTATGGACACAGCAGCTGGGGCTGCTCCTCTCCAGAGCTGCTTTCACCTCTGCAGGCAGGAGGAGGAAGCAAATCCTGCTGCTGTTTCTCTTGGTGCTGTGCAGGCACCCGTGGGTGCTGAGGGTGCTGCTTTGGATCTGCTTTGGGTGCTGAGGGTGAGGAAGAGCTGCCTGAAAGGCATCAGCTGCACTGGGGTGTCACAGGAGGAGGGTTTGTGTCCAGGATGTCCCCAGGGTCCCATGTGCTGCACCCCCCCGTCCCAGTGAAGCTACAGACATCATGAGAGCAGCAGAGCAGGTTGCTGTCACTCAGGCCAGGCAATGGGCACAGCAGGAGTTTGAAAAGGCACCACAGTGCTCAAGAGTGCTGGGAAGCCTGAGCCCAGTGAGTGGGAAGGCTTGGGAAGGTCTGGGGGGGCAGAGAAGGGGTCAATCCATGAATCCCAGGCACAGCCTGGCTCTGCAGAGCTGGGAAGGGTTTGGAGACAAGTGAGGATGGGCCCAGGGCCAAGGCTCTGCTGGCGACCAGGGAGGCAGAGCAGGTTTGGGTGGCAGCCTGGGCGTGGTGATGGAGGAGATTGGGCTGAGCAAGGGAAGGGTGAGATGGGCTCACCCCCAGGTGGGCACATTTCCACTGCTCACCAGCCTGAGCCCCCAGACAGGGATCCCCAAAAGGGGGTCCTTCATCAACACCCCAGCACAGGGGCACAAACAGCCCTGCTGAGGCTGATCCCTTCCCCAGGCTTTTACCAGCAGCACTTGTAGCTCCCTCTGTGGCAGATCCCTTCTTGTGCTCCCAGCCTGACTCACTCAGGTGTCCCCGTGTTTCACTGCAGGGGAGCAGAGCCCTTCCTCAGCCCAGCCATTATTTTGTCCATGATCAAAATCCCTCCAGCCATCCTGTAATTATTTGGGCTCTGTCATTTGTGCCCTTGCTCTGTTTTATCATCCGTGTTGCAAGACTCAATGAGAATCCCTGGGGATGAGGCACAGAGCTGCTCCAGTGGCTGTCAGGGAGGAATCCTGCATGCAGAGTGGGGAAACCTGCCAAGAGTAAAGGCACAGCTCTGCTCCCTGTTGTTTAAACCATTTGGAAGGGAAAGTACTTACTCATCATCTTATGATCCTCATGCATCATCTGGCTTTATCCACGCTGGGCTCATTGATGGAGTATTTCTGTCTGTCCATTGCAACTGGCTGCTCTACCTTTCTTCAGTGCTGGGATAACATCACTGTTAGGAAATCTGAGACTGGAACAGCTCAAGTTTCTCATGGAGACTCGGAGCAGAGCCAGAGCTCCAGCACCTGCCCTGCCCTTGGCCACTAGCAAGTCACAGTGCCCATCCCAGGGATTGGGCAGTGGAGAGATCCCAAAAAACCAGAGCTGTGTTTGTTCCTGGGACTGCCCACCTTCCCTGTGCCCCTGTCCAGGCACTGCCTGGGTGGGCTCATCAGCCCGGGCCCACTCCTCACTGTGAGCACAGAGAGGAGGGTGCAATGAGGAATTATTCTGATTTTTGAGTCAATACTGAACAAGAGACCCTGGGATTTTCTCAGTTATTCACGGTGTGTCAGAGCAGAGAGGCACTGCAAAGTTTAAACTGGGGCACATTGAACTGGAAATGGTTTTTTACCTGGGGGATTGTGGATGTTGGTGCTGCCAAAGCCACTGCAGCCCAGGCTGTGCTGGGAGTGTTCCCATCCACAGCTGCTTCTCCCTGGCCTCATCCCATGTTTCTTCAGGAGCCAAAGGCCTGTGCCTGTACATGCCTGTGAATTGATGAGCCAGAGGAGCACACACATGTGAAACAGACACTCCCTCCCCTGTAACCACACGTGTGGTCTCAGTTCTCCCCCTGTGCTGCTGCTCCACCCTGGCTCATCCCACCCATCACCTTCCCTGGGCTCCTGGACAGGGCCTTTCCAGGGTACAAACACTGCAGCAGATTTGCACTGCCAGAGGGCAGGGCTGGATGGGAGATTGGGCAGGAATTGTTCCCTGGCAGGGTGGGCAGGCCCTGGCACAGGGTGCCCAGAGCAGCTGTGGCTGCCCCTGGATCCCTGGCAGTGCCCAAGGCCAGGTGCTTGGAGCACCCTGGGATAGTGGAAGGTGTCCCTCTCCATGGCAGGGGGTGGAACTGAATGGGCTTTAAGATCCCTCCCAGCCCAAACCAGTCTGGCATTCCAGGATTCCCCCACCAGTGGACATCTCCCACTGCCATCTCAGTGATGGCTCCTTTTTGGTTTCCTCCTCAGCTATGGGGGCTACGTTCCCCAGTTCACCTTCAGGTGTGGGGACACCTATGGCAGAACCACCCACAAGCTGCTGCTGGATCCCTCTGTCAGCAAGAGCCCTCACTCCCTGCTGGCACCACTGGACAACAAGGAAAACCTCCTCGAGCTCCGTTACCACATCGACCATCCAGGTGAGCAAATGGCCCCTGCTAATTAACAGTGTTAATTAGCAGCACTGGGGGCTGTGCCCACCTGTCCTTGGTAGGATGAAATGGGATATTTTCCTTGGAGCAATCTCAGCTCTGGTGTAGGAGCACTGGCCCCTGGAGAGCAGCAGAGTGAGGAGCTGGAGCTCTTGGCCTCAGCTCATGAGGATGGAGTCTCATGTTGTGGAGAGTTTCAGTTCCCAGGTTATCCTCAGTAGATGAAGAGAAGTGATTTTATGGCATATCATTAACTCACTCCCCCATTCCTCCAGAATTCCTGTTGTGGTTTAACCCTGGCTGGCAGCTAAACCCTGTACAGCTGCCTGCTCACAAATCCTAAACATAGCCTGTATTATAAAAGAAATAAAGAAAATTACCTCTATCCCAGTCAAACCCAGCACAATTCCACAGGCTAAAGTCCATCTTTCTGGGGAAGGTCTGGTCTCCTACCTCACCTGCCTGGTGCAGAGTTTGCTCTGCTCTGAGCTCTAACAGCTTGGCATTGATTCTGCTTCTTGCTGCTCCCCCTCAGCTCAGCAGAAGGGCTCCTGTGCTTTCCCTTTCCCTCCCTTCCCTCTTTTCCCTTTCCCACTTTGCTAACAGGCCCCATCTCCTCCATCAACACCGAGAGGGTCTCATGTGGATTCCCAACACAGGGAATTTGCAGGAATCTCCTAGCAAGCCCAGCCCTTTGGGCAGAGTGCCTGGTCCCTGCTGAGCAGCCCAAAGCAGGCACAGCAGAGCTGCCCTGTGATCCTGATCAGCCCCTGGGGATGTGCCATCCTTTGGGGACACATTTGTCACGTCTCACCCCCTGGCTGAGCTGCGGCTGTTGTGGATGCCCTGGACAGTTGGAGTGAGTTTCCTCCAGGTTGAACACAGGGATAATGTGCCCATGTGGAATCTGGGTCTTTATTTCCCTGGGGATGGCCACACCAAAGTGTTGCTTTCTCATTTCTCACTGGGAATTGGTGCTGTGCAGCTGCTTGCAAACTTGTGGCCTCCCTTGCTCCTCCTGGCCCTGTTTTCCAGGATCCTCCACTACACAGGTGGTGTTTAGAGGCTTCATTCCTGGAGATTTGAATTTGCATTTCCTTAGTCTAAAATACAGCTTGGGCAGACCCAACTAACCAGTTGACCGAGTTGCTCTCTCATTTTTTTGGTTCTCTCCTCTTGCCAATGCCAGAGCTCATGTTAGCTGAAGAACCACCCCTGGCTGTGCTGATAAGGTCACCAACATCTCCTGCTGCCCAGCTGGGCCTGTGCCATCCCCCAAACCCTCTCCAGGTGCTGCCTGGTGTCCTTCTGGCTGTTTTATGTGATGGTGATAAAAGAGTTGACAGCAGGGTCAGGTCTGTGGCTGCCTTTAGCAAACTTGGTCTCAAGATATTTTTCTCAAGGTGTGGCTTTGATAAAGTCTCATTGATGGGCACCAAGTACTTTGCTTGGTTTCTATCAGTTGAATCCCATTTGTTTTCTTGCTGGAAGTGAAATCAGACTCTGCTGTTGGGGATAATTTCCTTCTGGTGACCAGGGAATGGCTGGAGCTCAGGGCAAGGTTCTTCCCCCAGAGGGGCTGGCACTGCCCAGGCTCCCCAGGGAATGGGCACGGCCCCGAGGCTGCCAGAGCTCCAGGAGCCTTTGGACAGCGCTGCCAGGGATGCCCAGGCTGGGATTGTTGGGGCTCTGGGCAGGGACAGGGGCTGGGCTGGGTGATCCTGGGGGTCCCTCCAGCTCAGGATTTTCTGTGATTCCATGAGATCAGCCAGGGTTGTGGTGAATTATCCACCATCCATGCTGGAACTGGTTGTGGCACAAGCCAAGTGTGCAGGCAGCCGCTCCCCAGGAACCTGACCTGAAAATGTGAATATTTACTCAAATCAAAAGCACTGTGCTCTCCTGGCTTCTCATTTCGTGCCTCACTGTGCAGCCTTTCAGAATCAATCAGTTTGCAAACCCCAGGGTCATAAAAAGGAGCTCAAACGAATTTCTCAAGTACAGAACCTAAGCTTCCTTTTCCTTTGGTTTGTGAAAGAGTAGATTCAACATTCTTATTAGTAATGAAGTAAAAAATAAACCTGACTTAAAATTTGCACATTGGATTGAAAAATCATTTTAATCAAGACTTTTTCTTTATTTTGGTGCCAGCCTGGATGGTTGATAATTCAGTTGCATAGAACATATTATATATATTTCACAAAGTTGTATACAGGATATATACACATTATTATGTACCAAGGGGCAGACTGAACACCTAAATGCCCACCTAAAGTTTATACTGGTGCAGAAAAGGGCAGATTTTGCTGATTTCTGTAGACTTGCAGAAATCATGGAATCATTCAGCTTGGAAAAAAACCCTCTAAGATTGACTCCAGCACTAATCCAGCAGTGCAGATGAACAGGCTGTCTGCAGATGGAGCCTCTGCTGGAACACGGTGCCTCATTCCCTGGGCTCAGCCCTGGGATGCAGATGTGCTCCCAAGGGGAGCTCACAGGAAGGCTGTAATGACCTGGAAACAAAATGACCTGTGAGCACAAAAATGGCAGGAATTTGGTTTGTTTTAAAAAGACAGGGCTGACAGAGTAACAGTGCTCCAATAAGGAGAAGGTGGCTGGGGTGGAGGAGTGATCCTCCTCTGGAACTACAGAGGAGGGGAAAATGGGCTTCACTGCTGGCACAGAAAAGAGAAAGTGCCTGGGCCAGGGGTCACACCTGGGGAGCCACCTCATAGGGGATTTTTAAGGGGAAATCAGACTAAAGTCGCCAAGCTCAGCTGTCCCTGCAAAATCCCAAATCACAGGGCTCCGTCCCTCGCTCACAGTGGAGATATTTAGCATTTGCTGGATGTAAGATAATTTTTTCCAGCCTGTGTTACAGCAGATCCTTTCCTCGATGAGCAGCAACGGTGCCAGAGCAAGAATTCCTTGGAGGAGGCTGTGTTTGGGGTGGGCTGACACAGCCACGTGGAGTTAAGGATTGAGGGGTTTTTCCCCCTTTATTACTTTTTAACTTGCATGGTGATATTTTACCATTTAGGTGACAGTAGGAATAAATGTTATTTAACTTGGATTTGTGCCAGTTTTCTGTGCAGGCTGGTTTATTGGGACGGGCATGGAGCAGATCCTTGCTGTCCCTTCCAGCTCTGAGCTATTCTGATTCTACACCGTTACCCTCCAGGCTCCTTCCCATCCCCCCGGAGGGGCAGGGGGATAACGGGAATCCCTCATCCTCTTTGGGCCACGCCTATCCCCTAACTCAGCGTCTGTCCTTCAGGATATGTCACCTACCAGCCCATCGAAAGGCCTCCTGAAATACCCCTGGGGCCACAGCCGGTGGTGGAGGAGCCGATGATGACCCACATGGACCCCAGGCTGTGGCAGAGCCCCCCTGGCACGGCTGTGCCCGGTGTCCTGCAGAGCTGGCTGCCCCCGGAGCCGACGGTGACCCACAGGCAGTGCCAGTGCCTCCCTGGCACGGCTGTGCCCGGTGTCCTGCCAGCCTCGGTGCCAATGGTGACCCACAGGGAGCCCTGGCAGTGGCAGAGCCCCCCGGGCATGGCCGTGTCTGGTGTCCTGCCGGCCCGGGTGCCCCCGGAGCCGACGGTGACCCACAGGCAGTGCCAGTGCCCCCCTGGCACGGCTGTGTCCAGTGTCCTGCCAGCCCCGGAGCCGATGGTGACACACAGGGAGCCCTGGCAGTGCCAGTGCCTCCCTGGCACAGCCGTGCCCGGTGTCCTACCAGCCCCGGTGCCCCCGGAGCCGCTGCCGGGGCTGGCCCTGCACCCTGCGGCCGGGCACATGGAGAGGGATGTGACCGAGCCACCCATGGTCCATCTTCTGGGAAAACTGACGGGAACGTACCGGTGTGGAGGGAGCAAAACGGTGAGTGGGGCGTGGTGGGTGCCAGGAGAGAATTTCACACGTGTGTGAGTGAGTGGTGAGGGCACAAGGAGTCTGTGTGGAGAAAGGTCAGACACACAAATGTTTCCACCAGCAGCAAATCGACTCCATCTTCAGGAAATTGTTTTGATTGCTAATTATGCTTCTTTACCAAAAAGGCTTAATTCCTCATTTGGGTGGGTTTGGCTCCAATCCCAGTCCCTAAAGTTGTGTTAAGCTGTGCTGGGCAGCCAGGCTTGTGCTGCCTTAAGGTGTCCTTGGAGCCCTGATGCTGCCTTCCTCCTCCTCTGCCTCCTCCTCCCAAAAAGAGAGCAGTCCCAGTACCTTTGGTTGGGTTTCTGACCCTGTATCTGCCCCACCTGAACTTCCCACCATCATTACATCTCCTTTGAACACCAGTACTGGGATTTGCCTGTGGAGCTGGGGGCTGTTGGCACAGCACAGCCAAATATCTCTCCAGACCAACATGTTTTATGTTTTTCAAATTTTTTTTAAATTATTGTATTTATTATTTTTAAAATAAAGCCTTTTATTTCATCCAGAGCCAGCAACAGCCTTTGTCACATTCCTGCAGCCATGGCTCTGCAAATCCTCTGAAGGCAGAGATTAGAGGTTTGACGCATGGAGTCAAAAGCTGGCTTGGATGTAAATCCCAAGAAGGGGCATTCCTGCTCCTTGCCCTCACAAACAGATTTGCACAGGAGCTCAGTGCCCAAAGCTCCCTTTGCTGTCCCCAGGGATTTTGCAAACCCCTTCTTCTTGCTCATCTCCTAATTTGACTTGCCCAGGAATCGTTGGGGCAGCTCTTAGTGTGAAGCTGTAAAGAACAGGACATGGCAGTTGCCATTCCCAGGTCCTGGCAGTGATTGAAGCAGTGGAGCCAAGGGAAGAAGTGGGTTTTATTGGTGCTTTATTTTATTTCTCTTTTTGTTTTAAGCAGCTAGAAACCGGAGGTGTGACACTGCCAGGAGGGGCAACAGCAGATTACACATTGCCAGTGCTGCCTGTCCCAAATGCCATCCAACAGAAAGTCACTATAGGTAAAACACAGGGAGGGCACCTGCAGCACAGGAAATTGTGTGACCCTTCTCCCCCATGGGGAAACCTCATGGCCATGCTCAGTGGCTCCAGCTTGTTTGGGATGGAAAATAACCCAGCAAAGGGCGTTTCTTTGGGATGCTGTCACCCTGTGAGTGTCACTCTGCCCGTGGGCAGTGGAAGGGATCAGGAACCTCCTTGGTTCCCTGCAGCTGTGGGGCCAAGCTCCAGGGGGTGAGGACAGCTGGTCCTTGGGCTCTGCCCCACCCTGCCAGTGTGGGTTTTCATCTCCTAGAAATCAGATGTTTTCCTGAATCACCAAATCCACACACAAGGGTGTATGGCACCATCATAAAGGCATAAACTCCAAGGGGTGTTCTATAACTTCCCCCTTCTCTGGGAGAACATCCCTGTGCAGCAGGAGAGTTAAAATGGGTGATGGGCTGAGCTCTCCCCTCAAGGATCCAACTGCAGTGATCCTTCACTCTGTGAAGAGTGAGTGTGTGAGTGCAGGGATCCTTCACTCTGCACTGGATCACGGGGATACAGGGATCACAATATTTCAGTTAAAATGAGAGAGTGCACTTTGGTTTATTGGGATGAGCATGGAGCAGATCCTTGTGGTCTCCTCCAACTCTGAGCTATTCTGATTCCACACCGTTGCCCTCTAGGCTCCTTCCCACTCTTCTGCACCTTTAGGGTGCAGAAGACAAATTTCTCTCTCCAAATCATTCCTTTGGAAAGAGGGAGTTTGAACTGCTTTTAGGTCCTACCTCAATAGGTTTTATGAAGTTTTAAACTTTATAAAGTTTCTGTCGTGGGAGTTTGTTAGATGGGCAGAGCAGATGAGAAAAGATGTTGGACATCTCATTGTTAGCCCCTGAATGTGTATTAAATTGGGATAAAACATGAAAGAGCTGTAGAAGGACTAAGATAATGAAATGGTTCTTCCATACCACATGCAGACCAACAAAAGTCAGTTCAGGCCATTGTGTTTTCTTTGGGAATCATAAAGAAAAAAACCTCTTTCAGAGAAGATGCCTCACATGTAATTTTAATTTTACAATTTAAACAGATTAATTTTTTTCCTTCCTATACTTTAAGGTTTTATATTCATCCCAGGCTCCTCCACTCTCAGAGCAGTTGATCTTTAAATGATCACTGTATGTTCTCAAGCAGAAAATGTTCTCTTTTTGCCTCCACCCAAAGGGTATGCTGGATTCATCCCCTGCATCACCGACACCGCTGGCATGACCTTCATCCCATCTGTGAACAAAGCCATGAAGGAATTTGACCGACGCCAGGTAGATTATGGATTATTATTATAGATTATTGAAATAAGAATGTGCATAATGCTGATCCACCTGAATTTTCAGCAGTCGGATTAGAACTGGGGTACAAGTACAAGCAAAATCAAACGCTGTTAGGTAACATTGAAAAAAAACACCAGCAATTAAATTCTGTAGCTTGTTTCTTTGGGACATTAAGGGAGGGCAAATGAGTCCATGAAAGGATTAAGGAAATCTATTGAGGGCTGTGTCAAGAGTGGCTGTTAAAAATGTTGCTCTGGGTGCAGAAATAAAGGATGCAACTACCTGCACTTCCCTTATGGAATAGAATATATCTTCTCTGTCTGGTTGGCAGTGCTGGTGGTTTCCTGTGATATGTCTTTTAATTGGTTGTAAGGCTTTTTCCTTTCCTAACACAATTTGTCTTAAAGGGATCTCGACCTTCTTTCTCCTCCTTTTGGGAATGATGCAGAAATATCCCCCCCTGAAAAACTGTTGTCCCCTTGCAAGAGCTCCCATACAATGACACATAATCCTCCGGCACGGGAAAACGAGATTCCTCCCGCAGCAGTTGATGGTTTGCATTCAGAGCTCGGCGTCCTTCCCTGCCCCCAGGATGGCGTGAGATCCTTGGATGCAGGGAGATCGCCGGGACGCAGCAGCCTCGCTGGTCCAGCGCCTTAAACACGGGCTGAGACATCCCAGCCCTTCCTGCTCCCCGGGACACACGGCCGTGCCTTCATCCCCGAGCACACGGGGCTGATGTAGGAAAAACGCCCAGGACGGAGGATCCCCAGCTCGGAGAAATCAGCCGGGCAGGAATGAGTCAGCGGGAGAGCAGCAGGGCAGCGGCTGGGGATGAAATGTATTTCCCGGCGCTGGCTTCCCTCTCCTTCCCTCGCTGCCGTGATTCGGAATAGAAACGGAGCAAACAGAACAAAACCGGGGCGTTTATCCCTGAACGTGCCGTTTGCCAAGGCTTTCTGCCCCTGCTGCCTTCAGACACGGCTCCATGCCCTGAGCCAGGCAGGGATGCGTCCGTGCGCGGGATCCAGCGGAGCAGGAGCAGCCACGCTGAAGGCAGAATCACACATTTCTAGCTAAGATGGCTTCTGACTTCAAGCCACTAATCTCCTGCCCTAAATCTTTGTTGTCCTCGGTTACAGATGTGCCATGGATCACCGCTCACTGCCTGCAGCAGGCACGGCAAAAATCCCCCCGAGGAGGCGCAGCCTGGGCTCCATCCCAGGCACAAAGGGATCCACGGCCCGGGGTGTGCTGGGCTCCCTGACCCACATTCCCTCTCCTCATCCCGAGCACAGCCCCAGGGACACCCCTGGGGTTCCGTGGCTGCAGAGCTGTGACACCCAGCTGTGACACCACCCTGCTGCCCAGCCCCTCGCCTGTGCCTGGCCTCAGAGGGCAGGAGATGATTCACACTTCTCCTTCAGTTAACACTCCCAAAGCCTTCCTGTTCCTCCTGGCCTAGGAATTCCAGGATATTCCTGTTGGTGGGACTCATGGAAACACAAAGAAGGTCAAACCCAAACACAGGCACAGCACAGGAGCAGACCCAGCTCCAGGGACAGCAGAGCAGGAGCCACCAGGCCTTTGGGACAATCCCCAAGGGAATAAATCTCTGCAGCCTGGTCTGCAGGGATCCAAGGACAGCACCTGGCCCATGCTGTGGGCATGGGGGATGAGCTGGCAGGGACTGCTGCCAACACCTGGCAGGAGAAAAATTTATGGAGTGGAAAAAGGGACAATGCAATGTAGCTCGTAATTAGAAGAAAAGCAGGACTGGAAAGAGAATTGCTTTATGTTGGCTTAAATATTTTATATAATGCAGAGTCAAAACACATGACTTTGGTAAAAATAGTGTGTTTTAAAATAAACCATTCCATGTTGTTGTGGGCTTTTTTTGCTTTGTTTTCCAGCTTTTGGAGAGAAATCCACCTTACACGTTGGGCACGAGGTTCCCCCTGACACACTGGCCAGACACCAAAATTTACAGCCGTGCTGGGCTCATTCCTACCTACACGGGCCATGTACCACGTAAGTTCATCAGCTGAGTGAAAACGAAAGTCACTAATGCTAATTACTGCGTTAAGTGGTGCTATTACAGGCTGGAGTGGTGTAGTAGTGAACAATCACTGAGATTCCAGCTCCACATAGGTAGCAGGGTTTTTTCTGGTCTGTGCCAAGGTGCTGGAACTCTGCCATGCTCTGGCTGCAGGAGAGCCCAGCATTCCCACTGCCAGCCTCTCCCAGGCTTCACATTTCCAGCCACCATCCCCTGCTGAGACAGGGAGGCTCAGTGACATCTCACCTGTCACACGTTAGGAAAGGGATTTGTTCTAAAAAGCCTGAAGTCTGATAAAAAGGAAAAGGTAGATGGTATGAAGGGGTTGAGAAAGCACAAAACGTGTAGGGAAATGGAATTTGCCATCAGGACAGGTCCCTGCCTGAGCTCTGCCTAAAAGGAAAGGTCTGGAGGAATTTTGTGTGTAAGGGGAAGGTGTGTCCATGCACCTGAAAGTAAAAATGTACCAGGCTAAAAAAAAAATCTCAACAAACCAGCAACTAAAGCATTGCTGTGTTTGGTCACAGCTCAGTGATGTGGGTGGGAAATCACAGAGCTCAGCTGGGAAGAACTGAACTCACTGCTTGACCTTGCTGCAGTGCAGAGGGGGGAAATGGGAGAAGATATAAAATATGGCAGGATTGAAAGCAAAGAGTGGGAAAAAACCTCTCCTGGCAGGGCTGGGCTGATGGGGAGGTTGAGCCCAGAGAGGAGAATGTTGAGTGCAGGTCTGACACTGGGCCCTGCTCCTGCAGACATTCCCAGTTCCCTGCCTCTGGAGCCACCAGTCAGCACAGTTTTAACTGCTCCAACCAGTCCAGCTCTGGGTGGAGAAAATTAATTAAGGTAGAAAACCTTTAAACAAAAGCAGTTATAATTTAGAATGCTGAACAGAATTTCTCCAGCAGGGAAGGAGCCTGCTTCCTTCTGTCCAGCTTCTCGGTGACAGCTTTGTCACTTGAAGTGACACCAAACACATGAACTGGTTCCATTGTAAAATCCTGCTGTTAATGCAGGGTTTTAATGAGACAAACCAGTGCCAGACACTTGTCAGGTGTCCAGCTCACTGCAAAAGCAGAGGCTGCACCAACACCTGTTATCAAAACCTCTACTGTGATTTTTGGAATCGCTGCAGAAGGGCTGTGTGATGGGACAGCTCTGGTGTCACTTGTCACAGCAGCGCCCAGCACCCTGGGCAGGCCAGGGCTCCCTGCAGGGTGTGTGGTGCTCAGGAGCTGCAGTGGAGCAGCTCAGCTGCTGCAGGAACACCCAGGGCTCGGTGGCACCATTTTGTGCCCAGGCAGCTCAAACCTCCTGTGGCCCCTGGCTCAGCTCCTGCCAGGCCAGGCTGCAGTGGGCCATAGGCAGACACCTAAATTTAGATACAGCTAGGAGTTAATTTCACCCCCCTGTGATATGTGCCCCCCTCCTGTAGTACCTGACTGTAAGAGAACACCAGGGAATTTCTTCACTCCCCACACCAGCAGGAACAGGACTGCCACCGTGCCAGTGCCACAGCAGGCATCACCTGGCAGAGGGCAGGACAGAAGGGTGGGTGCCACAGACAAGGTGGCAGCGCTCGTGCCAAGCCCGTTGTTTTCCTCTTCCAGACCTGCAGGACACCCACGGGCTCACTTTCGGGGACGGCACACGGGAATCGTACCGGTGCGAACAGAGAAGACGGGGACGTGCACTGTGAAAACTGCTTTAATGGTGCCTGTACAGCATTGGGAGTGACTCGGAAACAGCAATAACAACACAACACAAACAGAACTTTTGAATGAGAGAGTTCATACAACTTTAAACAAAATTTACAGGTGTTCAACTGCATAGCTTTACTCTGCCTCTTCCTCAGCCTCCTCCTCAAACTCCCCCTCCTCCTCAGCTGTGGCATCCTGGTACTGCTGGTACTCAGAGACCAGGTCGTTCATGTTGCTCTCGGCCTCTGTGAACTCCATCTCATCCATGCCCTCACCCGTGTACCAGTGCAGGAAGGCCTTTCTGCGGAACATCGCAGTGAACTGCTCAGAAATGCGCTTGAACAGCTCCTGGATGGCCGTGCTGTTGCCAATGAAGGTGGCAGACATTTTGAGGCCGCGAGGTGGAATGTCACAGACCGCCGTCTTAACGTTATTGGGGATCCACTCGACAAAATAGCTGCTATTTTTGTTCTGAACGTTGAGCATTTGCTCATCCACCTCTTTCATGGACATGCGGCCCCTAAAGACGGCGGCCACGGTCAGATAGCGGCCGTGACGAGGGTCACACGCCGCCATCATGTTCTTGGCATCGAACATCTGCTGGGTGAGCTCCGGCACCGTTAGAGCCCGGTACTGCTGGCTCCCGCGGCTCGTGAGCGGGGCAAAACCGGGCATGAAAAAGTGCAGACGTGGGAAGGGAACCATGTTCACCGCCAGCTTCCGCAGGTCAGCGTTGAGCTGGCCCGGGAACCGCAGGCAGGTGGTGACACCGCTCATGGTGGCGGACACGAGGTGGTTCAGATCACCGTAGGTGGGGGTGGTTAACTTCAGTGTTCTGAAGCAAATGTCGTACAGCGCCTCGTTATCGATACAGTACGTCTCGTCCGTGTTCTCCACCAGCTGGTGCACCGACAGCGTGGCGTTGTAGGGCTCTACTACAGTATCTGACACTTTAGGGGAGGGCACCACACTGAAAGTATTCATAATTCGGTCTGGGTACTCCTCACGGATTTTNCGGCACCGTTAGAGCCCGGTACTGCTGGCTCCCGCGGCTCGTGAGCGGGGCAAAACCGGGCATGAAAAAGTGCAGACGTGGGAAGGGAACCATGTTCACCGCCAGCTTCCGCAGGTCAGCGTTGAGCTGGCCCGGGAACCGCAGGCAGGTGGTGACACCGCTCATGGTGGCGGACACGAGGTGGTTCAGATCACCGTAGGTGGGGGTGGTTAACTTCAGTGTTCTGAAGCAAATGTCGTACAGCGCCTCGTTATCGATACAGTACGTCTCGTCCGTGTTCTCCACCAGCTGGTGCACCGACAGCGTGGCGTTGTAGGGCTCTACTACAGTATCTGACACTTTAGGGGAGGGCACCACACTGAAAGTATTCATAATTCGGTCTGGGTACTCCTCACGGATTTTGCTGATGAGAAGGGTACCCATGCCAGAGCCTGTGCCACCACCCAGGGAATGAGTAAGCTGAAAGCCCTGGAGACAATCACAGCTTTCTGCCTCCTTTCTTACAACATCTAACACAGAATCGACTAATTCAGCACCTTCCGTATAATGGCCCTTTGCCCAGTTGTTTCCTGCTCCGCTCTGACCTGGAAAAGAGCCATTTTCGTATTAGATTACGGTCACTGCTTCCTGCTTGCAAGCAAAGCTTAAGAGCATCAGGCTCCACGAAAGCTTTCATCTTATCGAGCGCAGGCAGGGCTGTGGTTTCACACAGGCACCTCTGCAGTGGCTCGGCAGACACAGGGAAAACATTAATTATCAATGATACAGCAGCCACTCCATTTCTCCCTGTGGCACGCACGGAGGCGGTAACGAAAAATCGTAAGAGCAACGACCTCTGGTGCCGCCTCGGAGCTGCTCCCAGCCGCAATCCCGGTATTCCACGCCAGGATTAGCCCCGTCCGGGCCGGTCCCTCGGAGCATGTGCGGCGGGGCAGCCCCGCAGTGCCCTGCCCGCCCCACCCCGCGGCTCCTCCCGCCCCCGCGCACTCACCGAACACGAAGTTGTCTGGCCTGAATATCT
>WEIU01051963.1:136346-158648 GCA_013389925.1 Aegithalos caudatus
CTACCTGTGGCCTCGTTGTAGTAGACATTGATGCGTTCCAGCTGCAGGTCGCTGTCCCCGTGGTAGGTGCCGGTGGGGTCGATACCATGCTCGTCGCTGATCACCTCCCAGAACTGCCAAAGAGAAGCGCGTCAGCGGCGGCCGCGCCGGACCGGGCGCGCTCCCCTCCTGCCCCCGCGCCCTCTTTCCCCGCCCGGACCTTGGCTCCGATCTGGTTCCCGCACTGCCCGGCCTGCAGGTGCACGATCTCTCTCATGATGGCGGCGGTTCCAAGCGATCTCTACGACCCCAGCCTTCCCCCAACTGACTCTGACTGCGCGAAGCAACCGCCAGCCCTTATATAGCAGCGGAATGCGCGCGCAGCCGCCTTCTCCCCGCCCAGGCAGTCATTCGCAGCAACGATTGGATGCTTATAGCGAGGCTCTACAAATGAGAGAATCTGATTGGCTACGCTGCTGTCACTCGAGCCGACGGCTTCTGTTCGCCCCGCCCTCCTGTCTGTTGGCTTTACAGTTAGGCAACCGGGAGCCGCGAGTGCCCGCCCCAGCTCGCTCACGGCGCTCCCCATTGGTTCAATTGAATGATTGATGTCGAAGCCGATTGGCTGCCGGCCCTGGGGGATGAGCTAACGCCGTTTGATTGGCGGAGAAGGAAGTGCCCTGGTAACCGTCGCAGTGACTCCGCAGCGGGCTCTGGGCGGTGGCCGCCGCAGCCGCCCATTCACGGAGCCGAGTACGCGCTTAGCGCAGCGGAGGCGGCGGCTCCTCCTCACTGCGGGACAGGGCGGGTTCCCCGCGGGTCCCCAGCGCTTTCCCCCCACCCCTCGCCTCCGCTCCTCCGGGCAGGTTTCCCTGCTTCCTTCCCTGCCCGTTCCCCCGTCCCGCTCCAGCCAGCGCCGCAGCGCCGCGGCGNGGCGCTGTGAGGGGAGTGTGAGGGCTTGGCAGGCTGAGAGGGGCTCTGAGGGCTCGGGGGATGCTAAAGGGGGTCTTGGTAGCTGCGAGAAGATTCTGGGGGCTCCTGTGAGGGCCTTGGGGGCGCCGTAAGGGCTCGGAGGGCTGTGAGGGAAATGTGAGGGGATGTGGGGAGCCCTGAGAGGGCTGTGAGGGCAGAATGGGGCCCTGGTGAGGGGAGTGTGGAAGTTCAGCAGGTTGAGCTGCTGTGAGGGCTTAGGGCTGCTCTGAGCCTTGCAGTGGCAGCTCTGCACAGGCCCGGGTGATGTGAGGGGAAGGCCCCAGTGAGGGGCTCCCTCCTGTGAGAGGATCTGAGGTAGACGTCGCTTACCAAGCCTTCCCCACATGGACACCTCCATCCTGGGCTGTGTGTGGGTGCTGCAGCCCTGTCATGAGGCAGCCAGACACCCCATTGCTGGATAAATACCACCCTCGCCTTTCCTTGTCCCTTGTTCTACCTCCCAGCTTTGTGAGCACATTCTTGCCCGGACAGTGCATCTATTTGGTCACAGTTTTATTAAGCATATTTGATTATTGTTTCAGGAGAATCTTTTTATGGTTGTATGTATTCATTGTGATGCTAAATGGGTCTACAAGTCCCAGCATCTCTTCTGCTTTTATACTGTAGCAAAAACTTGGAAGAGGCTCCTAATGGAGCTCCCAAGGCAGGGAGCCTCCTCCTGCTGCCTTGCCGTGGGGTGGGCTGAGGCAAACGCAGCCATGACCTCAATTCTGCTGACACAGGCCAGCTCTGGGTGACACACAAACAGCTTGTACACGTCCTGGAATCTGGGCCTGGATAACAATAATCCAATCCTGTGGCTGGGTCAGGTGAGGAGGTGGCAGGATATAGAAACCCTGTGAAGCTTTAGCTGGAGGTTGAATGGCCTCTGGTAGTTGGCTTGATAAAAAGATTATGATGATCGATATTTCTGCCATATAAACAACATATTCCTGCAGAGGTGCTGGAAGGAGTCCAGGAACACTTGGAGCAGCCTCAGAGCATCAGGAGTGACCTGAGAGGGTCCTGGGAAAGGCCTGTGCCAGCCTCCAAGGTGTCTGAGGAGACACACAGGGCTCATCCTTCACATCTGCAGCCAGAATGCAGGAGATTTTTGCAGTTCTCTTTGAGATAGCTGAGTAATGCAGAGGCATTAGGGTCCAGATTTATCCCACTAATTACAGGCATTGATTGAATAGTGTTCACACTGGAATCAGTGGAAAGGCACGGCTTCACACACTCCAGCTCAGAGCAGTCCTCTGGCAATACCCTTGTGTTCTCTGTGATGCTGTTTGAAGTGACCAACTCCAAAAACTGCAGCATCATTTAGGTACCAAAGGCAGCCAGGATGAATCTGGCTAGGACTTGCTCAAGATTTCACACAAGGCTGTGCTAATCAGTACAGACAGTTTTTCCTGCAGGATGTGATGCCATCTCTTCAGAGCAATGTACAAAAAGAATCCTGGCTTCTTTCTGATTAAAACCAGGGAATGTGGAGTGTGTTGCCTGGGTTGTGGTGCCCGGGAAGGCACATTCAGCATCAATTCCCATCAGGTGTGCTCAGCACAGCGTTCACAGGCACGTGTGCTCAGGAAACCCTGGCAAACCTGCCCTGAGATGGAGCAGGGGAGCCACTGCAGGGCTTGGGGGAGGTTTTCTGGCACAAGTGCTGCTGTATTTAATGCAGATACAGGTTTGGTTTTTTTTTTTTCAGCCAGGGCCAGAAAGCAAAGGCCTCTGCATTATTGCCATCCATGTCTTCCCTGTGTGAGCAATCCTGTGGCTTTGTGCTTCCCACAGCCTCTACTCCAGCCTGCATTGCCTTTCATGTTTGGGAAGCTGCTCTGTAATGTGTGGAGTGAGCAATTGTTGCCACCCCCAGCATTCCCAGAGGGAGTGTGAGAGTGGAAATGCTCTGCTGGGTTCAGGCTCCCGTACCTGTCTGCAGAACACCGGCGGGATTGCTCCCAGCAGAGCAGGGCTGGGACCCCAGGGAGGAGCTAAACTTTGCTCTCTGAGCTTCCAGAGGTTTCCCCAGGAGATTTAGCCACCTGAATATCTAAGGAGGAGGCATTTCAAATTATTTGTGCAACATGAATTTTTTGCTAATTCTAGCCCAGTCAGTGAGTATTTCTTTTCTTAGCTGCATGCACATCCACAGAAAATGACAATTCTCTCTTAAATATTTTCCCATTTTTTAAACTGAAGTAAAATGCCAGTACTTCTAAGATCTCTCTGAGAAGGAACATAGTCAGGAATCTCCATGGAGAGCTGCTGGAGCTGCCGACCATGTCAGCCCTGCTATTTCTAACGCTGTGGCAGGCCAGCATTAATTAGTGTGCACCAGGAGGTGAGCTGGCAAGTGCCAGGGCAGGTCTGTGCCAGAACCCTGGCTCACATGGAGCATTCCTCCCAAGGCAAACCTCTGCATGGAATACTGAGTGTGAGGCAAATTCTAGGAGAAAAGGCTGCACATTCCATGGTCCTGCCTGAGCCAAATGCTGAAGTGTTTCTAGTGGCTGTTGGTAGTTTGGGAGGGCAGAGAAAGAACAGCACTGAGGTGGGATGTTTGTGGCTCCCACATTGTGTTTTCATTGCAGAAATCTGTCTTAGCTGGTATTTGATTATTTTGAAAGCTCTCCTCAAACTGCTGCAAGTGACAAGCAAGAAGGTTTCACCTCATTTAGGGGCAGATCCCATCTGTAAGTGCTGCATAAATTAATGTGGTAAGAGGGGTCCTGGAAAACATTGGGCACTGTTATGTGGCCAAAGACCCTGGGTACAACCCAAAGATAGACACAGGGAAATTAAAACAAGTTGGAAATAATTTCTGTTTTGTTGAATTATGTATTAAAGTGGTTTTTTAAAAAACTTTTTATTACTATTGTTTTGGCTTTGTTTTGCTTTTTGCTACCTGTATTGCTTTTGGCAACAGATTGCTTGGAAACAGATTTCACTGTAAACACAACTGGTTTGAACAGAGTGGGGAGGGACTTTTACTTTTGCATGTTGCCTTCCCCTTTTGCTGAAGCAGTGTTGTGTGTGTGTGTGTGTGTGTGTGCAGAGCTGATCCCTCCCCTCGGCAGGCAGGCAGCGACTGCCCGCTGCCGTTCCTCTCCTGGTGCTTAAGCAGCGGGATCGCAGCCAGTGTCTCTGAAACAGGAGCCAGGCTGAACTGACCCTCTACCTGCGGCTGGCAGGAGCCCAGGCAGAAATCCCTGAACTAATTCTGTTTCTGTAGGCAAAATCCTGAAGCCCTGAGTTAAGGGAGGGACACAGGAGGATGAGTGTGGGTGGGAGCTGCCTCCAGAACCAGAGGGGTTTTGGTGTTGGGGTCGTTCCAGGTTTATGGTAACACTGAAGTGAGATGTGGGTATGTGCAGGTGTTCTCTCATTCTCCTCTGGTTGTTACTTCTAAGGATAAACAGTTTTGTTTTCCAGAATTTATTGTTCCTGTGATATTGAAGTTATGGAGGTGGGAGGCTGCTTCCAGAGAGCAGTGAGTGAGTTGCAGTTGTGGGATTCCTGCCTAAGGGAAATCAGAACAGCTGAATGGGATCAAGCCACACTCCACCCAGGCCAGTGTCTTGTCTCTAAAGCTCTGCAGCAGTTACCAAAGAGGAACAGGGCAAACACATGTGGATGTGGCAGGTGGTTCAGGCAATTCTTTAGCTGCAAGACAGCCCCAAATGGGTTATTGTGAATTTATCTAATCACCTTTTGCAGCCATGTAAACTTTGGCATAAACAGCCTCCTGTCCTGATGAGTCCTGTGGTTTAACCACAATCTGTAGGGAAGAAGAGCTCCTTTCATTTGGTTTGATGACTTCCACTGAGGAACTCCATTCTCAAGTCTGAGTCTGTCCCTTCAGAGCTTTCACTTCAGGACTGTTTAACATTTTCTGTGATACTGTGAGACAAGGTAATGCTAAACCAGCTTTTACTTCATGTAATGTTCAGCATTATCTGGCCATTTACATCTCCTTCATGTTTGAAACCTGTGACCTTTGAACACTGCTCCCATGAAGGTTCCACAGCTCTGCTGCTGTTCCTTGTCCAGTGATAAGCCTCATAGCTGTTGCCTTCTTCCATGTGGAGGATTTGTTTCTCCTGAGACTTTCCACCAAGAAGTGGTGACTAATTTGGTCATGAGGTGCACATATGGTGACACCCCTGCTGTGAACAAAAATAAGCTTTCCTTCACACAAAAGCTGATTTTATCATTCCTCTGTCTCTCTCAAACCTCCTCTTCATTCCCAGGGCACTCCTCTTCCTGGTAGGGATTATTCTTTTTCCCTCTTGTTTCCAAAAGAGCCTTCATCCACACTCCCTGCTAGTGCCTGTCTCTCTGCATAAAGGACTCCATGGCTTCTTAAATCCCTGGTCAGAGTGGCTTTCACATCCCACACTGAGAGTTTCCATACCACAGTGTCATTCCCCTGCATCCACCACACGTTCCCAGAGAAGCCTCCTTGCTAATTGATGTCATTTGTGGTGGGAGAAGCTACTGGCTGTGTCAGGGATTTCCTAAGGCTTTCCCAAGGGTGCTCTGCCAGCCTCCCTCTCGTGACTGATCCCTGGCATTGCACACTACTCCAGGGAGCAGCAGCTCCTGTTCTGTGTTTGTCTGACTTGAACAGGGATCTGACAGCTCCCACTGCAGGAGGGCTCTGAATATTTCACATGGAGGGAACCTGATCCCTCAGGGTACACAGCGATGTCTGCACTTAGAAATCACCAAAGCACTGGGACTTGCCTGGGTTTGAGGGCATTGTGAAAGGACTTGTATATTAAGAAAGCTGTGGCAAAAATTGCAGGTTTTCTGATCCCAGTATTCCTTCAGACCTGTTCTTCAGTGTGTTCAGAATTAGCTCTTGAAGTAGGAGTGATAGCCCATGAGGTAGAATATAAACATCATATGGCTGCCTGCTTCTCTGGAAAGACACTCAGATACAGGATCAGAGGCAGGGTAGAAGAACAACATGAAAATATACTGATACTAAATCCAGCCATCCTCAAAAGGCTTTCCTCTCATCTTCTGCTGAATTTGCACCACAACTGGTTGTGGATTCCAAGGCCTCAGCTTGGGTCTCCCCCTACCACAGGGAGCCTGGGTATGTCAGGATGGGAAGAAAGAAACAACTCAGGCCCTGTGGGTACTGCAGAATGCAACTGCAGGCAACAAACTATTTCCCTCAGTATTCATGGGAATTCATTGGGACAACCCAGAGGGATGTACTGCTTGAGAATCCATGGTGCTTTGGGATGCCTAAATGACAGTTAAGCCCAACAGCCAGGAGCAGGGCAGTCACCCCTTTGTGTGTCTGGAGCTAAAATAGAGAAAGTGCTTTCTGGTATCAATTTTTGTATCTAATACTTTTTATTTCCTTATTGGTATTTGCTGACAGCAGCAGAACTGCAGTTGCACATGAGCAGACTTTATTATCTGCCAGAAGATCTCTGCCATGGTTCAGCCTGAGTGAGGAGTGAGGGCCCTGTGTATAAACATAAAGAATTTACAGACAGTTAGAAAATCCTCCTTATTTATCATTTCCTCAGTTGAATTGTAACCAAAGGCCTGCAAGCATCTTTGTTTCAACGTGAGTGAGTTCATCTAGAATCTCCTTTTAAGTAGATTTCTGCTGTCCAGACAATCTGGGGATTTATTTTACAAACTTATTGTGTGGCTGACATGAAGGAGCTGCTCTATAGAGAGCTGGGAAGAAGGAATATGTTTCCAGTATTAGTCTCCTTTCTTCTTATAGGTTCCCCATTTGTTATTTTATGCCTTTTTAATTACCAACACACCAGTTTTGAAATCCCAATCTATCTTATCATCTAGTAAATACATCTATAAATGTTTTTATCTGTCAGAAAAAGAAGTGGTTGTGGATTTGTGCATAGCAGAGCAGTGTCAGGGTGGCTCAAGGGGCAGGGGTTTAGTTCAGTGGCATGTGCAAGGCAAAGGTGAAGTGTCAGGAGGCCACGTTGAGCTCATTGCCTAATTAGTCACTTATTATCTGTGTGGAAGTCCCAAAGCTTCTAAACAGGAGCTTGGGAAGTTCTGGCTGGTATCCTTTTCTCTGGGACCCTGTGATCTGTTCCAGATTGAAGAAGGTGCAGTGACTGACAGAGCACCTGAGTCCAGGAGTTCCTGGCATCTCACGGGCTTGTTTCCATTTCTGCCAGTGGTAGGATTCTTCCTTGGCAGGTTCCAAATCTCAGCCAGGAATCCCAGAGTTCACCACTGTGCTGTCAGGTCTCTGAGCCAGAGCTCTGCATTTCCAGGTGCAGGATGAATGAAACATCAGGAATTTCCCTGTTATTGCTGACTCTGTGATAACCTTTTTATTTTTTCTATGCCACCTTGCCTGGATGCCTCCTACCTTCTTCAGATGGTTTGAGCAAAGAACACATCAAAAGGTGTAGGCATGTCTCTCATCAACTAAATATCAGCAGTCAGGTTATCTGAAATCTTTTCCTTGCACTGGGAAGAAAATGCCTCCAGGGGTTCTCATTGTGTACCCCCAAAAGTACACAGCAAAAGAGCTCTTGAGTAGGGCAGCAGCAGCACCCCCATCCTGCTCACTGAAACATTCTGTGTTCACAAAACCCCCCCTGGCTTTGATCTCTTGCCAAGAATAACACAGACAGTCTATTAAAACATCTTTAATGACATGATATAATTAAAAATATCTAACGTGCAACTCAAAGAAATGAATATGAAGCTTGTTTAAGTCTGTTTCCACACCCCTCTAAACTTGACTGGCAGGTTCCAAACCTTCATTAATTGGCCTGAAAATGCATGAATACCCTAATATTATGAGGTGTGTGTGTCCTATATTATCAGTTGGGAGCACAAGGGACGAATAATCAGATTTGAAAGGATTTAGGTGCCATGGTAGCTTTAAAAATCCTGCAAGGCACATCACTGCATCTGTGAGCATTTACATTTCTGTTTAAAGTGGTCTGAAAAGCCTTGGAGACACTAGTCCCTGAGGCTCTTAACAGTCTGTGTTTGACATCTCTGAAGCAGTTGAGAAGTGAGCTCTAAATTCCTTAGTCAAAGGAGTGTGTGAATCCATCCCTTTTCTTCACAGTAACAGAATTTGTACAGCACCTCCTTTTTCAGATGTGCAGGGCAGACCAGAGGAGCTGGAATGACTGCCAGGTCCCAGGGGAATCCTGAGTATTAGATCATAAAGTAACTCTGGTTATGGTCTAATATGAAAGTGACAATTAGGAAAGCTTCTGTTCCTGAGTCTGCTCTGCTCTGAAGGACAGTGTCAGCTGAGGCACTTCCAGAGTCAGCAGGAGAAGCAGGTCAGTCCGTGCAAATGAACAAACAAGTGAACCTCAGCCCAGCATGAGCTCAGCTTCAGCAAATATGAAATTAAATGGGTTAATTTGAGTCCTTGCTAAAGAGTTTAAATTGGCAATTTTAACCCTGTGTGGCCATGACTCAGCTGAGAGACAAAAACTCAGCTGTGCATCTGTGCCCTTTGGTTCTCCTTTGATCCTCTGCAGATTTGTAAAGGCCAAGACTAAGAAGGATTGGTTTTGAAGAATTCCTGGTCAGCAGGAGCATTCATTGGGAGGGAGACATGGTCATCATCACTGAGATGGAAGCACAGACAGAAAATACCTGCATTTTCCCTAGAACATGGAAGCAGTTGGCTGTTACATTCTGACTGTATTTTAATGCCGTTCCAGTCTTCACTAATGGAATACTGCAGGTATCATCTCTCTAGAGGCCACAGAAGAGGACAGTGCACTTTTTTCAGACAACACTTCTTCTGATTTGACAGGATTATACAATATTAACTTCACATATCTCAGGGCCAGCCTGCCTGCCTGCAGAGGCATAATTTCATGTCTGACATGAGTAATCCCAGCTGTAGCCCAAGGAAGAGCCATGCAGGCTGTTCTTGTTTGCAGAATGAATAGCTTGCCATCCACCAGGAATCACAGCCTTCCTGTGGAGCAGGATCCATTGTCTCAAAGTACAGTAGTGCAAGTACCAGCAAGTCTCTGGGAGCCCTGCAGGAAAATCACTTGCATCCTCCAGTGACTTACACCTCTGTGATTTCTGTCTGGGCTCTGCTCAGTGTGCTGTGACAGAAGTGTCAGTCATCAAAAACGCTGCTGCTCCTGTGGCTGGGGCTGCTCTCCTTGACCATCACTCGGTAGGAGATGCGCATGAAGGAGCCCATGAGCAGCACCACAAAGAGGACCAGGAGCAGGGACCACACCCCTGGCTCAATCCCCTTGAGGAAGCTTGGGCTGTCCTGGGGGATGGTGCTGCTCACACTCAGCAGGTACCCAAGAGTCCAGCCAGATGATCTGTCACCCATCTAGTGAAATAAAAAGGAGAGGTCAGAAGAGAAGGAGATGACCTCGACCCCAGCTGTGTTTCTGTGCGTGGGCCCAAGGCTTTGCGTGTTATTATCTGAGATTGATCCAAGGATTTGGCTTGAAATGAGGAGCTCTCCCAGTCTCAGTGCCCTGAGTACACCAACAGGCCTCAATGGCACTTGCACCCACACCTCTGCCCATGGGTGTTCTGTGTAAGCTCTGGCCTGGGCAGAGCCCCTCTCTCCTGAGCTGTGCTGTAGGGGAGAGCTGTTCTCTGCTCACTGATGGGTTTTTTCCAGTGGATCTTAATTCTGCATTGTGGATAGATGTCCCTCTGGCCCTGGCTGAACCTCAGACCTATGGTTTAGGTTGCTTGTCTGTGTCTTTCCAGGTTGGGCTCCTTGAGGATCCCAGACCTACCTCATTACCTTGCCTTTTCTGATGGTCACTACTTGGCCATACTTAGAGGTACCATGGCTGTGATTGTCACTTGTGAAGAGGTCTGGGAACAGGCTTTCTTTTCCTTTGTGAAGGGAATGACCTGAATCAAATACCCCTGTCCTTAGGGCCTCCAGATCATGGATCAATTTCAGACCTTATTAGAGATTAGGTTAGATTATTAGATATTAGGAAGAAATTGTTCCTTGGGAGGGTGAGGAGGCACTCGCACAGGGTGCCCAGAGAAGCTGTGACTGCCCCTGGATCCCTGGAAGTATCCAAGGTCAGGCTGGATGGGGCTTGGAGCAGCCTGGGATAGTGGAAGGTGTCTCTGCCCATGGCAGAGGGTGGAATGAGAGGAGCTTTAAGTTCCCTTCCAATCCAAAACCAGTCTGGGATGATGATGAGGTATTCGTCAAGTATTTGTCAACCCTCATGAGTAAAAAGGTAGGAAAGCACCTTTTGGCTCAGGAAATGTTTTTAGCAGCCTGTCCTTAGCATTGAGTGGAGATCAAGCTGTACTTCCCTGCCAACACAGGTTTCTGAAGATGGTGTTGATCCAGAGAAGTTTTTTGACCCATATGTTTTTCAGAGAGGACAAGTGTCATCTCTGTCTCTCTGACACTGCTTTTCTTGTTTATCACAACTGTGAATTCATTTTGCAAAACCATCCTGCTGGAGAAGCCCAGCTGGTTAGGGCTTGTCAGTGTGGGAACAGGCTGGCTGTACTGGGACCAGCCCTCCTGGTAACTGGGAGCACTGTGCTGTAGGAACTGACCTTCTGGAATGCAGTCCAAGCAGGCCGGTCAAAGTCAAGTGTGTATCCTGATGTACTGAGATGGAAGATGAAGGCAGACACAGTGCAGTAATCAACAAGTGTCTCCAGGCTTGCTTGGGACTCCCTGATCAGCTGGTGCCATTTCCAGAAAAAAATAAAAGAAGAAGGGGAGAAAAATAACAGAGGTAAAGACCCAGAAGCCAAATTTCAGGCCTGCTACGGTTTCTCCTTTTCCTGTTCTGAGACTGACTTTGGGAGTGGAGGAGGGGTTTGTGTCCTGTGCAGACTGAAACCACATTCCCTGCACTCACTGGGCTGTGGGGTAGAAATCAGTGTCATCTGTTACTGCTTTTCTTCCCATCTTATTAAGCCAGATCCAAGAGCAGCAGGACTGACAGCCAGGTTGCCTTGCTGGTGAATTGCTTGGTAGGATTGATTCCCTGCTCTCTAATTAGGCTGAGCTGATGCTGTAGCCTCTCTCCCAACTGGAACATTGGGATCTTCTCCTCCTTCCAGAAGAGAATGCTTTAGGGGACTGCTTATGGGCTCATTAACAAGCCCTGGAGAAACTGTCCCATTTGAATGTTCCTGTGGATGCTCCATCAGTGTAAGTGCAAATGAGGGTGACCTCATAACTCAGGAAAAGAACTGACAAACTCCCCCTGGCTTGGGCTCTGTGGGCCCAGGTGAAATGGGAACAACCCTGGAGTCTGAGTGGACATGGCCCTTGCACTTAGGGATAGAAGGATAACAGCAAGACCAAGGTGATGTACAGGAGTGAGTAGAGAGTCTTCCTGTTTACTCCTTAAAATACTGTAAAAGGTATTTGTGGCTTTTCTTTTAATTAGGTCAAGGTGTTTCCAGCAGCAGCTGGGATTTGAGAGGAAAGAAAATAAGTGGAGCCTGTTTCCTTAAAGTTAAAAAAAAACCCAAAAAACACAGAAAAGGCCCACAAAAAACCAAAACCCACAAAATCCAGACAAATCCAATTTTTTTTTTCCCTGAGGGAGCCAGTAAGTTACAGCTCTGTCAGTCTGAGCCCTAAGGGCTTTTGCAACAAACTGTTCCTTGCTTCCCACTCTCCCTGCACACCGAGTTATCCCACAGTTACCTCTTTGACAGACATCCCACACAGCCTCTTGACAGCCTGACCCAAGTCAGGAGAAGGCACAGTTCCTCTCAGGAAGTCCATGGCCTCGGAAATCACCTACAACAGCAGCAGAAATAATCATCAGTTGGGACTGTGCTGTGTCCTTGCACTGCACACCAGAAATTACCCCTGGGGAAGGGATGGCAGTGGCTGAGCACTGCCAGGGTGCCCTTGGAATGCAGGGCTGGTTCCAGTGCCTTGGCAGGGCTCAAGGGACACGAGCAGAGCTGTGTGGAGATGGAAACAGGTCTGTTCCCAGTGTGCATCCAGCAGCCTTCCTGGACCTGCCTGGGTAAGTAGGCTGGTCATAGAATCAAATAATCATATTGGTTGCAGATGTCTAAAATCAAGTTCAACCATTAGCCCATCACTGCCAAGCCCACTACTAAACAATGTCCCCAAGTGCCGCATCTACACAGCTTTTAAGTCCCTCCAGGAATGGTGATTTCCACCACTGCCCTGGGCAGCCTGTGCCAGGGCTTGACAACCCTTTTAGTGAAGGAATTTTCCCTAATATCGAATCTAAACCTCCCCAGCCCCAGCCTGAGGCTGTTCCCTCTCCTCCTGTCCCTGTTCCCTGGGAGCAGAGCCCGACCCCCCCGGCTGTCCCCTCCTGGCAGGAGCTGTGCAGAGCCACAAGGGCCCCTCTGAGCCTCCTTTTCTCCAGGCTGAGCCCTTTCCCAGCTCCCTCAGCCCCCTCTTGGTGCTCCAGCCCCTTCCCTGGACATGCTCCAGCCCCTCAATGTCCTTCTTGCAGTGAGGGGCCCAAAACTGAGCACAATATTCATGGTGTAACCTCACCAGTACTGAGGACTGGGAGATGATCCCGTTGCTCCTTGGCACCATGTCCATGGGAGACTCAGGAGCAGGGAGCTGGGGAAGTTTCCATAGTTACCCTCCCTGGAAATGCACTCAGCTTGTCCTAGGAAACTGAGCTACTCCTGGCTTAACAATCCAATAACTTTGACCACTAAATCCAGGTTCTCAGGTAGAAGGGTGCTTGTGGTGCAGCATGAGCAGAAGTTTGCTAAGAGGGGGGCAGAGGATCTCCAGCTCTACCACAGACCTGCTCAGCACAGAGCTCCTGGCTGTCCCATCCCTGCTGGCTCCATGGAGCCCCATAGTTGGTCTCAGCAGCAGACATTGAGGAGACAGAGATCAGAAAAGCTCCCCCACAGTCACTGTGGGAAGCCAGTGGTCCATGTTTGAAGAGCTGTGTGGCAGTGAGGGGGAGAAGGCAGGAGTGTCATGGTCTGGATGTTCCCACTGTGTTTATTAATGGTCAAACTGGTCCTATTTCATGGGTTCCTCATACTTATCCCACTGTAAATGAGAACTCACCAGAAACCTGGTCTGAAGGGGCTTGAGACCACTGCTGAGGGAATGCTTAAAGAAGCTGCAGGAAGAGGAAGAATTAAGCAGGCTTTGTACGAGGCTCATGCAGGCTGTGGGATTGCTGGAGCCTGTGATGTTGAAGAGCTCCTTGGGGCCAGGGATGTCCTGTGTGTCATCACTGGCAGCACAAGGCCCATGCACTGATTGCCACTGCACTTCCTGGGAGTAGGTGAGGGGCCAGCAGGGATTGGACACGGTTTTGGCACTTCTCTGATCCTGGAGGCAGAATAAAACAAGGACAGAGGCAGCAAGAGTGGATATTGGCATCCCAGGGTTTCACACAGGGAGACAGAATGTAACATGGTTAGGAAGGTTATAGAATATAACATGGTTAGGAAGGTTATAGAATATAACATGGTTAGCATGGTTATAGAATGTAGCATGCTTTCCCCAAGCACCACAATGCTCAGATGGAGCAGGGAGGCTGTGAAAGCTTTGCCAAATCTTATGGCATCGAGGCAGCCAGGAGGTCCAGCCAGGTCCCAGCTCCTGCTGAGCTCAGGGTCAGTGCAGTGACCAGACCTGCTGAGAGGTGATGAGTCCCAGCCCTACCCACCCGCCCTTAGAGCACAAATACCATTTCATGCATCCTGTGCTCTTTCTAGTTGCAAGAAGGAGGCTGTTCTGATTTTCCTTCCAGATGGTTCAACCCCACAGGAATCCATGTTTCTTATCTCTAGCAATTGCCCAATATAACTGTGGTGAAGTTGGTGTGACATTCAGGCCTCAAATAAGGGCAAGTGGGGTTTATAGGGAGGAAAGTGAATGGGCAGGGTGCAGTTAATTCCTGAAAAACACAGTTTTGATGACAACTAAGCTGATTCTTGAGTTTGTACCATCCTATACCATCCTTTTCTCTGCCTCATTCCCTAAGTGAAATAAAATTTGGAAGAACCAAAATGTTTCAGTGTTAAAGTCATCAAAGGAAGTACCCCAAATGGAAGGTCTCTGTTGGTTCCTGGGTGTTCCCATTCTAGGATGGAGAAGCAGTTCCTAGGAACCAAGGCAAGCTTTGCCTCTCCTCACCCTGAAGGTGATGTTGACACCTCTGGAGAGTAATTTTGTGCCTGTGTTTTTTAAGTAGGAGCTAAATAGCACCTGTAAGTGGGAAACCCTTGAATTAGTGCCTGTGTGTCTGCTTGGAGGGAGAGAAAGTTCTGCAAATGCTCTGGGTTTTTCTAATATATGCAAACAGCCTCTGGTAAAGAGGGATTGACTTTAAGGTGGTTGACACTTTGCCCATTACCTTGTGCAGCTGTCATGTAGTGTTGTTGTGCCCCTGAGCACTCACCTGGATGAGCACAGAGAGCAGCCTCCTGCGGAGCTGCTCCGAGCCGTGGCAGGGGCACTGCTGGGTGTGCACCCTGTGTGTCTGCCCAAAGAGCTGCAGCCTCACTCCCTCCTTGGGGGCCTGCTTCTCTTCTTCCAGCTCAGAAGTGAGCTGTGCTGAGGTTTCTCCCACGGACAGGACTCCTGCCATCCCCTTCCTGGAGGGGACCAACTGTCCTCGCCAGTCATACTGACCCAAAAAGAACAAGAGAGGTCAATCCTTGAGACTTCTCCACCTCAGTCACAACCAAGAGCCAGCATTAGTGCACAGAGAGAGAGAAAGCAGCTCCATGGTGCCCCCAGCCCAACTCTTTTTTGCCCACAGGTCATAAGGATGCTGAACCAGTGCCTTTGGAGGGAACAGAGGAGCCATTGTACAGGCACTGCCACCTGCAAGAGCCTGTGGGGGCAAACAGGGCTGCCCAGCCTGGATGGCTGCACCAGGCAGGGGTCACAGCAGCAGGAGAAGGGGACAGTGGAGACGGTGGTGGGGAGTGGCAGGGACATTTTCAAGAGGGCAGACACAGGTTTCAAGTGCTGCCTTGATGCTAAAGTGATCCTTCTGTCAGGAGAACCCTGTTGCATCATCTCCTGCAATCTTGCAGAACTGACTTGGGCAATGCTGAAGTTGGCAGCACAGGCAGGAGAGTTTACATGAGGTAAACACTCTGTGCCTGGCTGGGGGAGGCCATAGTGCTGTCAACAGGTCTGACAATTCCCTAACCAGTGTGTGTCTGCTGCTGGTTATCAGAGCTGCTTTTCACATCCCTGGTGAGCAATAACTCAGTCTAACCCACCTTTCTATTGCCCTCTGAGTTCTTCTTGAGACCCTTTGGCTTGAGAAGTGATGGATGAAACAAGAAAACTGAAAATACTTTTTTTCTTGTTTAGCAAGTGCCTTCTAAATACAGAGCAGGCCTCCCTGGTCTCACTGGTGTCTCACTGAAAGAGGCTTTTTTGCTTTGGCAGCAACAGAATCTGTTTCTCTACCATCCATAAGACTCCCCATGGGACAGCTGGATTCCAGTGGCAATCCCACAGCAATCCACAAACAGCAGAAACTCCTGTTTGACAGTGTAGTTCCTGGTGATGCCCCATGGCCAGGGGTAAGGTCATCCATGTGAGCATCCTGGAAAAGCCTCATGTCTGTTAGGGCAGCTGCATGCATGTGTTCATGGAAGGCCAGAGCAGGGGTTTGGTTCTTCAGCCTAGTTATGACCATGGGATCACAGAATGATTTGGATTGGAAGGAATATTGAAGCTCACCTCATTCCAACCCCTGCTGTGGGCAGGGACACCTTCCACTACCCGACATTGCTCCAAGCCCCATCCAATCTGGCCTTGGACATTTCCAGGGATGTGGGGATGGGGCAGCCACAGCTTCTCTGGACACCCTGTGCCAAGGCCTCACCACCTCACCTCAAGCAGCTGCATCTAAGCTGCCTCCTCTGAAACGCAGTGGAAGTTGTGCTGAAACATTACTTTAAGTACAGGGGTTACCCATCCCACCACTTGTTTTTGTGGCTGTCTGTTAACAGGAGCTGCTCAGCCCAGCTCTGTGTGCCCAGAGAAAATCATCCTTTACCTTGAAGAAGTTCTCCAGGACGTAGTTAACAGCAACCCAATTGAATGCTTCTTCCTCTGGGCTGGACAGGATTTGTGCCCCTTGAAATTTGAAGGGGGATGATTTCAGGGTGCCAGTCAGAGCTGCAAGGAGGCTATCAGAGAGGATGGGATGGGTGAGGCTAAACACAAAAGAAAAAGAAAGCACATTTGATGTTACAGTACCCTGCCAGGAGCAGCTGCAGTGGGGGCACACTGCAGGGCTTCTGCTGTGCTCCCTACCTTGGGTAGGAGCCCAGAGACACAATGACAATCCCACTCCTGCTGCACTCCCCTCTCCCCTCACATGGCACTGGAGGCAAGAACAGCAGAGGGATGGTTTGAGCAATTATGCCACCATTTAAGAATTTAGGACCTTAGTACTCTCTGTCACTGAGGAAATCCTCTGGCCCTATCCCACTGGCCTGGTCCCCTTCAGACCTTACTTTTCCCCAGTGTCTAAAAGGAGATAAAGGTCCCAGTAATGTGGTGACTGAGAAGAGGGTCCACAAAAGTGTGTGATAAGGTGAACCTTCCCACCACCACTTCCAATTTGCTGACAAGAAACACTCCTGCAAGCCCATGTGGGCAGTCACACAAACTGAAAACATTTGAGCTTCCACACTGATGGGTGTTTTCCCAAGCACTAATTGTGAAGGAGACACTGCCAGCCTGGCAGCAGTTTCAGGACTGTCATCTTCATGGCAGCCTGGGGCGACACATGGAGACACAGCCATGCCATGCTCCTCTCTGCAGGGCCTGAGGAAGGCTCACCTGACTAGCAGGTTAGGGATGGCTCACACTGCAGAGCACACAGGGTGAGATGCCTGTGCACAGTGATCCTGTGACTGTGCTCATCTCTGGGTTGGGTTTGCAACATTCACTCACTTCAGCTGCCTCATGCTGGCGGTGGCTCCCAAGTACAGGGGGGTTTGGCTGTGCTGCTCTGCTGGGATCTCATTCTGGGCCCAGTTCAAACATGGCTCCAAGCTCTTCCCAGCTTTCTGAGGAGAATCTGAGTAGCTGGAGATTCCTGGACCTGAGGACCATGGAACAGAATGCAATTTTAAGGGAGTTGTGGGAGAACTGTGAAAGCTGTTACCCCAGAGATTGCTCTCCTAGGACACTGTTAAGACAGAACCTGTCACAGGTGGAATGAAGGAGGCCTTCCAGGTATCCATCCTGATAAAATTTGGGACTGGGACCAAAACACATGTGCATGGAAATCCCAAATTACACCAAGACTCCCCTATCTCTGCAGCTGAGCCATCTATACCAGCCACATGACTGCTGCAACAGCTGAGGCTGTCTCAGCCCACAGAGGAAGAAACATGGCTTTAGTTGCTATAAAAATAAGCAAAGGACACACAGAGGCTGATGTGTCACCTCTCTCCTCCAGTCACCGAGCCCCTGCCAGCAGGAAAGACACCCCTGCCCCAGAGGAAGCCAGTGCTCTGCAGAGGGAAGCTGTGTGCCAGCCTTGACTCATTTTTCCAGTAAGTCAGTGGGGTCTTAAATGTTGGTTTTGAACTGCTACCCAGGAAAAGCCTCCCTTCCCCATCCTCCTGATCCCCTCACCACGTGCTTTGCTCTCTGGGGCCCTGTGCAGGGCTGAGCTGCAGCTTCCCTGCAGCCCCTGCAGGGCTGTGGCTGTGCTGCCATGCAGACAGGGCCACTCACACCCGGGCTCCAGACCTGCCCCTTGTGCTGCTGCTGACAGCAAACTGCCTCCAGAGCTGCTGCCCAACACAGCTGCTGAATTAGGGACACATGCAAGGCTTCAGGGAGCCCTTCTTGCATCTTCTGTGTGTGATTTGTGTTGTTTACAGCCTGCAAGGGCACAAACTCTGTTCCCTGCTTGCTTTGCAGCTGCCCTCCCACAGCTGAGAGCTCAGTCCTTCCCAGCACCCCACTATAACCAGGCTTTAACATCAAAGCAAGATTAGGAGATAGGGAAGGAAACCCCCATGCATTAATACATGAAACCCTCTCAGCTGGCATTGGCAGGGAGAAACTGATTCAAATTCATGAGGAAACCCCCAAAATTCTTTGAAATGTGACACCTGAAGGCAAGCTGAACTCATGCTTGTGCTGTCAAATGCCACACAGGGGATTGGAGTCTTTGCAGCTGTGTTGTGCTGGAGCTACCCCACTTACTGCCCAGGGCACAGCCAAGAGGAGGCAGAAGATACCAGGAGTCACCCTGCAGTCAGATTTGTCTCCATTGCTGTTCAATGCCTCTCCTGAGTGAGAAGCTTCAGCAACCTTGGCTCTGATCCATATGGACATCAGGACAAGCTTCTTCCTCTCTGTGTGCTTCCCTGCCTGCAGCAGCCCCAAAGTCCTGACATCTGCTACGGCCAAGTGCCTGATGTCCAGCTGTGTGTGGCTAAATCCAGTCCAGAAGAGCCATGCTGAAAATAAGCAACTTGTGCTTCACTATTTCTGTGCACAGCTGGATGTGGTGCAGGAGCCAAGGAATTTGTGGCACTGGTCCATGCACAGGTCTCTGTTTTTCCATCTATCCCATGCCAGTCCCACAAGCCATTGAGCAGGAAATGGGCATCTTACCTTGCACAGGACAGGAACTGCATCCTCTGATCACCCCAGTCTTGTTTGCCTTGGTGGTTGTCCATTGGTAGATGAACAGGATGGTGCGGGATGGACCAGCATCCAGAACAATGCCATACTGGAAAAACCCCGAGACATTCTATTGAAAAACACTTCTGAATGCATGCTGATTGACATTGTGAGGTTACCCAGCATATGTAGGTATTCTGGGTGAGCCCTGGGCCTGCACTGCAGTGTTTGTTACATTGTTTGTTACATTCAAAGAGCAGGCTGATGAGGATCAAAGAGCAGAGGATGATGAGGATTTGCAGGGAACCATCTGCATTTCTGCATGTAGATGAGGAACAGCAGGAATGGAGAAACGCCCAGAAATACATCAACCCTACAATGGCATGCACTGGAGCTGCTCCTGAAACCAGGCAGAGGGCTTCTGAGAGCTGAGCCACCTGGAACTCAGGAAAAACAGGTCCTAAAGCAGTGGGAGATGGCACTACACAAGTCCTCCACTGATCCTGGGACTCAAACTGCTGCTGATTGGTTTGCTCAGGCTTTTGTGCAGGAATTGGAGGGCTGCAGCTCGCTTGTCTCAAGGAACCTGGGACTCCTGTGTCCCTTTGATGTCCCACTGCAGTGATGATGTGACACAGGCTGGGTTTGCCCTGCAGAGCTGTGGGAGCTGCAGCAACCAGCACAGATGCTGTACAACCCAGCAGCCCCTCAGAGACAGAGATGATGTCTTGGCAGGAAGAGCAGCAGCAGTGAACATGACCAGCTCAGCCCCTTGTCCCCTGGCAGCTCTGCTATTACCCAAGCCAAGGACTCTCTGTCTCTGTCCCTGGTGTTTGTCTGTTTGCTGCTGACCAAGCCTTGCTGCTCCCAGTATATGTGGGTGAGCAAGTGGAGGCCACTGGAGTACCCTGTAGCACACTCTGGATGTCCCCACACCCAAAACAGCTCCAGAGCTAGCCCAGGGCTCCTCTGCCCCCTATTACACGACCCCAGTTTGGGACAGCTCCTACACAGACAGGAAGGAAACTGAAGGAAACTCATGAGCTCCATGGTGGTGCGTGGTCGAAGCTGCATCTCACACACAAATAGAGCTGTGACTGTGTGGGAGGAGAAACCTCCTGAGAGGTTGATGCTAATGCCACCAGAAGGGTTTCAGCACCAGGCAGAGCTGGCTGCAGCCTCTGAGCGAGGCTGGCTGCCTACTGCCCTCGTGGAGCTCCCAGTTGCACCAGTCCTGGCACCCAGGCCAGGGGCTGGTGGGGCTGGGCTGGAGCAGCAATGCGGAAGGAGGATGGAGCTCCCTGCCCGAGCCTGCTGGCACCCTCCCACACCAGTGACAGCTCGGATTTCTAGCAGGGACATGTTGGCTGCCGCAGAAGAGGAAGAAAGGAATGGCATTGGTGGAGAAACATGGAATTTTTTTTTCCTGCTTCAGAAAATTAGAGGCTGCTGCTGGGAGCGGAAGGGAGAAGGGGAGGGATCACCACATTTATGTCCAGCTCGACACCAGGAAAGGACAGAACACGGAGCAATAAGGGATTTTTTAAACCCAGTTTTGTTTCTGAGAGGAACATGGAAAAAGGGTGTCATCTCTAAAGGTGGAGGATACCTTCCTTCTGTTGGGTTAAACCATGGTGTGCCACTGAGCTCACCTCAGCAATGGGAGCATCAAGAGAGAGCAGGGGGGCATTAACCCCCTTGTCCCCCAGACCTGACCCAGCTGTGAGGAGCACGCTGGCTCTTTGATTGAAATCAAGATAGGACCAAAGAGAAGAAGGCATGAAAGACTATTTTTAAGACAGAAGCAGCAGCTCAGGGATACATTCCTACTGACTTTTGAGAATAACCTAGCTCTATCCCTGCACTGACACCACTGGTTCCTTGTTGCTCTGGGGCAGCTCCTGACATGGGCTGCCTCCCCTCAGCCTGCAGCGAGTGTCTCCACTGATCCATGGACCATATCCAGCCTGTATTCCCTGACCAATCAAAGGGGTGGGCTTGTTTCTGGTTCAAAAACCTACAGTGTGTTGAAAGATCCCAACCCGTCCCGATCTTGTTCCAGTTCCCCCCTTGGATTGTAAGTAGCTCAATAATAAAATAATGTCAAAAGCGACAAACCAGCCCAGTTGAAGTGCCTGTCTCTCCCCTTGGGAGCCCTTACCTTGGTCCTGAGCGGGGCCATGGGCACATCTTTGGTGGAGACACAGAGCAGCACGATGCCCGTCAGTCCCGCTACGATCACCAGCCAGGGGGGAAGGAGCTCACGCCAAGACATGGAGAGCTCTGTCCTTGCACGAAAGGGGAAGCAGCGGAGCAGCAAACTGACACCGGCTGCTTTAACAACCTTTAAAAAGAACAGAAAGGCGTGGTCGGGGCCAGGCTCTGACTTCAGCCCAGCCCCAAGCCACAGGGACCGCAAGGACGCGTGGGCCCGGCCGGGATGCGTCAGGAGCTCTTCTTTCCCTTCCATCCCTGCTCTCCATAAAGAGCAGGAGCGCTCCGTGCCCGCCCCAATGCGAGCTCTGCAACGGCACCGCTGCAACCTCGAAACTGCCCCAGGCAGCGGGGCTGAGGTAAACAGAAATGGGGGGTGAAAGAAAGCAGGCAGAACTCATCCCTGTGGTATTCCACATCTGGCAGTGTGAGCTTCCAAATGAGAAGTGGGGAAACTGCTTGTCAGTGGGTTTACTTTATTTCTGAGGGCCTGAGCCCCCCTTCCTGAGAGCCTCCTTGTGGAAAATAACCGAGGCTCAGGCTTTATGAAGCACACGCCTGCTTTCCCCTGACAGTGCCACAAAGTCTCATCCCTGAAAATGGAAATTCTGAAGAAAACTCTGTGGCTGCTCGCACTGTGGCAATTGGCTGGCTGCTCGTGCCCACAGACTGGTCACGGATCTGAAGATCAAAGCAGCAATGGGGAAAAGACCACTTCTCTGGTTTTGGTGACGTTTCCTCTTTTCATTGCTGTCTGCCTGTGATCAGCCAGGAGGGAAGACTGAGACACCCCCAGGAACCCCGAGTTTTGCTGCACAGAAACATGGAATATCAGAATCTCCTGAGTTGGAAGTGACCCACAAGGACAGAGTCCAATGCCTCGCCCAGCATAGGGCACCCACAAGAGTCCCAGCATGTGGAAGCTCCTGGAGCAGGTCCTGTGGACAGCTACTAAATTGGTCAAGGTTCTGGAACATTTCTCTTGAGAGGAAAGGCTGAGGGAGCTGGGCCTGTTCAGCCTGGAGAAGAGAGAGCTGAGAGGGGACCTCATCAGTGTGTATGAGTATCTAAAGTGTGGTGTCAGAGCATGGAGCAGACTCTGCTGGTGCCCAGCAGTGGACAAGAGGCAGAAAATGACACCCAGGAAGTTCCACCTGAAAATGAGGAAGAATTTCTTTCCTGTGTGGGTGACCAAGCCCTGAACAGGCAGCCCAGACAGGGTGTGGAGTCTCCCTCACTGGAGATATTCCAGAACTGTCTGGACACAATCCTGTGCCATGTACTTGGGATGACCCTGCTTGGAAAGGAAGGTGGGACCAGATGACCCTCTATGGTCCCTTCCAACCCGAACCATTCTGTGATTCTGTGATTCCATATGCCCGAGAGCGCTGTCCAAAGGCTCCTTGAGCCGTGTCCGCCCTTCCCGGCGCTCAGCCGAGCCGCACGGAGCTCCTCGGGCCGGGGGGAGCCCGGGGACAGCCGGGGCAGCCGCCGCGGAACCTTGGCGCGGC
>WEIU01051963.1:158722-205189 GCA_013389925.1 Aegithalos caudatus
GATTGGGATCAGGAGCGGGAGCTGAGCCGGGAGCGGCCCCGCGGACCCGGCCAGGCCGAGATGTACGCGGGGCTGCAGGAGCTGGGAGTGGCCAACGGCGAGGACCTCAAGGAGACCCTCACGAACTGCACGGAGCCGCTGAAGGCCATCGAGCAGTTCCAGGTGCGTTGGGACCGCGGAGGTGCCGTGTGGGGCCGGGCCGTGCGGGGACAGGGAGCACGGGGCGGGCCCCACTGCTGTCTGGGCTTCTCCTCGCTTTGTTATCCCGAATGCCGTTCTCAGTTCCCACTGCATGTTGTGTTGCAGACGGAGAACGGGGTGCTGCTGCCCTCGCTGCAGTATGCCCTGCCCTTCCTGGACTTGCACGGCACCCCCCGGCTCGAGTTCCACCAGTCCGTGTTCGATGAGCTGCGGGAGAAGCTGCTGGAGAGAGTCTCTGCCATCGCTTTGGAGGGGAAGGTCGAGGAGAGGTTTGTCAGCTGTCTCCCTGGTTCCTTGGTGTGAGCTGGGAATTCTGTGTGAAAATGCAATGGATGGGTGACTTCTGTAAAGGATAATTGGTTTCCTCGGGGTCTGAATTCCAGACTCTGAGATGGCCACTTTGTTCCTTCACTGCTCCATGGTACTGAGTCTCGTGTTTGTCTGTGTGTTCAGATACAAGAAGCTGGAAGATCTCCTAGAGAAGAGCTTTTCCCTGGTCAAGATGCCCTCAATACAGCCTGTGGTCATGTGTGTCATGAAGCACTTACCCAAGGTGGGACCACTGGGTTGGCCTGGTGTGAGGTGGAATGTCACTGGTGTGAGGTGGAGTGTCACTGGTGTGAGGTGGAGTGTCACTGGTGTGAGGTGGAGTGTCACTGGTGTGAGGTGGAGTGTCACTGGTGTGATGTGGAGTGTCACTGGTGTGAGGTGGAGTGTCACTGGGGGGGGGTGGGGGGNGGAGTGTCACTGGTGTGAGCTGGAGTGTCACTGGTGTGAGCTGGAGTGTCACTGGTGTGAGCTGGAGTGTCACTGGTGTGAGCTGGAGTGTCACTGGTGTGAGCTGGAGTGTCACTGGTGTGAGGTGGAGTGTCACTGGTGCGAGCTGGAGTGTCACTGGTGTGACCTGGAGTGTCTCTGTGTGATGTGGAGTGTCACTGGTGCGAGCTGGAGTGTCACTGGTGTGAGCTGGAGTGTCACTGGTGTGACCTGGAGTGTCTCTGTGTGATGTGGAGTGTCCAAGGTGTGAGCTGGAGTGTCACTGGTGTGAGCTGGAGTGTCACTGGTGTGATGTGGAGTGTCACTGGTGTGATGTGGAGTGTCACTGGTCTGAGGTGGAGTGTGTCACTGGTGTGATGTTTATCACTGGTGTGATGTGGAGTGTCCCCTGTGTGACCTGGAGTGTCCCTGTGTGATGTGTGACATCTCTGGAGTGCCTCTGGCAGGTGGGCTCTGCTCCCTTTGCACCTTCTCCAAGTGTGTTGTTCAGTGTCAGGGCCTGACTGAAGATTCAATGCATTCTTGTATCTAATAACTCAGTGGATTAATTCAAAAAGCATTTTACATTTTCACAATCAGATGAGACTATTTCCCTATTTTCTTCAATCCATGCAGCTTCCTAAAAAGTCAAGTTTGCTGATAGGTGAATTTTTCTCTAGCTGATTTACAAATCTCTAACAAGTGGGAGGTAAGACTTGAAGAGTGCAATTGAAAGTAGGCAGGAGGGAGAATCAGATCTGTGAAACAAAAATCTGTAGGAGTGTCCTTTCTAAAAGCATCATATTGCACTCAAGGTAATGGATTCAAAACACTGCTGGAACTTCAGTAAATTACTGAGTTTGGAAACATCACCTGGAATCACAACACTGAAGATTTAAAGTAGATCTTTTGTCTTTTTGAAAGAATTAAGTGTGTGTGATTTGGTTGTTGGAGTCTCTTAGGCCTGGTTTACTGCTGCACCAGGTGGGTGAATGCCCAGACTGCCTGAGGTGGAGATCAGGGCATGGAGAGGATTGTCCTGCTCTGCTCTATGCTGGGACAGCCTCACCTGGAGTCCTGGGACTGTTTGGGCAGAAGATAAAAAAAAATCTAAAGCTGTTGGAAAATGTTAAAAGGATGGGGAAGGGTCTGGAGGGGCCCCTGAGGAGCAGCTGAGGGCACTGGGATTGTTCAGCTGGAGCAGAGGGAGGGCAGAGCTCCCCGGGGGCTGCAGCTCCTCCCGAGGGGCAGCTCCCAGCTCTGCTCTGGGCAGGGACAGGAGCCAGGGAAGGGCTGGAGCTGGGCCAGGGCAGGCTCAGGCTGGAGCTCAGGGCAAGGTTCTTCCCCCAGAGGTGCTGGCACTGCCCAGGCTCCCCAGGGAATGGGCACGGCCCCGAGGCTGCCAGAGCTCCAGGAGCCTTTGGACAGCGCTGCCAGGGATGCCCAGGCTGGGATTGTTGGGGGTCTGGGCAGGGACAGGGGCTGGGCTGGGTGATCCTGGGGGTCCCTTCCAGCTCAGGATGCTCTGTGATTCCATGATTTATTTCCCTCCTGTAGCCAGTTACAGGTTACATGGACAGGCAGGGGAGGTGCTGCTCACTGTAACTGCTCTGTGGGTTGCAGGTCCCCGAGAAGAAGCTGAAGCTGGTGATGGCTGATAAGGACCTGTACAAGGCCTGTGCTGTGGAGGTGAAGAGACAGATCTGGCAGGACAACCAGGCTCTCTTTGGGGATGAGGTGTCACCCCTGCTGAAGCAATACATCTTGGAGAAGGAGAACATTCTCTTCAGCAATGATATTTCCTTCTTGCAAAATTTCTTCAGTCCCTCTCCCAAAACAAGACGTCAAGGAGAGGTAAGGACAAGGAAACCCTCACCATGTGCTGGTGAGGGGAATTTATCTGCTTTCAGTCAACCATCACATCACAAGGGCTGTTTGCCCCTGCTCACCTTTGCTGCTGAAGTTGTTTAGCTGGACAACCTCTTTGCAGGAAACACCAGGCCATTTTCTCCTACACATCTTGATGAAAGCAGCAGGAATTGTTTTAGTTGTTGTGTAGTAAATGATGAATGTTCTAAGCTGTTTATGCAGTTAAAAAAAAAGATTTTTTTTCTCTGTTTTTCAGTCTGGTTTAATACACTTCAGCTGTTTTGAAGGCTGAACATCTCTGTCACATCAGTTTGAGTATGCTGATATGTTAAATCTGCTTTTTTGGGACCTTTTTTAGTGGACATAGCTCAACTGAAGTTGCTTTTTTATTAAAAGTATGTAGAAAGTTGTAGTTAATTGGCATCCAGAAAAGTTGCTCTTTAAATTAAATGAACTATAAGGCAGCATAAAGCTTTAATTTCAGAGAGGGCAGCACATCTGTTACATGAGGGGTTGTTTTAGGCCTGTTTTGCTTTCAGAATCATTTGGTCTAAGTGCCCTGGTGCAGTTTACTCCAGGTTTGCACTGCAGAGTTGTGCTTTAACCCCAGCTGGACACTCAGCACCACACATCCACTTGGTCACTCCCCTGAGAGCACGGGGGGAGAATCAGAAGGGTAGAAGAAAGAAACTTGTGGGTTGAGACAAAAACATGCTATGGCTGTTGAAGATTTGGTGGATGTCTCTTGAACTTGGAAATCTCGGAGTAAACAGTTCCTTTTCAGGACCTCATGTCCCTGCAGATGCTTCAGTCTTGGTAAATCACCTAACTGTCACTGTTGGACACGAAGTGAAGAGCTTGACTCTGAGGTAGAACAACATCAGAAGGATTTATTTTACAATTTGTTCAGTCCTTTTATAACATGCTGTGCTAAAAGGCACATTATTGGTCCATAGGACTGACACCTCTGTAGTTCCATTGGTCAGGCTTAGAGAAACACACAGGCACAGCTGTTTCTTTACAAAACAGGAGCTTGTTTACAAGATTTGTTCCTCTGAGAACAAACTTCCCAAGGAGCACTCAGCGAACAGGCTGAAATTTCTCAGATTCAGAAAAACCAGCCCCACACCTAACACCACTGATTTCCATTTGTGTGTGAGTGGAACGAGAGCACATCTTGGTGCTGAGGCCCCGTGTTTTCCCTGTGAGCTCAGGTGGTGCAGAAGCTGACGCAGATGATCGGGAAGAACGTGAAGCTCTATGACATGGTGCTGCAGTTCCTGCGCACGCTCTTCCTGCGCACCAGGAACGTCCACTACTGCACGCTGAGGGCAGAGCTCCTGATGTCACTGCATGACCTGGAGATCAGTGAGATCTGCACTGTTGACCCCTGTCACAAGGTACTCACCATGTGGGGCACATGGGGGGGTTTATGGGGAATTTTCTGGGAAAAGGCCCGAGAAGATGAGTCCTTTCTGTAAAGAGAGTTCAGACCTTGAACCTAAATGTCGCCTTATATTCCTTGGATCCTCAGGTGAAAATTCATCTTGGTTAACCAGCAGTTTGCTTTCATTTCATAACCCATGAATCATTCAAATTTAGGGTACTTTGGCAGTGTTAAAAGCAACGTCTAATCTGACATCTATTCTATGTAGATGTTGCAAAAATAATAAAAACCATCAGCTGGCCCCAGGTTTTTACTCCAGGCTTCCCTCTTAGTTGTGGATATGTGCCATCTGTCAGTAAACTGTGTGTATAACAGTAAATACTTTGGATATCAAATTGTAAGAAAACATGAAACTATTCAAATATTGGGAAGTGACAGATGTGGTGATGTCCAGCAGGATCTTGTTACTGGCCCCTTGTTCATGGCAGCATCACTCTGACCTGGAACAAGGCTTTTTCTCTGAAAAAGTTGTTAAGTTTTACATGTATTCTGCCTAAAAATAGTTCAGTAATAGAGCTCTAAAGCAGGAACACCTCTGCTGTCAATATTCCTTTATTTAGAGAGTGGGAGTGTTATTGCAATGGCCAAAATAAACCACATTTTATTTCTAAGTGATGCTGCTTCTTTCTTAGTCTCCTACTCATAAAAATCCACAGGTATGCAGGGCAGTGATAGATTTAATAAATGCCTGCTCCTCGATTCCTAGGGAATGCCTTCCCTGGAAGTGGAGAAAGTGACCCCAGGTTAACTTCCCTGGGCATTCCCAAGCTCCTTTTGGGATGTTGGCCTTTCTGACCTCCGTGTTTGTCACCAGTGTGGTACAATGCCTAAGTGCATTAATGAAGCATCTCAATTGCAGACATTCTGAGCCTGTTTTCTCTGACATCATGTGGTTCCTTGCTGGTTTAATGAGCTCATGAAGCTCCCTCCTTTTGGTGACAGTTCACCTGGTGCCTCGACGCCTGCATTCGGGAGAAGTTCGTGGACAACAAGAGAGCTCGGGAATTGCAAGGATTCCTGGATGGGGTGAAGAAAGGACAAGAACAAGTGTTGGGGTAAGGCACTTGGGCAATTTATTGGGAAACTGAAAATGGCTTCCTAGCACTCACAGCATCTGACAGGTGCTGTAGGTGTTAATTCTCCCTAAAGCCAGCAAACCTGCAGCAGCCCCTCTGTGCAGTCACATCCCTCTGGAGCACAGCCCAGCATGTCCTGGTGGCAGAGCTTGCCCTGCTTCACTTGTCACTCTTGAGTCTCCCCTGTGGCCCCATAACAGAATTCTGGAGCTTTTTTTAGGGAGTCAGAAGAACTTACTATGAGTGACTTATCTGGCTTTAAACCCAGAGAAAATGGGCTGGTGATGTTTGTCAGTTTGAAGCAAACTTCATTAGCTTCAAATGACACCCCTGCTGTGATCTGGTACACTTATGTTTCTGGAATATGCCCTCACAGTATTTTATTTAGCAGGTATTTTCAGATTTTGTCCACTGAGAATTCACTTTTACCTGTTGTTTTTCTAATGCCTCTGAGACCTTTCTGTCCTCAGCACTCTGGAGATGGTCAAAACCTGTCAGCTCAAAAAGCTGGGGCCACCAGAGCTCCTGTCATCCAGCAGATCTTCAGCTGGCCCTGGGAGATGTTGTGCTTGATCTCAGTGCACAAGATTTCCAGCAATTGTTTTTTGTGCTCTTTCACATCAAACCCACCATGAATGTTATTTTTTACAAGGCAGGAGAAGGTTTATCAGGTGCACACAGCTGGGTTTGGACCTGTACAATGGCGCTGTTGGTTATGTATGACAAGTCTTTGATTTTTACTTCTTCTCAGGGACTTATCCATGATCCTGTGTGATCCCTTTGCCATTAACACCTTAGCCTTGAGCACCATCAGGCACCTGCAAGACCTGGTAGGGCAGGACACCTTACCCAGGGTAAGCATTGCAGCTTGTGTACCTAACCTGAACTGTGCTCTTGGCTGACTGACAGCCATCAGGGAGGGACTGGCACTGTCCAAGTCTCACTAAGTTCCCAAATGTGGCAGCTGGAACAAGGGAAACATGATTCCTGCACCTGCTGCAGAGCTCTGCAGGAGCTGTTTGGGCATTTTGGAACTCTCCAAACTGACTGTGAATTGTTTGCATGGCTCATTCTGCCTGGCAGCTGTGCAAATACAAAATGATCTGTAGAATCTGGGCCTCCCTGCTTTGTCCCTCATCAGTTTGTCTGACAGCAGCACCTTTCTCCTGTCACAGTGAATGCTGTGGGTTTGTTCTCACAGTTCTGGTCTGCTGGCTGAGGTAAAACACAGTTCCTGCAGTGGAGTCTGCAAGAGGTGCAGAGGTGTTGAAGAAGGGCACCCCAGTGTCTGAACAATGGGAGCCACTTGCTGGGTTTATCCCTGAGTTGTTAAATGTTATTGTTGCATTTCTTTGTGACAGTTTGAGACTGAAAGCTGTTTGGGTTTCAGGGCACAATCTAAACAAAAAAAAATCCACTGCCATTCCTACATACCCTTTCTCCTTTCTTCTGCTGAGATGACTTGGTTTGTCCTCTCACACATTACATTTTAGTGCATTAATTGGGCTGGACACATTTTAAAAAGATGTGCTCAGATGGCTGCAAACTTCCTGGTGCATTATAAATTTACAACCCCCCACAAGCCCTGAGCTGTGGCAGTTATTTGATGCCCATTTGAGGATCAGTTTTCAATTAACTTGAATTGAATGCCTTTAACAGTCTTGGACAAAGCTGCTAATCCAGAACAGCTTTGAATACAAACCACTGCTCCCAAATAAATCTCTCATGTGAAAATCAAAATAGCTGTTTTTCTTCTCCCCTTAAAATTTGAGGAAAGCCCGGATCTGCTGCTGCTCCTTAGGATGCTGTCTTTGGGACAGGGGGCCTGGGATATGATTGACAGCCAAGTCTTCAAGGAACCAAAAATGGTGAGCCCTTTTGATGTTAAGAATTCAACACAATTAATCAAATTTAGACTTGTTTATTATTTTATTGCATTCCTGATTAAACATTTGTTCTCCAAATGTCTCTTCAGAGCTTTCTTGGAAAAAAACAGGGGTAGCTGTTCTGGACATGCTATGAGCTTCCATTACCCACCTTTTTATTTCCATGGGTGCCTGGTCCTTACTGTTCTAAAATCAGCCTGTAAAATACTCCTCTGTTAAATACTCCACTCATTGCTCTCATTTTTCCTGGAGTCTTGTACACAGCTGATGGGTTTGCAGAACACAGGTTGCTTGAGGAAAGCAGGATTTCCAGGACTGCTCTCAAACTCTGGTAGCAGTTTAGAAGCTTTTCATTGACAAGGAAAATGTGATTTTTTCCCCTCCCAACTCTCTGTTAGAGCAGTTTAGAGCAGTGCCACATTGCACTGTAATCTCTCCATGCTTTAGAAATCCTTTCCCAGTATTACAGGAATCCCTGGTGTAGTTCAGCTGAGGGCAGGAGGGCCAACCCTCAGGAGCACAGCAGGGCTGGTCCTCAGGAGGAATTTGCTGTTTCTGCTCTGAACTGTAAAGCAGTAAATGTTTTATAAATACCTAGGGGCAGATTTGAAGTCTCCAAAATACATCCACTGCTGGCTGCTAGGATGTTTAAATTCACACCAGGGAGGGTGTACATTAACACTGGGACTGCAGCAGTGAGAGTGATCAGTCATTCTGGAGCTAGTGCTGTGATTTGTGCTCTCTCATGAACATATAGGGGAAAATGCTCAGTTTCTTTCCAAAGGGAGTCTCTGAATCAGTCTTTAAAATCTGATATATTTGTGGCTGTGTTAGCACAAATAAGCCTGGGCCATGCTGGGAGCCTGTAACTGTTGATAATCAACATTGTTGATGTCATCCTGAGCATGTCCCATGCCTGCTGCAGTGCCTCTCAGAAGAAATGCTACACAATTGTCCAAAGAAAGGGTTTGAGCAGGAGCATTCTGTAGTGAGATGAAGCAGAGTTTTCCTAATTACCATGGAACATGTGGAAATTCAGGAATTTTGGAACTGGAACTGGATATCTGTAAGCTGGTTTTCCTCACAGTGCCTTGCTTTTGTCACAGCACTTCAGGACCATTAGGTGGCATGAAGTGACTGATGGTGGCTTTGTTCTCTTCCCTCTGTCCTCCCTCCCTCCAAGGAAGCCGAGCTGATCACCAGGTTCCTGCCCCTGCTGATGTCCTTTGTGGTGGATGACCACACCTTCACTGTGGATCAGAAGCTGCCCTCGGAGGAGAAGGGGCCAATCCCCTACCCCAGCACCATTCCCGAGGCTTTCACCAAGTACGTGCCTGGCCCCACCCCCTGCAGGGGACCTGGAAGTCCAGGAAAACTGCACCTGGCAGGGGAAAACTGCCTGTGCTAAAGGCAGGGCTTCCTGGGAAAAGATTCAGTGCCATTTCATCAAGTCTGAACTTTCCCTTTAACAAAACAGGTTTCCCTTGTGCTCCCTCAAATAAAATTTATCTACATAAAGTCATATTTCCTGTAATGATCATTCTCTCTTTCAACATGAGAGTATTTGGTGTTTCTGTTCAGCTTCCCAAGCAGGGAATGCTGAGTTTTGGTGATATTTGGGTGCAGCTGGATGTAGTGCCCATGTTGAAGAACACTATTGGAAATCATAAAATTGGCATTTTTGACACCCACACTCTTTCTCTGTCGATAACCTGTCACTCCAGGGACATCAGAAAGATAATTAAAACCTCTGTGTGCTCTGTTGTGTTCAGATCTTCCACTGATTTCTAGCACAGTTCTTGTCTGTGTGCCTGAATCTGGGATACTGGGTCCTGGTAGTTGTGCTCTCCTCTGTCACAGTGTTGATGTTTGGCTTTTGGGAGACTAAAACAGTATTGGACTTTATAATTTTTGAGTATTTGGGCTTCTTCTAAACCCCATTTTAAGCAGCACTTTTATCATGAGCACATTATAAATGTTCACAGTTAAACCCAGCTGACTGCTGAATGTTCAGTTTTTCTGGAGTGTGGTAGTGAACATAGGGATGATCCATCTGCTCACTCACTGAATAGCGTTGGTCAGTGGGTTTGAGGTTAGCCACTGCTGTACCTGCTTGATAACTATCCCAAAAGTACTTTAAACCTCTTATTTGTTTTTTAAATAGCTTTATTGATGAATAAACTTTGTGTCATAACAGGTTCCTGCAGGAGAACAGAATAGCTTGTGAGATTGGGCTGTATTACATCCTTCACATCACCAAACAGAGGAACAAGAATGCTTTTCTGAGGCTCCTGCCAGCACTAGGTAAGTTTTTGTCTCACCCTCTGTTCTGTGGCAGTTTGCCTTGTACTGGACACCCAGGAGTCATTAAACCTGGAGTGGAAGGGATGTCAGAGCCAGGACAAAAGATCTGCCTTTGGCTCCTCTGGTGACTTGGCTGTGAGTTTTTGCAGGAGTGTTTGGGTTCTGCAGTTTTCTGCTGATGTGAGAGTTAGGGACACTGGCTGAGGTCAGTGGTTCCTTGCATCAAGGGCTCATTAACAGTGAGATTAGTTGAGAACTCTTTGGAATGAATCTGAAAGATAACAGAGCAGGTACCCCAGCTCTGCTGCTGCCCACAGTGATTGCAGGTGGCCAGAAGTTGCTGGGACTTGGCTTTGTGTGGTGGAAAAACTGGTAGCAAAATAGGACTGAACACTTAGGACTGAAGCCTTAATTTTTTCCCCAGTATCATCTTGTTCACTGACTTCTCTGGGATGAGTTGCAGGAGAGCTCTGGAGCAATCTCCTCCTAATTTTTTATGTCTGAAAGATCAAAGCCACCTGCCTGGGCTGCCTGTTATCAAAGGAAATGAGAAAAAAAATATGACTGAAATAAAGTAGGCTTAGATTAGATACTGGGGAGAAATTCTTCCCTGTGAGAGTGAGCAGGCCCTGGCACAGGGTGCCCAGAGCAGCTGTGGCTGCCCCTGGATCCCTGGCAGTGCCCAAGGCCAGGTTGGACAGGGATTGGAGCAGCCTGGGACACTGGAAGCTGTGCCTACCCATGGCAGGGGGTAGCACTGGATGAGCTTTAAAGTCCTTTCCAACACAAACCATTCAGTGATGAAACCTCACTGCAGGGCTTTCAGCAGGAACAGGAGCTGTGTGGAGAGGTTTTGGCACATCCTTGTCAGTCTGTGTCTCTTTGCTTTCCATGTTTTATAGTTGAGACATTCAGTGACTTGGCCTTCAGTGACATTTTCCTGCATCTGCTCACTGGTAACCTCACCCTGCTCAGTGATGAGTTTGCACTTGAGGAGTTCTGCACCAGCCTCTTTGATGGCTTCTTCCTCACTGCCTGCTCCAGGTAAAGCAGATTTTTCTCACTGGAGGGAGGGAGTTTACAGAATGCCTGACAGAGGTTTTACTGCTTTGAACAATAGTTTATTAATTCACCAGATTCTTCACAGGCAGTAGAAATATCACTATGGTGCTGTTTTCCTTCAAGGAAAGGTGTGTGTTTTGGGACAAAGTTTTTATCAGCAAAATGGTTATGTCTTGACTGGGAATTATTATATTAACTGCAACTCATTATCCCTAAGTTGGAGTTGCAAAGGAGAATATCCTTCAGGCTTTGAAGTACCTCTGGCTATGCAGAGTTAACTTCAGCTCTTTGCAGTATCAGCAGCACACAAAAATCTGTTGTTACCTCTGGTCAGTCACTCGTTTAGCTGGTGGCCTGTAGACAAGTTCAGCCTCCAGAAAGCTTCCCCAAAATTGGCTGAAATTACTGCTGGGGCACAGCAGCATGTGCTGCTGCTTCCTCCACACACACTGTGCTTAAAATCTCCCCCTCCTTCCTCATGGTTGTGCAGGTAATGCACTCCTGTTGAACAATTCCTTGAATCCTTGAAGATCTAAGGCAGTGTTAGTACTTACACTATTAGCCCCTTACAAAAGCTCCAATTCTCAGGGGTTTTGGAAAATTATAACCAAGTCTGTGATGGGGTGGATTATTCTGGTGCTGTTGCTGTGGCTTCCTTGTTCTCAAGATGGTGTTTGTTTGTCTTGGTTACTCTGCTTTCAAATGGCTCCTGCAGGAAGGAGAACGTGCACAGACACGTGCTCAGGCTGCTGCTGCATCTGCATCACAAAGTGGCCCCAGCCAAACTAGAGTCTCTCCAGAAAGCTTTGGAGCCCACCAAGCAGGTAGGAAGGGGAGCAGGAGAAAGGGAAAACTGATTGCAAATGGAAGCAGCTGCATTTCCAGATGTTGTTGAATGGAACACAAACTCTGCTTTGCATGTGTGCCAAGCTGTGGCCTGATTACCTTGTGGCTTCCTCCTGCTGTGTTGGTTAGTGTTAAACACACAGGGTGAAGGCACACTCGGTGTTCTGGGCTAGAAGGGAGTGTGACTGTCCTGTTTGTGTGTCTGCAGAGCGGGGAAGCTGTGAAGGAGCTTTACAACCAACTCAGTGAGAAACTGGAGCTCCGCAAGCCCAGCCCGGCTGAGGTGACTGAGACTCCCCCCATGGAGCTGCCCCTGCCCACCGTGCCCACCCCAGCCTCCCGCTGAGCTGTGGCTGCAGGGAGGGGCTGAGGGCACAGGAACTCAGCCTGGGCTGCCTTCTCTGGCTGTCTCTGGTGGAAACAAAAACAGAGCCACTGAAGCTCCTGTAGGAAACGCTGCAGTTCACCCAACTCACTGGCTCTTGCTGGTTAGAAAACTGTTTGCAGTGCATTGCAAGGTTTACTTTTCTTAAAGATAGCTGACTGTCTTCTTGTAGATCCACTTAAAATCTGACTGTACATTTTATAAAAAAAAAAAAAAAAAGGAAAATGCAGATTTTTAAGCTTGGCATCCTGTGTTTTTCGACTCTGCTCAGTAAGTGTGGAGCCCTGGTGTGGCTGAGCAGGTGATGTGGGCTCTTGAGGCTGATCATGGCTCCCCTTGGCCTTGGTCTGCCCCTCGGGGTCTCTGGAGAAGATGCTCAAGAGGAAGAAGAGGAGATGAGCTCCACTGAACCCAGTTCCTGTTGGAGGTTCCAGCTCTTGTGACACACAGTAGGATGTGCTGCACTGCCACTGCTGCCACCAGCCCAGCAGCAGTCAACAGCCTCTTCTCAGATGGGATTTCTCAAAGAGAGCCAGAAATTGAACCAGTCTCTCCCCTTTTCTCCAAAGGAGTAGCTTGAAGTGAATCCTGGAACCAGCTACAGAGAGCAGGATGTGGTGTTCCTCAGTGACAGTAGGGGTTGAGTGTAGGTGGAGTGAAATTCACTTTTGGAAAAAACAGAATCATAGAAATTACCTGGGTTGGAAGGGACCTTTCAGATCTTCCCATCCAGTGCCACCCCTGCCATGGCAGGGACACCTCCCACTGTCCCAGGGTAATCCAAGTCCCAGTGTCCAACCTGGCCTTGGTCACTGCCAGGGATCCAGGGGAAGTCACAGCTGCTCTGGGCACCCTGTGCCAGCCCTGCCCACCCTCCCAGGGAACAATTCCTGCCCAATCTCCCACCCATCCCTGCCCTCTGGCAGTGGGAAGCCATTCCCTGTGTCCTGTCCCTCCAGGCCCTTGTGAAGAGTCTCCATCTTCCTTGAAGTCTCCCTTCAGGCACTGGCAGGTTGCAGTTGTGTCACCCAAAGCTCCAGGCTGGCAGGAGCCATTCATGCCTCACTTGTGTCACTGTTCCAGTTCTGCTTTTGCTGCTGCCTCAGCTGGAGTGTGCAGGGACTGTTCAGTGCCCAACCAACCTCTGTGGAAAGAACCTTGTCCTGATATCTGAACTAAACCTCCTTCCTTTGTTTCCCCCCACCAGCTCTTGTTTCCTGGGACTTGAGCATTCTGAGTGCCAAGTCATGCTGAGGAGATTCTTCTGTTTCCTGAAGCTGTGTTCCAAAAAACCAAACAAACACCACAGTTAAGCAGAGGTGGAACTCCCTCCCCCTCTGTGTGATTTTCTTCCTCCTGAGCTCAGAACTGCTGTGTGAGGGCAATGACTCCCCTCCCTTCACCACCTTGGTGCTTTATTTCTCCTTTGGTGTAGGAACTTGTGATATCCTGTGGGGGAACAGGAAAGGTGTCTGTTTGTGTTTGACACAGGTGCACTGTCCTGTAGCCCACATTTCCTTTGTTCCTCTTGTCTCCAGTGCAGCTCCCAGGGTCAGGGTTCCCTTTGGGAGCCTCTCAGCAGTTCTGATGTTGGATTTGTTGGCAACAGGACTTGGGTGTAACAATTGGGTATTTCTTGCAAAGTTTTGGTTTCAAACTGTTTAAACTATCCTGGTAATTTAGACAAAATAACATCTCTGCTGCCAAACCTTGGCCATGAACCTGCTCAGGCCCATGCTCTGCTCAGACTTGGAGATTATTTTAGGATTGTTTTGGCAACTTGAGGTTTCCCTTATCCCGAGGCTGTCATGGTGCTCTCCTGCAGCAGGAATTTGTAATCCAGGATGTTTTCTTTTGTTAATTGCTTAGTAGAAAGTCTCTTGTGTCTTCAGCCTGTACCTGCAGAACTGACACACAACAGTGGTGATTTTCCCCAGTTTTTTACATCCATGATGAAAATGAATCCCAAATTATGAACTGGCCATTCCCAGTGCTGGTGGCAAGTTTGGCTGAGGAGGGGGGAGCTGAGCTGAGAGAGAGTGGCTGCCAGTCCATGCCCTGCTGGTCTGGTGCTGCTCAAAACAGTGAGAGACAACTTCCAGAAAACAATTTCAGCAGTGAACATCTCCTTTGGCTTCCATGTTTTGGTAGTGAAAATCTGCTTCCATGTTTTGAGATGAGAAAGGTTTCACTCCTGTGCCAGGAATTGCACAGACTCCTGTTGTGCAGGTAACAGGAGCTGAGCTGGCTGCACTGGGCTGCAGGCTCTGGGATTCCAGGGGTGCAGGCTGCTGGATGTGCAGAGTCTGGAATTCTGGGGATACAGGGATATGGGGTGCAGGCTCTGGGATTGCAGGGGTCTGTGCTACCAGGGATCCAGAGGTGTGGGGTGCAGAGTGCTGGATGTGCAAAGTCTGGGATCCCAGGGATCTGAGAGTGTGGGGTCTGGGATTCCAAGGATCTGGGCTGGCAGGGATCTGGGGTGCAAGGTGCTGCATGTGCAGGGTCTGGGATTCCAGGGATCCAGGTGCCAGTGATCCAGGGATATGGGGTGCAGGGTGCTGCAGTGCTGGGGTGCAGGACTGTGGCTTTTCCCAGTGCATACCCCTTGGTTCTCTGGGGTTCCTGCTCAGAGGAGTTCTCTCCCTGCTGCTCCCACAGCTGCTGTTGCTCCGGGGCAGGTCCAGCCGGGCTGGATAAGGGAATTTTCTCTTTTTGTGCCTTTCCTTTCACGCAGTGGCCCGGCGGGGACACCACAGGCACTGCCGTGGGTGTGCACTAGAGGGTGGTGCAGCCCTGCGTGCCCTGGAATCCTCCCGGACTGGCACAGGGGAGCTGGAATCGCTCCCTGCTCACACTTAGAGGTGACAATTTGTCTTTACAACAGGGGTGTGATCCCTGTGACACGAACAAGCCGTGTATTCTCTCCAAACCCCTGAGCCCGAGAGAATTTTTACAAAGAATTCAAGTCTGTGGGCTCTCCTGAGGGATCAGAGGAACTCAGAGCTCAGTGAGGCTCTTCAGGCTCAGCTGGGCTGTGATTTACAGGATAACAAGAGGTGGGGACTGGACAACTGAGGCCATTGCCCAGCATCCTCACACTCCTGCATGCTCCAAAGCATCTGCTCCTCGGCAGAACAGTCTGTTCTTGGTGCTGTGGGTGCTGGACCCACTGGGAAATGCTTGGGAACAATGAATGGGATGTGGTGCAGGTGGCTGGAGGGAGGATGGACATTGAAAGGAGTGTGTGATAAAGGCTGGAGCAGATGCTGCACAGCAGAAAACTGAGTTATCTCTCTCCAAGAGACTTTCCTGGCAGAGCTGCTGCAAGATTCAGGCTTTGCAGTCACCTTTAGGTTAATTCTGGTGAGTTGTGCATGGTGGGGAATTTGGTTTGTGACTTCCCCTTATCTAGCTCCTTGGGCTGAATGTCTGTCTTCAACTTTGGAAGAGTTGCACCTAGCCCAGAAAATGGAGTGACATGAAAAATCTTGTTAACTCCTGTCCTGGTTTCAGCTGGGAGAGAGATAATTTTTTTTAAAGTTATTTAATTACTTTTTCAGTGCAATTCAGCCATTTGAGAGTGGAGAACATCCCCTATTTTGCCTGTGGCTGCATTAAAGATGTTTTTATCTGCTCTAAATGCTATTTGAGCTCTCCTCAGGCTGGGGCTGTCTCAGGAGGTTGTTTGGAGGAGCAGGGCTGTGTAGGGCAGGGGTGTGCCACAGCCTGGACCTGGGTGCTGAGTCCCTCCAGAGGCAGAGACAGAGCACATCCAGGGCTATCTCCAGCCTTTATCCCAGTTTTGATGGGTGACACACGGGTGATGCTCTGTGTTCTCTGTTGTACAGCAGTGGGAAGCCTGTCCTGGCACACAGGTTCCTCCAGCTGTGTCCATGGAAAGGAGCCTTGATGGAGCAGCTTTGTCAGGAGGAAGTATTTCTGCACTTTGGCTTTGCCTTTCTCACCTTAATTTGCCCTCCAGGCAGTTTTGTTGACAAGGACTGAGCTCCTTCCTCATGGCTCTGAGTGTCCTTGCCAGCATTCCCCTTCCTCCAAGGCCAGGCCCAGCATTAAAAGCAAGGGGTAAATCAACACCTCAGAGTTTCAGGTGGGTGTAAAACATGGATTGAGGGCAGCTCCACCCAGGGTCACTCTGCTGAGGACACATCAGGCAGGGTTGCTGCCCCATGTTTGCTCCAGTTACTGGACACCCTCTGCATTCCCTGCTCTTTCCCAAGTCCCTTCCCTGTTCTTGCCCTCTGTGGTGCAAAAAGAACCATCAGCAAATTGAGGAGAATCCAGCAGCACGTGGAGCCCACTCTGAAGATAAGGAGGTCGGTCCAGCTGGAAGGAGAACTTCACAAAAGCAGCTGAACCCTCTGTGTGGGTGAATTTTGGCCTGCTGGACCTGCCAGGGGAGTTTGAGGAGAAGGACAAGGCTGAACAACTGGAGGCAGTGAAACCTGCTTCCTTTTGTAGCAAAACAATTGCACAAGGGGCAAAGGTGTCTCAGCTGGGCTGACAGAGCTACCTTGGGGTGAGTCTGTGCTCTGCTTCTCCTCATCAGCAGGGTCTGGGCCCAGGGAAGGGGAGAAACATCCCTGGGAGGTCACAGCCTCACACTGCCTGTGTTAGAGACAGCAACCCAGGAGAGAGAATTGGGGTCTTTCCTTCTTCAACAGCTTCTGTGAATGCCATTCTGCAGCAAGGAATGAGAAAGATCCAGCAGGGTTTGGGTTAAAAGGGACCTTAAATCCCATCCCACCCCCTGCCTTGGGCAGGGATAACTTCCACTGTCCCAGGCTGCTCCCAGCCCCAATGTCCAACCTGTCCTTGGGCACTGCCAGGGATCCAGGGGCAGCCACAGCTGCTCTGGGCACCCTGTGCCAGGGCCTGCCCACCCTCAGATATTCCTCTGGTAATTCCTGGAACCAGCCATCCACCTTGAGCCAGAATAAACTGTGCTGGTTCTTGTGCCATTATCATAAAAAACCAGTCCAGGACTCAGGAGACAATTGTTATTGTAGTTTTAATATATTTTTTCCCTCAGGCCAGCATCAATTTGCTGTGTCAAAGCTGAGTTGTCTGATGAGGGTTAACAGAATAAAGAAGTGGTGAAATGTGTACAAAATCCTGGTAATGAATCATTGCCAATCTGATGCAAAGCAACCCAATGATTAGGAATGCAGTTTCACATTACCACTTTTTCAGGCACAGTTGTAGGTAGGAGCAAGTAAATACCCTCAGAAAAAAATGTGTCTCATAGCATCTGTTCTTTCTTTTGTTAATTATCGACTCATATGAGCCTGTGGAAGGAGCTGACAGATTCTGCAATGCCTCTTGTTCTTTTTAACTCTGAAACTCCATTTTCCTGCCTGCTCTGAAGGCTGAGAGCAGCTCTGGCAGCTTGTGTCCACTCTCCTCTCTGCTTCCAGATGTGGAAGAAAGGGAGCCACCTTCCCAGGTGTGCTGGGAGAGGGAAAAAAGGACTGTGGCTGCAGTGGTTTATTCCCCTGAGCTCCCACATTGATCAAGGTGTCATCTGTGACTTGTGAAACAAAGCCTGGGCAGCAACAACAACAAAACATCTGGTCCAGTGGGTCAGAGCCAGGTTTGCTCCCTGCCCACGTTCTCCAAACCAGCCCCGTGGTCTCTGCTCAATCTCTGGATTATCTGATTATAAATTATCTGAATTATTAATCTGATCTGAACTATCACATAATTGCAGAGGGATTTTTTTACAGGTGGTTCCTTGAAGAGCAGCCAAAGGCAAGGAAGGGAATCTGTTTTCCATCTCACCTACACCCAGCAGGACAGCATTCATGGGCTTTGGCTGTGGAGATGCAGGAAACAGCCCTGAAACCAACAGGGCCCTGCCTGGGGGATTTGGGGACACCAGGACCTGCAGCCCACCTTGGTCAGTGCTGTGTCTAAGCAGAGGGACTTGCACTTGCAGGTGTTTGTGGCCTGACTCTGTCTGTGGGGGTCCCTGCAGCTTTTGGATGCCACAGGAATTTTGGGCCATGACCTTGTGGCCTCTTGCAAGAGCTGCTTGTCCTGATGTTTCAGTGTGTGGGAGGTTTGATGTTTCCAGAACTTGTCTACCCTGGTAGCTGGAGGGATCCTGCAGCCTTTGGGCCCCAAAAGGGAAATGCAGATCACTGTCTTTGCAGTGAAACTCAGGAATTCTTTCTAAAAAGCCAAAAATTGCAGCAAGGTTTAGGTCAACCCCAATTCACTGTAACAAAACAATTGTTGCTGCCTTTTGTGATGCACCTTGGGGGCTGTGAGAGTTCTGGGTCAATGGTGAGCCTTAGGAAGGTGGGTTTTCCCGTTTGCTAGTCAGTCACACCACATTCCAAGGGGAAGAATGGGGTGATGGATGCTTCCCAGGAGCCTGAAGGAAGGTGATTGATTGTTGGTGTTGCAGGGTGCCCTTGGGGCTACAATGAATATAAATATTAACTGGCTCCTCTGTTCCTTAAAATCTCTAGGAGTAAAGAGGCTTAGATTGACACCCAAACTGAGTAAAATAGGCCCTGGGGAGCAGAGGGGCACAGTCCTGTTCCTCTGGGCCTTTGCTCCAACAATACACACCCAAAGAGTGGGAATGCTGCAGCAGTCAGGCTTGCAAGGAGTGAGGGGCTGGTGACTACTCAATTATCCTGGGCTTTAATTCCAGCCCAATCAGCTGCACTGAGCCTTGGACAAAGAAGCTTGGCCTCATGTCCACCCTGGTTTTACAAAGGAATTTCAAACGTGCCCTTGCTGCTGCTCAGGAATGAGATGTTGTCATTGCCCAGGAGCTCAGCTATGTCCCCTCTGTGCCTGCTTCAAGTTCCTCCCCTGCACAGTTTTGTGCCCCACCAAAACTGGGGCAGATTGCTTTGTCTCCCAAAGTTTGCTTTTCTTTCCCTGCTCTTCAAAGCCTGCCCGAGTCCCAGGCTCTCTGACACCACCCCAGGTCCTGCTGCCCTCTCACTTTGAGCTGGGGAGGTTTTCTCCTTTTCCACAGGAGGTTCCATCCCCTTGTCATTTCTGTGGGGCTGTCTGAAAGCAGCAGCAGGGACAGGGGTCTCTGGGGAGAGCTGGCTCTGCATCAAGGCAGATGCAGAGCAGTGGAGAACTGGAGGAGCACATCAAGGCTCTGGCCTGCAGGTGAGCTCTGTTTGGTGCCTGGCTATTGTGATAAGGTTGTATACACATTTTATTGGCTTATCTCTGGCTGCTGGTGATTATCAAACAGCCCAGCTGTTAATTGCTCCCAACTCTTAGGAATCCACAGTGAGTTTGCAGATCGCTGCTGGGCTCTACTGAGAGTGGTTGGACACATGAATGGTCCTCACAGGTGCTCCTGCTCCCACCAGGCTTCTTCAGGAGAGCACCCAGGCCATGCCCTTGGGCTGAACCTGTAGAATCACAGAATCCCAAGTGGTTTGGGTTAAAAGGGACCTTAAAATCCATCCCATGCCATCCCTGCCATGGGCAGGGACAGCTTCCACCATCCCAGGCTGCTCCAACCCTGTCCAACCTGTCCTTGGACACTGCCAGGGATGCAGGGGCAGCCACAGCTGCTCTGGGCACCCTGTGCCAGGGCCTGCCCACCCTCCCAGGGAACAATTCCTGCCCAATATCTCATCTAAATCTACTTTCAGGCTGAGGACAGAGGGGAAACACCAACATGCCAGGGCTCCCCTCTGCTGTGAGGGGGGGGTCTGTATCCCCTGCACCCCATGGCCACCACAGGGGTCCCTCAGCAGCAGTGCCAGCTCCCCCCTGCCCTCCCAAACTGGGCTTTAATTACTCTAAAATTGAAATATTTTTGACTCATTTATCAAATAACTTACTGCTCATGACTAGTCACAGTTTGGGAATCAGCTGCTGTGCTCTCAGCTCACGAATTGTTGGCTTTTCTACCTTATGTAGTATTATTTTTGTTCAGATGTTAGAGCATCTCTTACAGATCTGAGCGAGTTGTTATGAGTTATTCCACTGCTCTCTCCCTGTGGGTAACATCTCTCCCTGTGGGAAAAGCTTCTCTCCCCTGGAACAAAGGAATCACGTTGGGTTTACTCATCAAAACTTGCATATGTATGAAATATCAGTGTTGTCCTTGGTCTCCAATCCCTCACCACGTCTGACTCTGCCATACATTAGAGCCCATCACCCGCAGCCTGGCAACTCTCCCTGTTGCCATGGGAACAGCTCCACTATCCTTCCATGGAGAACCTCAAATATTCCCATTTTCAGAGCTGCTAGAACACCTCCAGTCCTGGCTGGTTTCATTCACTTGCTCACTCCCCTCCACGAGCTCTTCTCCTCCCAATTTAGAGAGTTACTCAGCACTTCTGGGCTCGTCATGAGTTGGCTGAGGGAAAGTCACAGCACTTGGAGGTGCAGGTTTGTCTGAGGCAATGATGGGGTTTATTTCATAGGCAGATCTATCATTAGCATTCCCTAGTGTGTGTTAAATTGGTACTTAACAGAAAATTATCAAAGCCCTGGCTACTGCACACTTCTCTGCACTTCCACACCAAAGGGTAAAAGTTCCTGAGGGACCTCTGAGCTCAGGTGGGCCAGGTAAGCTGGGTTAGGTGGGAAGCAGCTTCCCCGTGGTGAGTTTGTGGTGGGAGGGTTGTGATGTGTTTGTCACACCTGAATTGCACTGCCCAGCCTGTGGAGCCCCAAGCCCAGCTCTCCCTGTCTGTAGGAGCTATGGGATGGAGGATCCTGGGGGTTCCTGGGTTTGCCCCTGCTCTGGGCCCCCTTTTCTGCAGCTGGCAGAGCTCCACTGGGCACAGGTTTGGGTCTGGACAAACATAAATAGTTACTGAGGGCTCGTTATTTCACTTATGGAAACATTGCACTGGAAGAATGTGAATTTTGAGTAAGATAGTTTTAAACACAATTGGGGGTGCCTTTTTTTTTTTTTTTTTTTTTTTTTTTTTTTTTTTTTTTTTTTTTTTTTTTTCATACAAGTGTCATAGCAAGACACTTTATGCTTTTTTATCCTGCTAGAAACTCCAGACACAGGTATTGCATTGTGTCCATGGAGGTAAAAAGGGAGAGGCTGAGGGCATCTCAGTGTGTTCAGATCCTGGCACAGGGTGCCCAGAGAAGCTGTGGCTGCCCCTGGATTCCTGGAAGTGTCCAAGGCCAGGCTGGATGGGGCTTGGGGATAGTGGGAATGTCCCTGCCCCTGGCAGGGGTGGAACTGAATGAATTTTAAGGTCTTTTCCAACCCAAACCGGTCTGAGATTCTGTGATCTGATGGCACAACCAGATCTCAGCTACATCCTCCACTCTGAACAGGAGGAGGTTGAGGGGCTGGGAGAGGAGCTGAGCTTGGGAAGCCTGAGTGCTGTGGGCTTTCCTGCACATCAGGAGCCTGTCAGAGCCTGACACTGGGAAAACAGCAGCTGAAGATTCAGGCAAGGGATAACAATGAGGAAAACAAAATAAGAGAAAACAGCAGGAGAAAAAATTTTCTCCGGTGCAAAATACTCAGTAACCCTCCTAAACCAGGTTGGCTGTGTGCAGCCCCAGATCCTGAGGCACTGGGAAGAGCCAGCTCGGAGAATCCCCATCCTCAGAGCGGGGGTTTGATTGATTCCCAGCCGCCAGACAGTGCTCACTGCCCGTGCCCTCCCCTCCACCCCCGAGAGCAGCGGCTGCTGCTGCCACCCCGGCGCGGGCAGCTCCGGGCTGCCGTGCACACAAAGCCGGGAGCCGGGGGGGCACCGAGAGCCGCAGCCCCCGCGGGTGTGACCCTGCCCGTGCCGCCCCAGCCGATAGGCACCGGGCTCTGATCCCCAGGGGGATTTCTGCAGCGTTAATTCACCCTGCACAGAGCCCAGCCCGCTCCCGGCTGCAGCAACCTCGGCATCCCCGCGGCTCCCGGAGCCCTGCCCCCGAGCAAATGTCACCTGTACCCGATGGAGCGGACCCCGAGGTGCCACGAATGGATCCCAGGATTCTCATTTTCCTTCTCTACGTGATGATCCTGCACGAGCTGGTGAGCGGCTGGATGGAGTACCAGAAGCAGATGGCCAAGCCGAAGAAGCAGGCGGGTCCCGTGTGGTCCTCCAGGTGAGCCGCTGCCCGTCCTGTTCCCAAAGGGGGTGTTTGGATGGGGAGGATTGTTTTTGTGTGCATCCACCGGTCCTTAGGGATGTGTCCGTGTCTGTCTCATCTGCTGGGCATTAATGCACTGAGGGGGGATTAAGGTCTGTTAATCCTTTGAGCCTGCATTGTCTGAGCATCCCGTGCATTTGACACACTTGCAGATAAACACGCCTGTCATTTGCCTGGGGTTTTTTTTTTGGATTTTTTCTGTGGAAATGTGCTGTAACTCAGCATATTTGCTGTGACTCAGGTTCCCAATCACCAGACCTGCAAGAGAAAAATGTGGGTAGCACAGGGAGCTACGCTTCATGCATGATATTCATCAATGAGGCACAAAGCTCCAGGGACTGCTTGCAATCAGAGTATTTCATCTAAAATCACTACCGTGCATGTCACTATCTCTCCATCTCCTCCCACTCCTTGGGCTGTGCCCACTACACCAATCCCATGTTTTCTGCCCAACAATGAGCTGTAGGAATAAGGGCAATTACTGGAAAATGCTGCATATCTTTAAAATTCAGATCTGTTCCTGCAAACCTTGTTGTTCACAAGTAACAGCGTTTGGGGTCATGGTCGGCTTGGTTGGGGTGGTATCAGGAAGAATGTCTGGACACCAGATATTCCTTATCTTCCATCGGCCACATGATTAGGGAATCACACCCCAAAATCCACCTCCTGCCAGATCTCAGGCCATGGCACACCAATCCCTTAGAGTTTTGGACCTAGAAATGTGCCTGTGACCCAGTTTGCTCCAGGTCTGGCTGCTGTAGCTCAAGTGCACAGAGCTCTCAGCTCAGTCCTTATCCTAATCCTCTGATGTGCATCATTCCCAGCTGCAATTCCAGCCCTGCTGTGCCTGGTGCTGCACAAACACCCCCCAGAGGTGTCTCCATCCAGAAACCCCCCCAGAGAAAGCAGTGGTGGGAGGATGCACCCATGGCTGGCTGGAAATCAGCAGCTCCCATCCCCTTCATCCACAGGTCAGGAATGCATTCCCTGCCTGGATTTCCAGACCAGCAGAGCTCAGCTGCACCTTGTGCAAGTGAAATGATCAGTGCTGGGAACACTGCCATGGGTGGAGACAGCCCAGAATTAGCTGGAAAGGGATGGGGCTGGCTGGGCTCTGATCGAGGTCAGAGGCAGATTTCCTCGCTGTTTCCAAGGCAGAGTGCAGGGAGGAACTGGGACACAACCTGCACTCAGCTCTGGGGCACCCTGATGCCAGAGAGAAAACCTGGTGGAGTTATTTGGTTTATTGGAAGCCACCACACAACTTGCATCAAGCAGCCAGAATAATGCTGCAAGTCTGGAGGTTTTTAAAGAGAATTAGGTACCCCAGCAAAACCCCAAATCCCCAAGAGCTGCTGCCTCACCCAGCCTCATTTTGGGCTGTGGGACCAAGCTGGATGATCTGTGCAGGGCTCCACATCCTGGAGACATCCCAGCCTCTCCATCTGCATCCCACCCTGCTGTCACAGCCCTGCTGTCACAGCCCTGCTCCTGCTGCTCCTCCAGCTGCCCCCAGCCTGGGAAAGCAGAGCCACCAGGTCTGTGTGGATCACCTGGATAATTCACAGATTGCACCACAGACAGGTGAAGCTCTGTGACCCAGAGAACTGGAGAATTACAGGATGAACTGGGATCCTTTTAGTGGAATTAACTGTCCTGTGTGGACTCTCTGGTTCTGGTGTAGCCTGGGCTCACACACCCCTGCTGCAATAATGCTGAGGTGTTCTTGACTGATGAGCCCACGAGGTTTCCAGTGCCCAGAGAGCACAGCTGGAGCCAGATGTTCATCCTTCAGGTTCGTCCTGAGCTTAGAAATGCTCAGAAACAGCTGTGTCCACATCTGTAGTCTGGCTGTCCATGCAGTTCCAGCCATGGCTCAGCAGTGGGAAAAAGCTTCCTGGTGCCTTGCACCGGGCCAGGACCAGCACAGCACCAGCTCCAGAGCAGCAGCAGGGACCTGGGACACCCAGCCCAGCCTGGTGGCAGTGGCAGTGCAGCCTGGGCAGGGCTGGTGCCATCTCCAGCCAGGGGGAACAGCAGCGAGGGGCTGGACTGATCTGGGACTCAGGGGTTACAGGATTTTAGGAAGATTTGTAGACAGTGCCAAGGCAACCACTCAAAACCTTCCTGTAAGAGCTTAACCCTGAGGAGGAGGAGGGCAGAGCTCCTGGGATGAGCTGGATGTGAGGGCAGTGCTTCCCAGCACAGCCTGGAGCTGGGCCAGCACTGGGGAGGGGAGACTCCCATCTCCCACCCCCCCCAGCCTGGTGAAGGTAATTAACATGAAAACCAATTAGGAAATTCAGTAATAAAGCAGCGAGCTAATTAGGAATTAGGACAGGAGCGTGCTCTCTCGACCCGGGCAGATTTCAGGGCTCTCCTCCTTTTGTGGCTGTTGAATAGTAACAGGCTCTGTTGTGAGGCAGCTTTTTCTCACATTCACAGCTTTTCCTCAGCTCCCTCTTCCTCCGCTCCCGGAGCGGCTGGCGGCTCCCCCGCCCCTGCTCCATTCATCCCCAGCCTCTCCCGGCACAGCCCCGGCGCTCCCTGCTCGCCTTTCCCCGGCGCTGGGGGATCCATCACAGCATCCCGGCCTGGGCTGCCTTGCAAGGGACCCTAAAGATCATTTCACTGACCTGCACTTGGACAGGCGGCCCCAAATCCCATCCAGCCTGGCCTTGGGCACTGCCAGGGATCCAGGGGCAGCCACAGCTGCTCTGGGCACCCTGTGCTAGGGCCTGCCCACCCTCCCAGGGAACAATTCCTGCCCAATCTCCCATCCAGCCCTGCCCTCTGGCACTGGGAGCCATTCCCTGTGTCCTGTCCCTCCAGCCCTTGTCCCCAGTCCCTCTCCAGCTCTCCTGGAGCCCCTTTAGGCCCTGCCAGGGCCTCTGAGCTCTCTCTGGAGCCTTCTCCTCTCCAGGTGAGCACCCCCAGCTCTCCCAGCCTGGCTCCAGCCCCTGGAGCCTCCTCTGGACAATGTTTATTGGTGAAGCCACTGGGGATCACAGGACAAGTGACTGAGCAGGATCTGGAAAGAGGAGAGGTCTGTGATCACCAGAGATCCCCACGGACAGCCCTTTCTGCAGGGATGGGAGGGGCTGTGCCTCATCCTGAGTGAATGTCATCCCAAATTCCTGCAGACACTGCTGTGCCACATCCCCCTCTGCACGGCAGCACAAGCTGCACACCTGCTGGGCCAGTCTCTTGCCAGCTTTGCAAATCTAGATGTGGAAATGGGAGTGAAGGTGTGAGCCAGGAGGGAGGAAGGAAAAGCCTGGACACAGTGACCAAGGAGAGGAGAAATGCTCAGGGCAAGTGGGTCTGGGTGTTCAGTTATCCCAGAGGAGCTTCTGCTGAACATAATCCCACTGCTCCTTCAGCTGAGCCAGCTCTGTGACACTGTCCTGGCTATCTCTGCATGTGGTGTGGTTGATCATGGTGTGCTTGGCTCATGGAATGTTGGATCACCCCCTGAGAGAGAACCCAGGGTGGCAAAAATCCCAAAGAAGTGCCAGGAGTGCACATTGTTGGGTTTAGTGGTTTTAAGGAAAACTGTTCAAAGTTACTGGGGGTTTTGAGGGGGGTTGGTTTCAGTGACCCCCCTGGCCAGAGGGGACAGTCCTGGAGGCTCTGGCTGTTCCTGGGATTTATGGGGTTCTGTTTAGGGGTTCTGAGCTGCACCTGTGGGTGAGGAGATTTCCCCTGTGGAAATCTGAGTGCTGTTTGTTGTAGTACAGCCTCTAATATGCTTTCCCCTGGGAACAACAGTAGTTATGAAATACTAAGGACCTAGAAAATAAAAGGAAGGATTTTGAAATGACATGTGTCTTTTGGATAATTAGAAAAAAAGATGTTAAAGTATATAAGAAGTCAACCATAAATATAGAAAACCATAAATATAGAAAACCATTCACATAATGGGCAGAGATTGTCCATGTATCGATAGTACTAGCCATCTTAGGAAATTGAGATAACACCTTCTCTAAACAGATATGTACTTACAACCTTGAGATAAAATACAGAAAAACACTGAAACAGCTTATAACCAATAACAGCCATGATGCAGAATAATTACTGACTCTTAATTACTAACTCATGTTACCTATGGAAGATAAAACAGCAGAGATTGTAACGAATAATAAAACATTTAATGGAATCAAGGGTGTGGCAAACTGTATCTTCTTCCACTGAAGGGATGAAAGCCAAAAATGGGCCAAGGATCCAGGGTTGTTTAAAGGGGATGTTTCTGAGGGTCAGGGTCCAATAGGGACAGGGAAAAGTGGTGCAGAGGGGTGGCCAGGAACTGGGGGAATAATGGGGTTACAGGGGTGTGGGACTGTGGTAAAAATAACCCAGTGGGGCCCAAGGGAAGGAAGAACATTCTGCCAGGTGTGCATATGTGGTAACAGGGTGACATAAACTTAACAAACCAATAGAACAACAAAACCTAGGGAATATTAGTGTGTCATCCCATCCATGTTATCCCAGGAGCTCTGCCCTCCTCCTCCTCAGGGTTAAGCTCTTACAGGAAGGTTTTGAGTGGCTGCCTTGGCACTGTCTGCAAATCTTCCTAAAAGGGCCATGGGAGGAAAGTTTTTCTCACCCAAGTCTAAAAGGGGATCTAATGGGAGGAAAGCCTTTAATGGAAAAATATCTCAAGGATACTACCTCAAAAATATCACAAGATCATAAATTAGAATAATCTAATTTGATTTACCTCATTTTTATACCAGCTAAGAATCTGACCCTCTACATTTATGTGCAGAAATCTCCAGCCAGAAATCATTTTTCTTTCTAAAACGTTTCAAAGCCTCTGAAGAGCTGTTGAACAGTGCAGATGTGCCCCTGGCTTGTCCCTCAGCAGTAACTTTGTCTCCCTTTGTTCCTGAGCAGCAGCAGCCCCAGGGCAGCCCCTCCCAGCTTCTGCAGGCCCCTGGTGCACTCGGTGCGCAGGGAGCGGTACCGGGACTGGAGGAAACCGGGAAGGATCATCCGGAAAGCCTGAGCATGGATCTGCCTGCTGGGCCAGGGTCTGCAGCACCTCACACACCCAGAGCATCCTCCGGGGATCTGCAGCTTCCCAGGGCTGAGAGGGAAGGAGCCTCTTCCTCCCGGGAATCCATCCCTGCCCGGGGAGCAGCCTCCACTGCCAGCCAGCACCATGAAGTGACTTTTCTCTCTTCTTCCCCGGGGGCTGAGTGGATGGAGAGCAGATTTCCCAGGGGAAAATGGGATTTTCTGCATGGGCAGCCCTGGGAAGGATCCCAGTGGTTTCAGGCTCCTCTCCTCCCGCTCCAGGACTGCGTGTCCAGTCAGCAGCATTTCCCAAAGTGGCTGGAAAACCTTCAGTGCCCAGTCTGTCACCACTCCCAGGAGGAGTTGCCTCCCCCTGGACACCCAGAAGTCACAGCACTTTGGGAATGCTGGCTCCCTGTTAATCTCCTGCACTAAGAGCCTGCCAATTTTTTTTCTGCTTTTCCTCACCTTTGTTAAAAGAGTTGCTCCAGGGAAGAGGAGGGAAAATACCCTGAACCAGTGACTCAGAGTTATGTCACCAAATGCAATTTGCTGCAATGGCTTTGTAATTAGCATATTTGGAGCCTTCCCAGCAGCTGAGGCAAATAAATGTAAGAGCCACTTTCTAACGAGCAGATAGGTGGGGAAGGAATACAACTGTGCTCTTTTAGACTCTGCTGTTTAGGCATAAAATCAGATTTTAGAGGCCAAAGTCACTTGTGCACCCTGCAGCCCACAGAGCTGTTGTGGGCAGCATGGGAGGGATTCTGACACTGGGCTCTAACAGCAGCTGCCCATGGCAAAACTGCTCCTTATTTGCTGAACATAATGTTTGGCTCAAACACAGCCTGTTTTCCTCGTTGCCAACCATTTGTGAGCCTGAGTCAGGCTCACAGATGCATTATCCAGAAGCAGATAGGAAAGGGACTGGGAATAGATTATGCATTCATTATCCAGAAGTAGCCACCAGATACATTTGCACATTTGTCTGCTGCTCGCTTGTTTGCAAATCGTTCCTGGCTGTGTTTGTTCAGTCACCAGGGCTGGAAGTTCCCAATCCTCTCTCCCAGGCAGGCTGGATCAGTACCTTGGATGTAAATCTCTGCTTTCACCTGGAGGAGATGAAGTTTCTGCCTTGAAGTTCATGCCTTGTGTTGAGGTGGGTTTGGAAAAGGAGGCAGAAGTAGCTGTTCAAAGTTTCTGCACCTTTCAAAGCATAAACTCTGTGAAATTGTGGGACACTGGGGCTGCTCCCTGTCCTGATCCATGCAGGTACAAGTGACAGCAACAGATGGAGATGTCAGGAGGGAAAACATTCAGGAAGTGTTTCTGTGTGCTGGGGGAATTTGTTTCCCTGGAGTTGAGTGTGTTTGGGGGATGTTCTTGCCAGAGCCTGAGGGAGTTTGGGAGCCCTGGAAAAAGGGAAAAAGGGTTTGAATGAATTCCTGCAGTGAGGCAGGGTAGAGCTGGCCCCAGGGACCACGCTGGGCTCCCAGCCTCAGCAGGACACACAGACCCACGGGACAGACAGATGCACCTTTAAGGAAGGGTGAAGGGCCAGGACTGTCTTGCCCTGATGATCACATGCTGGATTAATCCCTGTAAATAGAATATTGTTTACTCCCAATAAACTCTTTTACATACACAGAATTCAGAGTCTCTCTGTTCTCATTCAGCCCTTGTGTCTCTCTGCTGCTTTTGGCTTTCCCAGCCTGGGACCCAGTGAAGGTGTTGGCTGGAATCTGCTGGTGATCCAGTATGGATAAAAGCTGAATTTACAGCACAAACGTTCACGTTCTCATCCCTTATGCAGAGGAACCCAGGACTGCCAGCCAGAGTCTGGTTTTGGATGGCTGTAGGTTTGTTTTGGGTTTTTTTAATGTGCAGGTCACTCTGCAGATCTGTTGGAGAAAGTCCTGCCCAAGGAACGTGGGCTGGGAGCTGGTGATGGTGGAGAGCTCGGGATGCACCAGCCTGCAGTGCTGTGCACCCCAGGGACCTGAGGGAGACAAACCCAGGGCTGGGTGCAGACCCTGCAAGGATTCACATTCCCCCTGGCATTTGGGCTAAGCACGGCCCAGGATGAGGAGGACACAGCCAGGGGTGGCCAGTGGGCTCCTGTGTGTTCCCTGAGTGTGGGAAATTCCTATTTGGAGCCCCCTAAATAGGGGGATTTTTCCCACAAAGTCCAGTGCCGGGGTTGAAAATGATGAGCAAAGCCTGGAGCATTTTCTTCAAGGTTATTTATTTCATCTTATCTTGAAGTCCTTGTGCTGCCCAGTAGCAGGCTGGAAAACAGGAATGGCAAATGCCATGTGGTAAAAAAAATCCAAGGCCTTTTAAGGACCTTTGGGCCAATTAACTCTAAAAACATAGTGTGTTTACAATTTTACACCAACAGTCCCCATCTATCCTAAACACATAATTTTTACCTCAAATCTATCCTACCAATCCCCTTGTGCCACCATCACAGAAGATGGAGAAGAAGGAGAAGGAGAAGGAGAAGGAGAAGGAGAAGGAGAAGGAGAAGAAGAAGGAGAGGGAGAAGGAGAAGGAGAAGGAGAAGGAGAAGGAGAAGGAGAAGGAGGAGAAGAACAGGGGTCACCTCCCAGATTCCTCCATCTTGCCTTCATCTACCTTCATTCTAAAAACCCAAAACTACAATGTTTCACCCTGTGATGAACTAAACTACTATTTATTTCAAACCTTTGTTACTCTTAATTCATCACTAAGTGTTGGTAGACTTTCCCATGGGTTAAAATCCAAGGCAGTGCTTTCCTGGGGTCTCAGCCAGGGTCTCAGACCCCCAGGGCAGCCTGGAGAGTTTTCCATGGCCCTGGACTCCAACAGCTGAGGGCTTTGGGTGTGGCTCTGCTCCCCCCAGCACCCCTGGGCACATTTCCCCCGTGCAGGGAGGGGGTGACTCCTCTGCAAGGAAAGGCTGTGCTCTGATGTTGTAATACACAAGGAATGCCTCTGGGCAGGAATTCCCAGGAATCCCCCTCAGGTGCTGGAACCAGCAGTGCCTCTGACCCAAAACCAGCACAGCCACTGCACTGAGCTGGGCTGTTTGGTCCAAAAGGAGACACATGCCCCAAAATTCCCCAAAATACCCCCAAACCCCAAGAACCTGCACTTTATGGGTGCTCCAGGTCATGATGTTCCTGAGGGGAACAGTAGGAAGTCACCTGGTGTGGCTTCAGCTGGGGCACGAGGCTGTGGGGGCCGTTGGCTCTGCTCAAAATAGACTCTGTGGGCTTCACCCTAAACCACATTTCTGTCAGAAACTTCCTTTTTAGCTTGAATTTCAGTTTGCAGCCCTTGCACAGTGACTTGGTGAAAGCCCCGACCTGGAGCTGCTCACAGGAAAGCTCAGGGAGGCTTTAAATCATCAAGTTTGGACCATCCATGGAAGAACCTTCCTGCAGGGACTGTTTCCATCAGCTCCCAAAGAGTTCATGGGGCTGGGGCATTGGGATTTCACCCTCTGGGTTTCTAACCTCAGCTGTGGATGTGTCCTGCCTTACAAGGAGTTGGTGTAAATAAAGGTGGAGGCAGTTTCACAGGTTGGCCTTGGCTCTGCTGGAGTCCACACACTGGAGATCATCTCCTGAACCTCCCAGCAAAGCCTTCCTGGGATTTCCTTTTGTCTAGGAAGATATTTTCAGAAATTCACATTTTCTGACCTCACATATGGTGCTTGTTTGGGGCTTTAGGTGGGACCTGGAGACATCTCTCTGCATCCACAGCTTATGATCCCAGCATTCTGCAGCTTCCCCTGGGCCAAACTGCACCCACACCCTCTGGATTTCAGTGCTGCAGCTCAGGGCAAGCCAGGGAGCCCCAACCCCTGTTGGTGTGAATTCTGCCCTCACCCTGATGGGTGCCTGCAGCTCCTGGCAGCCCTGAGTGCCCACCTGGCCCTGCTGCTGCTGTGTGTGCTCACCTGCTGGGGCTGCTGCAGGCTGGGAAATGATGTCACCCAGCAGTTTTTGGGAAATGATGTCACCCAGCAGTTTTTGGGAAGTGATGTCACCCAGCCCTGCTGAGCTCTGCACCCCTCAAAGTTTCCTGCTGTGGCTGGAGCTGCTCTCAGCAGGGCCAAACTCCCCCCTCAGCTCCCTCCTCAACTCACGGCGTCTCCAAGCCCAGAGGCTCCTGCTTTGGGGGGATTTTGAGCAAATCCAGCTGTTTTGGTGAACCAGCTGCTGCTTTTTGCTGCCTGCAGTTGTCTGAGCTGCTGGAGTTTCACTGCTGGAATCTTCCATCCACTGCACATCCCAGAGCCTCCTGCTGCCCATCACTTCTGGCCTGGGGAGTCTGGAGGAGCTCCTGCTGCTCTGCCAGGGGCTGCACTACAGCCAGGGTAAGTGTCCCCTGGGGCTCTGTGTGCTGCTTTACTCAGATTCTGCATTAACAGGAATTATTTCTGAAGGTGAAGCTTCCATGGGTGTCACCCCACCTGTGCTGGGGTTTGTAAGGGCTGCAGCAGGTGAAGGGATTTACATAAAGGGAGAGAAAATCTCTGTCATGCTCAGAGCTGGAGGGCTGGATGTGGGTCCTGATTCCTCCCCTCCACATCCAGATCAGCTCTGATTATAAAATCACAGAATTGGGTTGGAAGGGGCCTTAAATCTCCTCTCCCACCCCCTGCCATGGGCAGGGACACTTCCCACTATCCCAGGTTGCTCCAAGCCCTGTCCAGCCTGGCCTTGGGCACTTCCAGGGATGGGGCATTTCTACTGCTGCTCTCCAGGCAAGTTTGTGGCTGATGGTTTGTGTGATTCCCCTCCAAGTTTAACAAAAAGTAACTTTTTTTTTTTTTTTTTTTTTTTTTTTTCCTGCTTTGCCTTGTTAATTTCAATTCTGTAGTAACTCCTAGGTGTTTTCATTTTACCACTCAAATCCTTCCTCTCACTCAGAGTGCAGATCCTCTGCCTCTTTCTGTAAGAAAATATTGCATAATTTAAAGCTTGCTTCCTGCAGAGTAGGCATTGAAGGCAGGCTATGGCTACTGAGGGGGAAATAAAGCCCATGACCTTGGGGGTTTTTGTCACCCCGAGCTGGCTGCTGTGACACTTTTGGGTAGAAAAGAAAGGACCCACTCCTTGCCTGCTCCTGGCTGTGGGGTGGGATTTGCAACTTTGTGGAGGATGGTGCCAGAAGGCAGCAACAAAACATTATCAAAAAGCCCTTGATTTACAAATGTTCACTTTTTGGGAAGGAACTGCTTCACTTTTTGGCTGCCTGTGTTGGTAGCCACCGTCCTCAGCAAATAATAATCAGCATTCCCTGAGCCTCTGGGTTAGACTCCCCAGTTTACCAAGATGGGGTTAAAGGCTACAGGGAGGAAATGCCACCCTGCTCCTGCCAGGCTTCAGGAAGCCCTGCCGAGGACAAAGTGGCTCTCAGCACCTCCTGGGCTGCTCAAGCCACCTCTGTCACCATCCCCAGAGCACAAGGAAGGGGCAGGCTCATCCCAGGCTGACCCAGCAGGAGAGAGCAAAGCTGCCTCTGGCTGAAAACACAGCGGGGTTAAAATGCCCTCAGGAGGTTTCCTGCCGGGAATCTGCCCTCATCCCTCGGGATGTGCTGCAGGGCAGGCTGAGAGCATCGTGACACAGAGCCCTCATCCCACGGTGGCGTTTTGGGGACATGCTGGGATGTGCCACTGTCACAGCCCAGAGCCACAGTGGGCACAAGAGCCAGGGTGTAAATCCAAGTGCTTAAACACCATCACAACCTGATTTCAGGCTTCAGGATCAGCCACAGAGGAATGTGAGGCTGACAAGTGGCCAGGGATGTGTTCCACAGCTGGTGAATGGGCTGAAAATCTGCTTCCCAAAGAGGGACAGCCCAGCAGAGCTGGTGCTGCCTTGGCAGCCTCATTCCTCATTCCCCATTCCCCATTCCTCACCCACTGTCCTGCTGCCAGCAGGAGCCTGGCACAGCCTGGCTCACCTCTGGGTGATAATTGTCCTTGATGGAAGGAGCAGCCTGGGAGGATGCTGTGCCCCCAGCAGCCTCCCCCAGCTGCTGCTGCAGACTCTTTTGGAGCCCCAGCTGTTTCCTCATCCTCCCTCAGCAGTGAGTGCTGGTGAACATTGCCTGTGCTGCCCTTTCCCTTTCCTTTGTGGTACAATCGTTGTGCTCTGGGGTAGGGCAGCCTCACCTCCAGTGCTGGGGGAAGTTTGGGGCATCACAAGACAAAAAAGATACTAAAATATTATAAGAAAGATTTTGAACCATCAGAGAGTGTCCAAAGGAGGGAAATGAAGGTGGTGAATGGCCTTGAGGGAAACTCCATGAGGAGCAGCTGGAGAAGAGAACACTGAGGGGAGACTCAGCATGGTTACAATTTCCTCATGAGGGGAAGAGGAGGGGCAGGGACAGGAGCCAGGGAAGGGCTGGAGCTGTGCCAGGGCAGGCTCAGGCTGGAGCTCAGGGCAAGGTTCTTCCCCCAGAGGTGCTGGCACTGCCCAGGCTCCCCAGGGAATGGGCACGGCCCCGAGGCTGCCAGAGCTCCAGGAGCCTTTGGACAGCGCTGCCAGGGATGCCCAGGCTGGGATTGTTGGGGCTCTGGGCAGGGACAGGGGCTGGGCTGGGTGATCATGGTGGGTCCCTCCAGCTCAGGATATTCCATGTTTCTGGGATGTCAAGCTGAGCACAGCAGGTTTGACACTGACTCCCACAAGGTTGTTTATTTGCACGTGAAAATCAAGATTTGGCCCTTGCACTGCCAGGTGTCCTGTGGAGGCAGAGCACAGAGTGAGCAGATTTTGGCCACAGATCCTTTGGAAAACCTCCTGCAGATGATGAATACATTCCTGGTGCTTTCTCCTGTCTGCTGTGACCTCCTGCACTCCTTCAGGCCCTCTGGTGAAATCCTGGGCCCTGTCTTGGCACCTCTTGCATTGGGACATTGCCTCCAGCAAGAGCTGGGTGCTCCCCCTGGCCTCACCCTCCCAGATCCCCTGATTTGTGTGTGCTGATGACAGCTCTGAGCTTTGTGTCTCATTTCACACATGCTGGGCACCACTGAGTGTGAAAGGCCCAAGAGCAAGCCCAGACATTCCTGGGAGATCTCATGGGGCAGCTGATGGAGATCCAAACCCTGAGATTTGTCATCATAAGACATGAAATAAAGACGCTTGACTGCAGCCAGCAGGCAGGAGAGAATCAGAAGGGTTTATTTACAATTCCTCCAGCCTTTTTATAACATGATGTGCTAAAAATGCACATTATTGGTCCATAGGATTGACACCTCTCTCCACTGGTTAAGTAACAGAAACAACACCTGGGAGAGAGGTTGGTATGGGAAAGGAATATTGTTAACTTGGAAATGTTATGGGAAAAGGTAGTTAATTACACAGAGTTGTTTGGGACAAGAAAAACTGTTGAAAAGTTTCCCTTGGGAAGAGCTGGCAATTCTCAGGCTCAGAAATATCAGGCCCACAGAGATTCCTCCTCCTGCTGTGTCCCAGAGCTCCTGGGAGCAGCCCTGCAGGACTTTGGGGTTTCTCTCTGTTCCTCCAGTGCTACTGAGGGGCTGTTCCTGTGGGCAGATTCCCTGGGCTGTAAGGAAGCTCTGATGGGCACCTCTCCTGCCTGTACTGCTGGCTGGATCTCCCAAATGTGGGATTTCTTACACTGCTGAAGACCCAGACCTCGTTGTGTACAAGGGGGAAGCAGGGAAAAAACAACTAAAGTCATAAATCATGAAGAAGTCCAGTGAAAATCACCATGGGTCTCCTGCCCATGAATATTTTGTGTTTTTTCTCTTCCATCAGGAGCAGGTTTGAATCCAGCACCCCAACACAAGGGAAAATAACCCAGCCCAGGCCCGTGGTTGTGCCTTGGCCTCCCAGAGCAGCTCCAAAGTGTGGGAAAGAAGGGAATGAAACGAGGACTAGAACAGGAGACAGAGAGAGGAAATGCTCCCTAGACAAGGCAACAGCTTGGAAATTGGGGGTTATTTTTAGGATTTGTTGTAAACTCAACCCATGAGCATGACACAGGATCCACGTTTCACTTCTCCATCCCTCAAACCAGTCTGAATTGCCCTTCCCTTTTCCATCTTGCCTCTTTCAATGGAAAACCTGCACTTAACAGAGAAACTAGGATTTGCTTTTTGCATCAGCAAAGCCAGGCAGAGACCTGGATTTTCTCTGAGTTTCTGGAAAATGCTGCAGTGAGAGCTGCTAAGAGAGGATGGGAGGAAGCAATTCCTCATCTCCCAAGAGACACTGGGCAATAGCTGGGATTTTCATCAAGGTCTTTGTTCCCAGAATCTCATTTTGGGTTTGGGTCTGCTCTAATGTAACCCTACAAGTAACCTGCTTATCCTAGAACCTGGTATCAGGGCAGTGCAGAAGTGACTGACAAACCTGTTTTCTAACTTGGCTTCTCTGTTCTAATTAATTCCTTGATTAATCCCCACCTGCCTGCCTCACCAGGGTTGCTGTGAAGCTTAATTGAATTTGTGTCTCTCAAGCACCTGGCAAGCTCAGATGGAAGGTGTTGTTCCCTCCTGTCAAGAACGTTCCTGTTGGGTAAATCCTGTTCCCAGCAAGCTGCACCCTGGATCTGGGCTCTTACTTAGAGGAGGAAATCCTTTTGGGTTAGGGATTTGATGCATAAATAAGAGGATATTTGTATATATCTGTGGAAAAAGTGGCTGTCCCCGTGCCCACATTTGCCAAAGTTCCAGCAAACAGATGAAGCCTCATCCTTCAACATTCAGCTGAGCAAGAGATGGGCAGGAACTGAACCAGGAAAATCCCTTTTTATTCCACCAGGGAGCATAACTCCAATGGTTTTGGTACTAAACACTTGTGCAGGTCAACATTCACCTTTTTGTTCTTAACTAACTGTTCATTAGGGATTCCCTCGGGACAGGCAGCTGTGAAAGCCAGAATTGTTCCCTGGCATGGCAAATAACTAGGAATTAAAACATATCCACAGCCCTGCAAGCAGCTCAGGCTACATTTAAACCCCAAAACCTCCCCTAAGCACCCTCCAAACCCTGTTGTCTCTCCCCAGTTTGAGCAGATACTCAGCATTTAGTAACCCCAGTAAAATCCTTCCATTCCAGACACATTTGGTTTAAAGAAACTTTTGGGAATATTGTCCCTATTCACTTTGAGGAAGATGGTTTTAAGCTTGTGGTATTTTGAGGTGATTTCCTTATGCCTGAGATGAATTTGTGTGCTTGTAAGGAGCATGACCCCACCATTCCTTTGTTAATCCAGGTTATCTCTGCTGGTAGGGAATTAGGAACAGACCCTACAGCCACAGCTCAGGGTTTCAGCAGAAAATTACGGGGGCAAACGCTTCCTTTGCACATTCCCTGGTCATCCCACAACCCTACCTGCCCAGGAAACATCAGCTATTTGCATATTAACACAGATAATGAGCCGCTGGCAGGTTTTCCATGATGTCAGAGCCCGGCGGTCACCGGGAGGAGGGTGGGGAAAGCCCCGGGAGCAGGGCTGGGGATGGGTCCCGGCGTGGCTGTGGCATCCCAGCAGTGCCAGCCTGGTGTGTGGGCAGCCCCAGCTGCCAGAGCCTCCTGCCCAGCAGGAACGGGGCCATTTCCACACATTTTTAGGCGGTGACTGGCAAAGGTGCTTCCTGCTGCTGAGCTGGCACAGCCTCAGCCCGGCAGGGATGGATGTGCCAGAGCTCTCCCTGCACTCACTGCGGGATGCCCTGGCTCGTGGCAAGGATTTATTCCTTCTCCACAGAGCTGAGGAGGTGGCAGGGACCTCGTGAGGCCATCCAGAGAGGATTGTCACGTCCAGGTGGCTTTTGAGCATCTCCAAGGATGGGACATCGCCTCCCTCAGCCCTCAGGCAGCTCAGGGTGCCATCAGCTTTGTTTTTGGTCATGTTCAGGTCAGTGTCCACCAGGACCTCCAGGCTCTTTCCTGCCTTTCCCTGGTCCCCCCCACCCAGCATGAGCTGGTGCTTGTCCCTCTCTGGAGCAGAACTTTTTTATTTCCTCCCTGTTGAGCTGTGTAAGATTCCTGCCCCCCCATTCCCAGCCTGTCCAGGTCCCTCTGGGTGGCACCAGGACCCTCTGGCACGTTACCCACCCCTCCCAGTTTGGTGCCAACAGCAAGAATTGTCAGAAGGACATTCTGCCCCATCCTCCAGATCACCAAGGAAGTTGTTCATCAGGACTGGAGCCAGGATTTCTAGGATTGACCCCTGGGATGCAGAATCAGTCACTGGCTGCCAAGTAAACTTTGTGCCACCCAGCACCACCCAACCACTCCCTCAGCTTCCAATCCTCTCACTCTCTGCTCCTCCAGCCCCAACAGCTCAAACCCCAAGAGTGAGGGCTCCAAATCAGCTGGGAGGGATGAGCTGCATTTTCACATTTATTTTGCCCCCAAAGCAGCTCGAAAATTGATGTGTGAAAATCTGCAGGTCACTCAATCATCAGGGGTGACTTGCAGGGAACTGAAGGGCCACGTCCCCTGCGACCTGCCAACCAGGACCTTGGTGACTTTTCCTGCTCTGAGCACAAACAAAAGCAGTTTTAAAAGCTCCTGTCCTGGCAAGAGGCCACCTGAGTCTGCCAGCAGCTCCAGGGCTGCTTGCTGCTGGAGGCAGGAGCAGGATAAATATTTACAGGAGGGATTTGTATGTAAAGGTACTTTTGGGTGTCCCAAGCAGGAGTTTTGGTTCAAAACCCCCATATTCATTGGAATCTGCCCACTGGCCTGTGTTCAGCCCCATGCTGAGCTGGATTGTGGCCCCTGCTGGGGTCAGCCCCCCGCAAAAACAGCAAAAAAACCATCCCAAATCCATTTCTGCTGGAAATGCATCGAGCAGAGGCTGCTTTGCACCTCAGTTCATTCCCAGAGATCACAATGTTCCCCTGGGCCAGCACCTCCCTGCCCCAAGGGGCGTGCCAGCCTTTCTAAGCCCAGCCCAGCTAAAAAACGATGAGCCAAGAAAAGCAGAGCCAGCCCTGCCATGAGATTGTCCCACAGGTCCCTGGGGGTGGCCAGAGAAGCTCCTGGTTCCTCCTCCTGCACCTGCTCCAGCTGGCAAGGGCTCATCCCTGTGCCTTGTGGGGTGGATATTTCTGAGTTTTCATTTCTTGAATGAAAATTCTCTCAAGGAATCTTCCCAAGAGGAGAAAATAAGCCACTGACAGGCTGAAACCCTTACAGACTCAGAAATGTCAAACCCACAGTGCCTCAGTTTCCCTCCCTGCCCTCTGCTGAGGCTCATCAGCCATGCTGGGGAGGGGGAACTGTGTCAGGGAATTCTCTCTCTGCTGGGGGGGTTGGGGCCATGTGGGTGTGACCCTGAGGGTGGTCACAGTGCCCTGGGGAGAGAACAGCCCTGGCCAGCCCCAGGCTGCTGCTGGAGCCTTGCTGGGAGCACTGGGACCTGCCTGGGGAGGGCCAAGCACGGGGATATTCCATGTTATTTTGGCTTTCTGCAGAGGTGAGGATGGGAAGAGGGGCCCAGGGTGCCCATGGGGCAGTGGGGGCTCAGCTCCAAGGGTCTGGCACTGTCCCAGCAGCAGCTCCAGGGACTGCTGAGCTCCCAGGGCCAGACACTGCTCCCTGGCTCCAGCCTCTGTCATTTTCCAGGTCCACTCCCTGATTTAGGGGGTGGGAAGGGGGTGGCACCTGGCTGAGGTTCCTGTGCAGGGCCCCCCTTCTGCCCTGGCCTCACAGCACTGGGAGCATCCTGGGAATGGCTCCCTCCAAATCTGCAGTGCCCAGGCTTGGTGGCACCTGTGCATGGCCAGGGGGTGTCCCTTCCTCACAGGGTGCCATGGGCAGTGCCAGTGGCTGATGGAGAAGTGCCATTCCCAGCTGGAGATCCCGGGGGGGCATAATGAACACAATTCCCTGGTTTATGGCCCCTTTCCCTGGGCTCTCCCAGTGGGCTGCTCCCTTCCCACCTCTCCCACAGCCCTGCCCAAAGCTGGCTCAGGTGTGAGCAAACACAGGCAGGGTGAGGGGCAGGTGCCCACACAGCCCTGCTGGGGCACTGCCACCACGCTGGGACGGGTGAGACAAACCCCAGAGTGGGTCTGGGGGGCCACAAACCTCCCCTGGCTCTTGGGGGGGCACCCCGGGGTCCCCAGTGCTGTGGGGCTCCCTCCAGGCTGGGGATGGTTGTGTTGTGATGTCTGGGGGGGCTGAGTGGCCCCCAGGGAGTGCAGTGACAGCTCCACTGTGGGGTGGGGGATGCTGGCCTCCCTCCAGCTGCCCTGGTCCTGCATCCAGCCAGCCTCCTCCTCCTCCTGCCTGGCCCTGGGAGGCTGAGGAGGGCCTGGGTGTGCACATGGGGCTGTTCCCTCTGCACCCCTCACTGCCAGGACAACCTGAGCAGGAATTTACTGAATTAAATGGGGAGCTGTGTCCTTGTCCTCTCCTGCAGCAGGTCAGGGCTGCTGGAGACACCACAGCAGCGGAAGTGTCCCTGTTCCCAAGCCAAGAGGGACACAGCTCTGCCAGCTGAGGCTGTGTCAGGGCAGGGCTGTCCCCACAGTGCCACTGCCTGGGGACCAGCTGGGAGATGCCCTGTGCCCTGAGGTGACATCTGTGTCCGTGGGCTGGACACTGTGCCAGCACTGTCCTCCTCCCTGCTGCTGCTGCTGCTGCTGCAAACCTGAGCTCCCCAAGGAGGAGCCAGGGTGTCCCTGGCTCTGGAGGAGGGGGCAGCCCCAGGCTGGGGGCTCTGGGGAGCAGATGTGACCCCCTCTGTGCTCACCCAATGTCCCCAAGTGCCACCAGCCTGAGCAGCTGGAGAGGGCTCAGTGCAGTGACTGTGCAGGAGCAGGGCTTGGGGCTGGCTGAAAGGAGCAGGGAAACACCCCCAGGGTTTGTCCAGAACTGGAACAGGCTCCTGGTCCCACAGAACACTGAATTTGACTTTCCTTTGTGACTTTTCCTGACTTGTTCTGTGGTCTCTTGAGCCAAGGGGGCGGCAGAGCCTCTGCCTCCAGCAGCACCGTGGGGGAAATGACACCGGTGAGGAGCCCATCAGGGACATCCCAGGCTCTGTGCTCATTACCAAGGGGTAATTAGCGACTTGGCAGCGCTGGGAGGCCCGGGGGTGGCAGAGGGGGTGATGTGAGGAGTGAGAGCCTGCCCTTGGTGTGTGGGGAGCACAGACAGAGCTGTCCTTGCAGGGGGATTTCACTGCCGGATTTTGGGCAGCTGAAGGGAGAGGTGCTGGAGGGGGGCTTTGCTCCATCCTAGGGAGTAAAGCAGGGAAAAGGGATGGGGGCATCGAGGCTGACTGTGCCACTGCTCCAGCTGCACACAGAGGTTCCCAGGGAGTGGCTCTGGGGATGTTGGGGTGTCTCCAGCCTTGCTGGACCCCAGTGTTTGGGCTGGAGGCTGATTTGGGGGTGCAGAGGGGGCTGCTGTGCATGGCTGTGCCCCTCAGGGCTCACCAGCCCCACATCACCAGCTGGATGTGTTGGGTTTGGCTGCTGAGGAGGGGAAAATCCACAGGATCAATAACAATAATAACAATGATAATAGTGATAATAATAAATAGTAGCAGTAATCACAGGATCAGTAATGTCCCTGGTCTTGGGGGGCAGCAAATGGGGGCAGGTGAGGCTGTGGGGCTGCACCAGCAGCTCACCCCAGTCAGTGCTGGGAGAGGACCCCAAGATCTGGGCAGTGACTGAAGCTGCATTTGGGGACTGGTGTTGTCCAGATGGTGTTGGGAGCTTGGGATCAGCATCCAGTGGGTGATAACTCTGGAGTGGCTGCTGCTGTGGCAAGAAAACAAACCTGTGTCAGCTTAATCTCACCTGGGAAAGGGATGAGAACCAGCATGGATGAGGAGTCCCTGCTGCAAAGCCAAAGGGATTCCTTTTGGACAAATCTACTCATGTAAGGATTTGAACAAGGCCAAAGTGAAGTGCTTAGAGAGTGTTTTCACCCAGAACAAGGGGTTTTCTAGGGATCTGGCTTGGTTTAAATTCACTTTAAAGCCCCACCAAGGGGAGCTTCTGGTTCTACCTTTGTGGGATCTGGACTGAGTTCCAGCCTCTGAAGTTCCAGCCCGGTGCCCAAAGTGCTGAAGCACTTCTGGCTGCTTTGCCCTGCAGGAACCTTCCAGAATTTACTTTTTCTTTGTGAAGAGGCCTGCAATAAGCTGGCAGCAAGTGGTTTTCCCTAGAAAACAAACCCTTTGTCCCCAAAACACCCACCCAGCTGCACTCCAGGCCTCAGACATGCACCTGTTCCAGGCAGCCTTGTTCTGTCTATCAAAGGCCAAACCCTGCAAGCTGTAAAGTTGCCTTAAAAGTGCTCAATTCATTTTTTTTTAAAGTCCCAGCTCCTGAAATCACGTGATTGCAAGGAGATGACATTGCTGAGGAAAGCACTGAGAAAACAAAAACCACCAGCGAGGAGCCTCCTCCTTTTTTCTTCAGAAAAATCCCCTCATGACTGGCACAGACAAAGTGGTGCTGGTGTGAAGGCTCTGCTGGCACAGCCAGGGCTGGTGTGGGCAGGGAGGGAAGTGAAAAAGCTCTGCATTTGTGTAAGGCTGCAAAATGGGGTTGCCAAACAGGATACAGGCTGGGAAACCAGCTGGGTGAGGAGCCTGTGGCCTGGGCTGCAGCAACTGCTGCTGCTGATAATTCTATTTACATTCACAGGGAGTGAATCTTTTTGGTGGTTCACTGCTTGCTTAGACTCTGCTCTGAGCACTCTGCTGCTATGGGAGCTTTGGTGCACTTTGAGATTTTTGATATTTAGTTTTGCTGAAATAAGTGCTGCTGGTTAAAATTCCCTGGGTTTGCATGCCAGGATTCTAGCTGGAGCCTGGGGAAGGATGTCACAGGGCAGCAATCACAGAATTATAGAATCATGGAGGCTGGAAAAGACCTTTAAGATCATCAAGTCCAACTGTCAGCCCAGCACCACCACTGCTCACCACGAAAATGCCACATTCACACATTTCTTTCAACACTTCCAGGGATGGGTCACTCCATTGGTTCCTTGGGCAGCCTGTGCCAGTGCTTTACAAGCTTTTAAATTGATTTTTTTTCTTAACATCCGACCTCAATTTCCCCTGGTGAAACCTGCCTCCTCATTCTGTCACCTGTCCTCTTCCTGAAGCCAAGAGCCAAGCTCTGGGCCAGAGCTCCTGGTTCCAGTGTGGGGAGTTCCAGCTCATGGTTTCTCCCTCTGGAGAGATGAGAAAGTGATTCCCCCTGCGAGTCAGAGCCTGCTGGGTCCCTCTCTGCAGAGATCACAGGAAAATTGGTCCCTTTTGTTGTCCTGGCCCCACTGTCTGCTCCCCTGTGAGCTGGGGCAGCCCTGCTTGTGTCCCACAGGGATTTTCCTTCCTGGCTGTGAGTGATGCCAGGGAAGGTTTGGGTGACATTCAGCCCAGCTGCTCACCTGTCCAGTGGCTTTGGTGTCCCTGCTCCTGCCTGTGCTGCCTTTCCTGCCCTGGCAAGCAGCAGGACATTGTCCCCTCTCACTTTGGTTTCCTGAGGCTGGCATGTGTCACCTGCCACCTTCTTGTCCCCCAGTTTCTTTTCCAACAGCCTGAGGTGACTGCCACAGTCACTTACAAAGACAAATTTGTCACAGAATTACAAAGTAAATTCGGGTGAAAGCCCGTCAGGGGGAAGCTGTTTGGGGTTTGCTCTCTGTGGGGATGCTCAGGGCAGCTCTGCTGAGCCCTTCCTGCTGTGGGGAGCAGCCTTACCCTTACAAGGGTGCACACACTCCTGGAGATGGAAATAACCTCCAAAATGTTCTTCAGCCTGGAGAAAAGGTGGCTCAGAGTCTTCTCCAACCTCACTGATTCAGTAATTCTGTGAAAATTATTTATAGAGCTTTCTCCAGACAGGCCCTGATGCTCTGTGCTGTGGGGGAGCCTGGCTTGCCCTGGCAGCTCACACAGACCTGGGAGGCTGCAGGGAATCCCTGAGGGGATCAGGGTCCCTAATCCCTGAGGGGATCCTCCCTGGGTGCAAGGATTTCAGCTTTGCTGGCTGCTTTGGTGGCCACTGAGAGCTGTTTGGGTTGGGGCTGTGTATGGCATAAACAATGATGTGTATGTGCATATATGCATGTATTTATATGTCATATATATATGTATTTATATGAAATGTACAGAAAAAGGTATGGCAGCACTATTTGAATGAAGACAAAGCAGTTTGGGAGGAGATTTACTGTTCCCTAAAAGTGTTCTAATTGTAAAGGAAAACTGTCAGTTCAGCTGTTTTGCAGGAAAAGTGCAAAAGTGGGGACAGGGGAATGTCAGCACAGCCCCCCTGGGCACTGGGTGGGCTCTGCTGGAGCCCTCAGTGTGGCTCTGACTGTTGGGACAGTCATGACACATAGAGTGATATTATAAAAGTTTAGGTTTCTTTATTATGGCCCCATGCTTTTATACAGTTTTTACAAACTGTGAGGGAAACTTCTAATTGGTTACTAGCTTTCTTGTTAATTATTCTATTGGTTGGTAAAAGACATTTTACTTGTCTATCAAATCTATCCTCAGATTGTTTGCATATTTTCTTTACTGATTCTCATGGGACAAATCCCTTGTTTTTACAGGTGTATTTATTTTTTACCTTTAGAATAGATTGCTGTGTTAAAGGAAATTCTTATTCTGAAAACAGCTTCATATGGGAATTTACAGATTTCTTGTTAGCTGCACTTACAAGAAGAGACAGGCCAGCTTTTTACCCTATTCCTACACTGACCCACCTTGGCCACCTCCTTCCACATCCCAGCACTCCGCACATTCCCAGCCCATTCCTGCAGCCCTGGGGGGCACCCACCTTCCCCCACTGCATCCCCCTGCTTTCCCCAGCTGGAAAAAGCCATCTCTTCCAGGGCAGTGCATGCAGGAAAATTCCCACCTGCTCTGCCCCCAGCCCCTCTAATCCCTTTATGGTGTTTGTGCCGGGCTCCTCCTGCCGATCCTGCTCTTTGCCTCCCCTCTAATCTCCCCACCAAACTGTTTGGCAGGACAAAAAGCAGCCCGGGCTGTTCACACCCAGCCTGGGGACAGGGAATGCTCTCCCGGGGCTCTGGGAGGTGCTTTGGGGGTTTAACAACCAGGAGGGAACTCCCCCAGTTCTGAGCAGCGTCCTGTATCCTGCAGGATGATTTAGAGTAAAAGCCAAACTCTCCATCCCAAAATCCCTGCTTTGTGCCCGGGGATGATCCTTCTTGGGCAAGTGTGGGGAGGGATCTGACAGCCAAGGCCCAGCCTCCTGCCCTGCTGCAGCACCGGGAAAAGGTGTAAAAGTCACCCCAGGAGGTGAAACACTCCGTGTTTAATCCCTTTGTGGTAAAACATGTTGTGTTACTGGAGATTCTCAATCTGAAAAATATCCTAATGATTTGTTAATATCCTATCAAAGCAAAAAAAACTATCTTCAGTGTATTTTGGCAAAGATGGAAAATGCTCAGGCTGATAAAGCCTCCAAGTCAGGGAGATAAAAACTGGAAGTGGCCAGGTCTCCCTAGGGTGGGTCTCCAGACTGATCCATCACCCCCTAAGAGGAGACACTGGGAAGGGGAGCAGCCCTGCTGCATCCTGCATCCCTGGGGCACTGGGTGAGATCCCAGATGGAACCAGAGGTGATGGCTGCTCCAGGCTGTGGTGTCAAAGCAGGATCTGCTTCTCTCCCTGCTGTCCTCCGTGTGGAGAAACCCTTCTGCTGCAGCTCAGAGGGCTTCACAAAGTCCTCTGGAGACTTAATCTGTGACCTTTTACTTCTCCAAGGACATCCCTGCTCCCTTTCCTGCCCTGGGCTCCCGACCTTGGGCCAGTCACTGATTCCTGAGCCGGGAGCCTGCTGGTGGTTAATATTTACTGTACCTGGCGTGGAGGGGAGCAGGCAGGAGCCTGCTGATTGCAGGGAACGTGGGCTTGGTTGGGGGGAAATGTTATTCCAGAGCCTGGAGGATGCAGGTGTGAGTTGTGCTGGCTGTTGTTGGTGTATCAGGGTTGTTGCTATAGAAATGGCTGGAATCAGGCTGTGGTGAGGTAAGGCTTGATTCCCAGGAAAAACTGACTAAGCAGGTGCCCAACCTTGTGTGGCAGAAACACTGTTCCCTGCTTACTAAAATCCTTTTTGGTATGAAATAATTTATCATATGTGGCAAGTTGCCCCAGGGCGGTGATTGGGCAGGGATGGTGGCACTTGGGGACCTGGTGTCGTGGTGGCCTTGGCAGTGCTGGGGTAACAACAGCTGGACTCCATGGCCTTTCCCACCCTTAGGAATTCTGTGATTTCACCCCTGTGCACCTGCAAGCTGCTGCTGTCCCCAAACACCACAAACCCACCGTGTTTGCCCTCCTGGGGCGGCTGGGCTCTGACCAGGGGAGGGATTATTGGTGTTGGTTCTGTCTTCCCCTTTTGGGTGTTTTGGTGCTCAGTGATTCCAGCTGTTCACAGAGGAGCTCTGCTTCCCAATCCAGGTTATTGGCTTAACTCAGCCTGGATTTTGTTTCATTTCTCCCTGGGTTTGAGCCCTCTCAAGCTCCGGGGTGTTTCAGCACAGGTGGACACATCCAGGAGGGAAGCCAGAGCTTCCACTGGGAATAAAATGAGCCTCTCCCCTTCCCAGCTGAGTCAGGAAGGTGAAGGGGCTTGGCTGCACCCTCGTCTCACAACGAACCGGGTGCTGGTCCTGCTGCCTCTGAAGGATGGAGTTTGCAATCCTTCCCAAGGGATGCAGATCCATCTCTGTGCTTCCAGCTCAGCATCAGCCTCTACTTCTCCAGCCCCGAGGCCGGTCCCGCGGGCTCAGCTCCCCAGGAGGGATGGAGATTGAGATGGAGATGGGAGCAGGGAGCCAAGGATCCGGCGGAGCCGCTGCCCCGGCACGGCTCCGGCTCGGTGTTGCAACGCCTCCGGGAAAGGGCTGCACACCCAGCGCTGCATTTCCTCCTGCCCTGGGACCATTTCCAAACAGCAATGAGGAAACGCTGAGCTTTGCAGCCGCATTCGTGGACGTGTCCCTAAAACACCCCGCGGAGGGAGGTGGCTGCTTTCGAGCTGCACCCCAGCTTCAGTTGTCCCCGAATGTCACCGGGGCAGCGTCAAGGACACGGGGGGAGACTTGTGTGGCTCTGCTGCAGGGACCTTGGGCACATCCCCGTGCCCCAGCCTCCTCCCCAGGCGCTCTGCTCGGGGCAGCACCCACGGGTTGCGGGGTGGGTGACGTCTGGCCCGCCCGCAGCCCGCTGCCACTGATGTCACCGCCCGGTCACCAAAATTGCTAATTAAGTTTTGCTTCTCTCGCTTGCCAATCTCATTTCCTGGATCTTGTGCAATCCCGAGCGCTTTCAGGTTTCTTCCCGGTTCTTTATCTGCCTGCGGGACCAAAACACCTTCAGAGGAAAAACAGAGCTGATGTCTTGGGTCAGTGCCCGGGGAGGAGATGTCCTGTGGGAGGCAATCAGCCGTGGTGGTTCTTTTTTTCTTTTTTTTTTTTTTTCC
>WEIU01051963.1:213806-229810 GCA_013389925.1 Aegithalos caudatus
CTGTGTGTGGCTGTACATACATGCTGTGTGTGGCTGTACATACATGCTGTGTGTGGCTGTACATACATGCTGTGTGTGTGTGGCTGTACAGACCCCCTGCTACCCCTCTGAACGCCCTCTCCCCTCCCGCAGGCACATCGAGGCCGCCATCGAGAAGCTGAGCAAGCGCCACCATTACCACATCTGCGTGTACGACCCGCGGGGCGGCAGGGACAACTCCCGGCGCCTCACCGGCCACCACGAGACTTCCAACATCTTCGAGTTCTCCGCCGGCGTGGCCAACCGAGGCGCCAGCATCCGCATCCCGCGCCAGGTGGGCCAGGACGGCTGCGGGTACTTCGAGGACCGGCGGCCGGCGGCCAACTGCGACCCCTACGCCGTCACCGAGGCCATCATGAGGACCACGGTGCTCAACGAGACCGGCGTGGAGACCAAGGACTACGCCGAGCACTGAGGCCACGGGGTGGGTGGAGGTTCTGGTGCCTGCGGTAGCTTCTCACGTGGGATTCGTGCAAGCTCAGACTCTTTAGGAACCTCGCTTCTGGTCTTGTGAAACGTCGCCTTAGAAATGTGTATTTTATAGCGAGAGGGAGGGGCCCAACCTATTTTTCTCAACCACTTTGGTTTTTTGTTTTTTTTCTGGTTCCTGGTTTTAGGTTGTGAGGTGGTTTTTTTTTAAACTTGGATTGAAATTTTTTTTCCGCGATGGACTTTACACTGTGATGTACATAGATCCCAACGTGGATGCTGCAGCTGCTGCTGTTTGCACCTGTGCAGGGTGGGTGCTTTTTTTTCCATATCTCTGTCGCAAGGAAAAGATAATAAATAATTTTCCTGGCTGCATGGCAGCTGGGTTATGCTGTGGTGAGTGCATTTTTCTGTAGCTCCTAGAGGTCCGTGAAGGTTTTAATTTGGGTGGTGCTGGTGGGTCGCAGCTACTGAGCAGCCTGGGCGGGAGCTGGAGGAGCAGAGATGCTGGAGGATCCTTGAGGCAGGTGCCTGGAGCTGCCTTGCCTCATTTTCTGGACCAAAGGCCATCTCCTTCCATCGTGATCCCAAAGGCAAACAGAGCAGTGCGGGCTGAGCAAACAGCGGCCGGGGCAGCAGCTGGCGGGCGTTTACACAGGGTGTGTGCTGCTGAGTCAGCACAGCCAGCCCTGCCCGGGCACAGCCAGCACAGCCCCCCCCTCTGGGGACACCTTTGGGTGCAGGAGGGGACCCTGGGGACAGCGCTCCTGCTGCCGTGGTGAACCACGGGGTCACGGTGCAGCTCCTTGGAGCCTCTTCACAAGGTGGAGGTCATAGATTCATTTATAGAATCACAGAGGGGTTTGGGTTGGAAGGGACTTTAAAGCCCTTCCAGCTCTACCCCCTGCCATGCCAGGGACACCTCCCACTGTCCCAGGCTGCTCCAAGCCCTGTCCAGCCTGGCCTCGGCCACTTCCAGGGATCCAGGGGCAGCCACAGCTGCTCTGGGCACCCTGTGCCAGGGCCTGCCCACCCTCACAGGGAAGGATTTCTTCCTAATATCTAATCTAAACCTACTCTCCTTCAGTTTGAAGCCATTCACCCACACCCTGCTAAATTAATGTAGTAAAACCCTTAGGAAGGGCAGTTCCATGTTGATGGGATGTTAACAGCATCTCCAGTCCCAGACCCTTGGGTGCCTCCACAATGCAGCTGTGGGGTGATGGATACAAGCACAGGGGACATCCCTCAGATCCCAGGGACATCTCAGACAGGTCAGGCCTCTGTGTCTGACCCACAGGCTGTGTCCCAGCTGCAGTCACCAGTGGAGTCACTGCAGGTGAGAGGAAGCAGCAGCGTGCACAGAGGACGTCACATCCACTGCAGTGCACTCGTGTGGATTTTGAAACTGGTTTTATGTTCATCCTTGAATCTGGCACAAGTGCCAAGCTGGACTGGAGGGAGGCCTCTGAGTCCCTCCTGCAGGGCACAGTGCTGCCACTGGCACAGGGAATGAGGGCCATGGAGCTGGGAGAGGGTCAAGCCCTGGACCACGAGCAGCCAGGAGCCCTCAGTGCCTCTGAGCTGTTCAAGAATAAATGTGACCCAGTCCCCAGCCTAAAATGGAAAGATTTTCCTTCCAGAAGTTGCTGTTTGGGATGTTTATCATTTTTCATCAAAACCACAAGCCTGTCTTGTTTTCCTCTCAATTCTATGGTATCTCTAATGGGTAATTTGAGCACTAGGACAATGACTGATGGATGCAGCTGGAAAATCAATAAAGAGCTAAATCTGGAGTGGGGAGACTCCTGTTTGCTTCCCTAGCTCTACCAGTGGCTGAAGCACTTCAGCTTCCATCACACTGTGCTGTACAGTCTAATTTGGGAATCATGTGAGTTCACATTCCCAACATGAAAACATCTGCAGCTGGACACAGCACTGTGGGACATCCAAACATTTTGTGTCTCTGGGTCTCACCCTGTGGTTCCCTGGCACCATCCTATCCAGGGTGGGGTAGTGAGGCTCCAAGGGCAACCCAGGAGCTCTCCCAAAGCCACTTCTGGGGCTTTTCTCTGAGCTGGGATCAGTCCTGCCCCCATGAGCCAGGAGCCACTGTGTGCTTGGAGCCGTTCATGCTATCCTCTGCCAAAACACAGATCTTCTCACTGGTACTTTTTGAGGTCAAACTGGGCCAGAAAACACATGTCAGGGTTTTGGTTTTTTCCTAAATCAGAAGTGATTCCCAACCACAGGGCCTGCAGCACAGGGGAAACAAGGACAACGGCACATTCCCACAAGAGTTTTTCCAATAGTTTCGCTGCGTTTGCCACTGTTGGAGGTGGATTTTTGGGGTCAGTGAGATGCTGGGGATGGAGCCAGCCATCAGGCTGAGACTTGAGGCTGTGGCAGGGGTTATAATGTCCCCATCACCGTCCAAGGGCTGGGCAATGCTGGGCATCACCCAGTGCTCCGTGCTGGACTGCCCTGGGTGGGGGCAGTGCTGGGATCCCAGCTGGGATCCAGCCTGGAATGGGGCTGCTGAGGCTGGGTCACTTATCCAGGGCTTTCTTGAAGGAATGTCCTGGGTGGATGCATCAGTGTCATCCAGGGCTCTCCTGAAGGAGCATCCCGAGGTGGATGGATTAGTGTCACCCAGAGAATTCCTCAGTCCCATCCCGGCTGTCCCTGCAGTGTCACCCAGAGAATTCCTCAGTCCCATCCCGGCTGTCCCTGCAGTGTCACCCAGAGAATTCCTCAGTCCCATCCCGGCTGTCCCTGCAGTGTCACCCAGGGCATTCCCAGTCCCATCCCGGCTGTCCCCGCAGTGTCACCCAGGGCATTCCCAGTCCCATCNCCGTGCTGGACTGCCCTGGGTGGGGGCAGTGCTGGGATCCCAGCTGGGATCCAGCCTGGAATGGGGCTGCTGAGGCTGGGTCACTTATCCAGGGCTTTCTTGAAGGAATGTCCTGGGTGGATGCATCAGTGTCATCCAGGGCTCTCCTGAAGGAGCATCCCGAGGTGGATGGATTAGTGTCACCCAGAGAATTCCTCAGTCCCATCCCGGCTGTCCCTGCAGTGTCACCCAGAGAATTCCTCAGTCCCATCCCGGCTGTCCCTGCAGTGTCACCCAGGGCATTCCCAGTCCCATCCCGGCTGTCCCTGCAGTGTCACCCAGGGCATTCCCAGTCCCATCCCGGCTGGCCCCGCGCTGTCCCCGCCCGGGGGTGACAGGGACATTGGGGGCTGGCGCCCTCTGCAGGCGCGCCCAGGGATCGCAGGAAGCGGTGCCCGGTCTGTGCTGGAAAATCCGCTCGGATCGAGTCCCCCACGCTGCCAAGGCCACCTCCACACGTCCCCATGTCCCCACATCCCCACGGCTTTTAAAACCCTCCAGGGATGGTGACTCCACCGCTCACCTGGCCAAGGCTGCGCAATCCTTTTGGTGAGGGGTTTTTCCCGAATATCCAACCTAAACCTCCCCCGGCACGACTTGAGGATGTTTCCTGTCATCCTTGTTATCTGGGAGAAGAGACCGATCCCTGAGTGCTCCACACTCCTTTCAGGTGGCTGTAGAAGGCGCTATATAAACCATGGATTTGTGCCTCAGATATATTTACTCTAATAAAGATATTTGATAGCCAGAAATCCAGCAGCTGCCATCATGCCAAGAGAAGTGACTGTAACTAAGGCTGGTCCCAGATTTGATTTCTTGCACCCTTACAGAAGTACAATAGAGTAATAGGAGGTGAAGGAAAATAAATCTGCTTAACACACTCCAAATCATTTCATGCTGCTGTAAAGCAAAATTCAAGTTAGTTAGATGGGAGGAGATTGCAGCAGAACCTTTGCCTGCATCAACCAGAACTGTCAGCACTACTTTGAGGGAGAAAAGCACCACAGCAAACCAAAACATGCAGCTCCCTTGATTTAGGCTCTGACCATGCCCACCTGCCCCCAGGACCACCCTCACCCACGGGGCAGATGCAAAACTTCTATTTCCACACAAACACTCACAGATAGTGGCAAATAAACCCCGTGGGGCTGTATCCATTCCCCATCCCAGCCCTGGGCTGGAGGAACTCAGCTGGGTGCTGCTGAGGGACATGTCCCTCCTCAGGAAGGGTTGTCCCCAGGGCTGTGACCCAGCAGGTGGATAAGAGACTCTGAGATGTGGCTGCAGTGGGTGACCAGGCTGGGACACATTCCCATATCCTCATCCAGGCATCCCCTGGGGTCCCTGCCTTCACCCAGCCCCCGGGAAGCTGCTGCAGAGAGGCTGCCCAGGGTGGTGAACACCGTGGCCACCCCATGACAGGGAGCAACAGCACAGGGAGTTGCACCTTTCTCCCTTTTCAAGTCTCTTTTTACCATTATAAATTCCATTACTTTGAATTTAGTCAAAGCCTTAAGGATTTTTTTTCCAAGCCAGTTATAAAAAGGACATTGAAATTACAGTTCCAGTTCTAACAATAGCATTACTCAAAGCTGCTGCCCAGAAGTGGAAAGCTCTGGACAGAATAAAGACCTAAACTAAAATGTCAATAATAATTCCTTTTTTTTTTCTCTCCCTGTCTTCCCACCCACACAATCTGCTTGGGTCCCTCTATCTTAATGAGCATTAAAATGGTTTCAAATTAGATCTACAGAAAATTGAATTTTTTTCCCTCAGAAGCTTAGTCTGGCCTTTAAAGGCCACTGATGATATTTTGGTTTTGTGTAAGATCATCTTTGATCTTGAAGGCTCTCAGCTCGTGGGGAGACACGGCTCATTACCAGCAATTTGTTGCTGTTGAAATGTGAGTGGAGGGGGGCAAACACCATGGAGAGAGAGTCAGGGAGAGGTTTGGCTGGGGGATCCTTGGCCCCACACCCCAGTGGCCCCCATGTGGCTCTCCTGGCCCCCAGGATGGCACTGGGTTTGCAGCCAGCTTGGTTTTGTCCCCAGAAATGTGGGATGGAAGAGCCCTATGAGCCTGACCTGAGCTGCAGGTGGGCTGTTAGGGGAGTCCTTGGGGACCTTGGGTGACAGCAGTGTCTTGCTGAGATGCAGCAGTGACCTGGCAATGGCTTTTCTTGTACTGCTTCTGCTAAATCCCTCTCCACATCCGAGCTGGAGCTGGGTCCCAGGGGCTTTGGGAAAGGGTCAGGCTGCCTGAGACCTGCTGCACCCTCACTGCTGGGAAGATGCAGCAATCAGACTTTCCAGGAAAGCCTGTTACCATGGCAGGGCCTGGCTGCTGCAAAAAAATAAATCTAGATGGTGCAAAGCAGAGCAATCCTGAGCACTGCAGTGCCCTGGGGCAGCGCTCACTGTCTGGGGGATGTTTGTATGGCACAAGTGGCCTTAGGGTGAGCAGTCTGGGATAAGTTGGGGCTTGTACCTGGGTGTAAGAGGAGCCACCAGGCCTGTCCTCCTTCTCCTGGGAGAGAAGGCAGCAGAGGCTGTGCCAGTGCAGAGCAGAGCAGCCTCTGTCCCTGCCTGTCTCAGTCACACTGGGATGGGCACAGTCCCCGTGAGGTCACAACTTGGTTGTTGGCTTGAGGAAGTTCTGCAAAGAACGAAGCTGTCCTGGGTGTTCCTCATCAGAGGAGCCCCTAATTCCCTGCAGCAGCTCCCTGTGCTCCCCCCAGCACCCTCCTGAGCCCTCAGTCCCACTGATGGCCAGGAAAGCCAGCACAGGCACCCACCAGCCGCAGGCTGAGCTGTGTGGGGTGTCAGGCCACAAAGGAGTCACTGGCTGTGACCAGCCTCACCTGGATCCCAGCCCAGGGGCCCTGAGATGTTTATTTAAGCTCTGCCAGAACCGTCACTCCCTGTTCCAGTTTTACTGAGGAGTGTGGGTCTCCTGTGTTGGTCACCCAGACCTCAACCCACAGACTGCAGAGCTGCCAGAAGATCCCAGGCTGTGCCTCACCCTGACCTGCAGCTTGATTCTTCTGCCTTATTTCAGACCTGCCTTATTGTAGGGAACATTCCTGGTGGTCTGGACTCCTGGATGAACACTTCTATCCTCCCTGGATGGGTTCCTTGGGAACAGAGGGACAGACCTTTGCTGGTGAGACTCTGCCCTGGAGCTGAGGGTCTCTTCTGGCTTCCTGGACCTCTGGGAGCCCCTGGGGTTGTACAAAGGCTACAGGAGAATTTCAAGTGTTGGATGTGGGGAATTCAATTTCTTCCTCAGTCCTCACTTCCTGCAGCTGCTGAGGAGCAATGCCAGTGATGGGATGTGCAGAGGATGATGAGATGCAATTGCTGTAATGCCTTTCTCTTTTTCCTATAAGCTCTTTGCAGCAGCTTCTGCTTGGGTTGCAGCAAGGGAGGCCAGCAGTGAAATTATATCAGCAGAGCTGCCCAAAAGGAGGAGGAGGGAGAGGCTGGGCTGTAGCTGCAGCCAAGGCAGGTGTCTAATGGAGAGATGAGCCAAACCTAAATGAAGCACTTTCTCCTGGTATTTATAGATGAAGCTATTTCTCCTGGTGCTGCTCTAGCCTGGTAACTATAATAACACAAATTGAATGCATTTGTTGGCCTTGACTCCAATCAGGACAGGTGTTTCCAGTGGCTAAAATGTCAATGCAAGGCAGGTTTTAGAAGGACTCTGTAAAAATAGCTGTAATAGGGCTGGGATTGTGATATTTGCCCATGGCAGGAGTGTGCAAAGGTGGTGGGTGCTGTTGGGAACAGCTGCTAGTAAAAGAGCTGGTTTAATTCTAAACTGTCTTCAGCTCCCAGCATAAAGGGAAGGTGGGAAAATATAACTGTGATATTGCAGTTCAGGGAAAGTAAAAGTTTGACAGTTTTGGCAGGAGCTGATTTATAAGGAAACTCCAGCCCCGAGGGATAAAATCAGTCTGGGGAGATGTAGCTGGGGTGATTGTCCTGGAATGAGCTCCATGGAGATGGACCCACACTGTGCCTGGGATGTTTTCACCTCACCCACGTGTTCTCAGGGAGCTGAAGCATGCTGTTAACAGCTATCCTGGCTGTATTAATTCAGGCACACCAAGTTCTTGCCTCTCCTTCTCCTCAGACCGAGGTCCCGAGGCTTATAACCAGCTCTTCAGTGCTCAGCATGTGTTTTCTCACTGCTGCAAAATTTGGGGAAGGGAAAGGCTGTTTGGGTCTTTTACATCCCTCACTGCTGCTCTGTCCTCCTTTGCTTTCTGTCTCATGCTGTTGGAACAAGCTGACCTGCTCCTGGCTTTCAGTTTAATGAATGAACCTCTTGGATGTGAATGTGTTCTCCAAGGCTCTGCCCTCCTGGCTGCACCCACTGGGTGTTTCTCTGGGTGCCTTCTGCCAGGCTGCACCCCTGTACCTCCCCTGGGTGCTGGAGGCTCTCACTGTTGCCCCTGATGTGCTGCTTGACTCAGCTCCTTTGGGATTTTGGGTCAGGAGAGGTCCCTGGGGCAGCACAGTGACTTCAGCTCCTGCTGTCCCAGTGGGAAAACTGGGTGTTGGTATCTTGGCAGCTTTCCCCAGAGAGGCAGAGTGGGGGGAGTGGACAGGGAAGCTCACCTTGCTCTGCTCCCACCAGTGTGGGAGGTGGGGAGGCTGGCAGGGTACTTGAGGATGCTCTCATGGCTCTTTCCATCTCTGTCCCCATGGTGAGAGGTGCTGGCTGCCTGCCCGGGGTGGTCCAACCCTGGGCCACACCCAAATCTACCCTGCACTCCCAGTAGACCTGTGAAGGTGGGATGAGCAGTTTTCCTCCATGCAGAGAGTGGGGGCTGCTGACAGGAGCCGTGTCCCAGGGGCTGCTGCTAGAATCTGTCAAGAGCTGCTCCATCCTCTGGGGACAGTGGGTTTGATTTTGGGCAATTGGCCCATTAAAGGGCATAGTTGTCATTGCTGCCTGGTCACTGGGTGAGAACACCCTGCAGACATCCCCTCAGCTGCTTTACCTGCCACCAGCTCAGCTGGCAGTGCACGGGCTGGGGGTCCTGGCACTGCCAGGGCCTCACTCATGTAAGCAGCACGGTGCCAGGGTGTGGGAGGGGAGGGCACAGCTCCTGCCCGGGCAGTGCAGGATGTTTCAGTGCTGCCTCCTGCTCTGGCCAGGGCAGCTTTGCCAGGTGTGACTCACCTGCCTCGTGACTGCTCTGCCTGGCCTCGGAGCGGTGACCTTTGAGTCTGGAGTATTAGCTCATGGAAACCCAAATAATGACCTGGGAAAGGGAAATATCGGGTGAGGGACAATCCCCAGAGAGCCCTGGCGAGTGGGGATAGGAGCAGCGAGGTGTGGTGAGGGGAACACCTCTGCTCTCCCAGCTTTTTCCCCCAGCATCCCCCTCTGATGCAGCCAGCCAGCAAACTCCTTTGGAAAGCATTACTTCACAAAGAGAAATGTGCTGTGGCTGACGGTGCCCTCGGGCAGAAGCAGAGCGCTGCTTCAGCAGCAGCCTGGGCTGAGGCATTAACTCCTTCCCCTGCATGCCTGGCTCGAGGTGGCTTTGTGGTCCTTGTGTCAGCACTGCTGGGGTGCCAACCTGTCCCTTACCCGGGCCCTGGGTGATGGGAAGGGCTCTGCATGTAGCCCTACAAAGGAAGGGCTGGTTTTGTTTGGAAGGGGACCCTTGGCTGTGTCACCAGGTGTTGGCTGGGATGCTCACTCCACTGCAGCCACTGGCATCAGCAACTGGAGGGGGGTCAGTGTCACCTTGAGCCTTGCTCCTCTGGGTGCATCCTGCACCAAGCCATGGTTTGGCTCAGGCATCCTGCTCCAGGATGTGCCAAGAGGGCTGCTCTCTGCATTCCTGCAGGAGCAGCTGCTGGGACATGCTTCTCCGTGCTGGGGATTGCTGTATTTTGCTCTGGACACGTGGAATGACTGGTGACAAGCAAGGAAATGTTTATCTGAGCAGTGGGGTGAGCAGATGTGAGCTGAGAGAGGGAGTGGGATTGTCTATGAGCTGTCACAGGCAGCCAGGTGTGGGAGAGGAGGGGGGTGCTTGTGGGGACCCTGCACCCCAGGGGTCTCCAGCTGTGTCACTGATGTGACCCTTGGTGCACCATCTCCTGTCCCCAGACACCTCCTCCTGGGTTGTGTGGAAAGTTGAGGGATTTCTTGGTGACTTTTGTCCATAGCATGTAGGTCAGGGGCCATTCCACAGCTTTTTATCAGTGAGAATTGGGACATCTGGGCTGCTCGAGTAAATTAATCCTAGCAGGGGGCTGCTAAGCCACACAGAGATCCAATCCTCTGGCTGGCAGCAGTGGTGGTCTCATGTCACCATTGTCACTGGCTCTCTGTCACAGGCTGTGTCCCCTACAGCCAAAAATGTGAGAGGGCTCCTTGGCCATTTCTGGGAAGTGTTCAGTGGATTTAGGTAGAAGTGCTGCATGAGATGTGATTGTGGATCTTGCCTGGGAGTGGTTATTGAGATGTCACTTCCCTGATTATGAGTGTGTGGTGATCTCCCCACTGGGAGGGATGGGATCAAACATCAGGAGTGTGGGAAGAGCTGTTGGCTGGAGCTGTAGTGGATCACTGTCCTGGGCAGCCATGCTGAGTTATGGTTACAGGAGAAAAGGGAAGTAGAGAAACTGGGCAGTGAAAGGGAGGAATACAGGTCAAATACAGGATCCAAATGTCTTGCACCTCAGGTGGTGTCAGTGATCTCGTGCTGCTGGACCCTCTGCCTGCCCAGGACATCTCTTGGGATGGCAGACAACTGGGGATGGAGCTGCCTGCTCCCACAGCACAGTGTTTCCCTGGAGGAAACCCCATGATGTTTTGACCTCAGCTTGCTCCTACATGTGGAAAAGCAACTGCTGCCTTTCCCTGGCCCTGATAAACATGGTGTGATTCTGGTCCTGTGCAGGGCCAGAGTTGGACTTTGACCCTTGGGGGTCCCTTCCAGCTCAGGATATTCCATAAGTCTATGAAATGTCATTTTGCAGTGAGGGAGAAATGCAAAATCCTGAGTGGTGCTGGAGTTGAGAGTCCAGCCTGTGGCTTCAATTTTTTCTCAGGCAAGGTCCCACTGGGATCACTGAGGTCAAGTGAGTGAATTCTCCTATTCCCACGCCCTGTAAGTTGTGCAAACAAACTGCCACCCCCAGATGCTGAACCCCATGGGGAAAGGAGGACAAGCATCCCACCATCCAATCCTTCTCCCCAGGGCCACACCGAACAACGGGAACACTTCCAGCAAAGGAGAGTAAAAATCCAGGCAGTGCAATTAGAATTATAATAATAGTAATTAATGCCTTGCCTCTCTCTAAGGATTTTCTAGTGAGGCTTGCCAGGTGCTGGCTGGGCATTAGTGATCAAAGCACAGCACCCACGTGAAGGGGATGGGTGCCAGCTGGGCCACGGGACCTCAGTGCCTCAGCTGGGGACTCGCTCTCCTTGCCCTCATCTTTCTCCATGGCTTGGAAGAGAACATTAGGAGGAGCTGCTTTAAGAATCCCAGGGATGAGGGTTAATGCTTGGGGGAGAGGAGCAGGTCAGGAGCACCCTGTGTTACCCAGGGGAGCTCATTTGGCCCCAGTGATGTGAGCTGTGGGGCCTGTGTGCAAGGGCATAAACGAGCTCCAGTGCAGGAGCTCCTGTCTGTGCATGTGTCTGTATGTGGGAGGCTGCTCCTGCACACACTTTTCAGTCAACACACAAATGCCAGTCTGTGGGCTTGCACAGACACAAGCCAGCACAATAACATGGGGGCTGGAGAAAATGCTTCAAGGGAGAGGCTTGAAGAGCTCAAATTGCTCCATTTACCACAGACACAGAGAGGTGTCTTTATTCCAATGTGTTAACACCTTCACAAGGAGGAATGATGTGGCACAAAGGACCCTTTAACATCAGAGAGCAGCAGAACAAGAAGCAAGGGCTGAAGCTGTCAAAGTTGGTCTGAAGAGCGGGGTGCACATTGGCACAAAGGGGATGAGCAGTGGAAGCAAACTGCCAGGGGGCATGGCAGGGTTTGTCTCTCCTGGTGAAGGGCAGTTCCTCTGGTGGTGTCTCAGCCAAGTCACTCCATAATCAGGCACTCAGTGTGAGAGTAAGCCACTTATTTGTTGTGCTGTTAGAGCCCCTCACATTTCAGTCTCTTTCTGGCTCTTTGTGTGAGGCCTGGGGGTACAGGTTGGTGAAGCTCCTGTGGGATGGAGCCCAAAGCAGCTGCCTGGCCTGCCTGCAGAGCAGTGGTGCCTCCTGGCTCTGCGCTGTGGGTGGTTCCTGATTGCTCCCTGCTCTCCCCATCCTCCCAGGAGATGGGCTCTGGTGGCCCTTGTGTCTGGGAGCCTTGGTGGGGCCAATAGGCAGCTGGAGTTCCAGGAGCAGTGGGGAGCTCCTGCAGAGCTCTGGAACATTGTGCCAGAGCTGCCCAGAGAGGCTGAGGCTGCCCCATCCCTGCAAGTGTCCAAGGCCAGCTTGGAAAGGGCTTGGAGCTACACGGCCTGGAGGAAGGTGTCCTTGCACATGATGGGGAGGAATGAGATGGTTTTTAAGGTTGCTTCTAACCCAAACCTGTTTATAATTCTACCACATGTTGATCCCAGAGATTTGTACACCTCTGGGTACAAATCCAAGGCTGACACCCCCCTTGGGGAAGCTGCCTGGAGCTGCCTCTCAGATAATCCCACAGGACTGGGGACCTCCTGCAGGAGAGAGACTGCGTGCAGGGAGGTGTGGCTGAACGGCACCACCTCTGCCCGAACTGGGGAAGGTGTCACCCTGAAACAAATGAGTAATTGTTGTTGTTGGCATCAGATGACGTCGTTTACCCGCCAGCAAATCAGCTGAGAAGCGGTGAGGCACTGAGTGAAGCAGGGAAATTATTTAGAAAGGCAATAAACCTAAGTGTAATATAAATATATCAGGGTAATGGGTTTTACGTACACAGGAATACAGAACGCTGTCAGTGGTGTAGGTAGCACAGGGAGCCTTCCATGGCAGTTCACATCTGTGTATTTCAGTTCAAGGGAAACTTAAAACAACCTAAAAGGCCAACTTCCACAAAGCTCTGCTGCTTTACTTCCCCCTCCATCACAGCCATTCCGGTGCCTGCCCTTACGGGGTGTGGTGGGCTCACGCAAGTCACGCCCTCGCCAACCCCAGAAGCAGAGGGGAGAGGCTGGAAACGCAAAAACAAGACAATTTGAGGGCGGAAAGACTCATTTTGTTACAGGAGAGCAGGAGAGATGTCCCCACGGTGCCGGGCACAGCTGCCAGGCTCTCCCCCCGCAGCCCGGAGCGGCGGGGAGGTGGAGATGGCCCCGGCAGACACAGAGTGCCCAGGGGTAACCTGCTGTGCCTCACCCGCCGCGCTGCCGTCATTGCCCCGCATCGGTCACGGCCCAGCTATGCCCAGGCATTTCCTCTCCCTCGGCAGTCCCGGCTCCCTCGCTCCGCTCAGCCCCGGCGCAGGGGAAACTGAGGCACGGTCAGGTGCGGCTGCGCCTCCTCCGTGTCAGCATCCACAGCTGGAAACTCCTGGGAAGACAAGAGGGGAACAAATCCAAGTCACGAGCAATGTCTGTGACCTAATGACAGAGTCTTGAGTGCCTCACACTTGCAGCCGCAGCTGAGCCCTCCGTGGGCACATTTTGCCCACATGTGACACCCTCACTGCTGCTCTCCCAGCACCTGTGCTTGAAGCTCCTCTGAGCTGCTGGCTCAGGTGTGGTTATTGATAACTTTTTTCCTTTTAAAAACGACTATGTTCTTTGTCAGAAAATTTCGTGTTCCTTGAAGTTAGGGGAATGTGGTGACATCTGAAAGGAAAATTTAATTCAAAAGCTTGTCTTGACATTTGTTTTTCTTCTCTCTTTTTCAATTTCCCTTTTAATAAGGGGAAAAGGAGGAAGGGGGAGCACACAGAATGCAGAGGAAGTGAGATTTCCCACCACAACAACAAAACTCTTCAAAACAATTTTTTAAAGCAAAACAATGTCAGAAAGCAAATTGTGGCAGTTTACCAAANAAAAAATGTCAAAAAGCAAATTTTGGCAGTTTACCAAACATCATTAGCTTTCTTTTTTTTTTTTTTTTTTTTTAAAAAAAAAAACCTGCTCTGAGTCTTAACTCCAATGACTCTTCACACAAGTAGATAAGAGGAATGACTCTGGGGCACGGGCAGGTGAGCAGGGAGGCAGGAATGTCAATACACGTTTTGACTGCAATGAGTAAAATCCTCCTGAATCTGGCATCACTGGGGGAATGATGGGTGCCCTGGCACTGCAGGTATTGAATACATTGAATTACAGAACCACAGACTGGTTTGGGATTTTAAGGGTCATCTATTCCCATCCCCTGCCACAGGCAGGGACAATTACCACTATCCTAGGATGCTCCAAGCCCCATCCAGCCTGGCCTTGGACACTTCCAGGGATCCAGAAGCCACCACAGCTTCCCTGGGCACCCTGTGCCAGGCCCTCACCTCCCTCTAAGTAAATATTTTTTTCTTCCTAACATCCAATCTAGCCCTGCTCTCTGTCAGTTCAAAACCACTGCCCCTTGTCTTTTCTCTATCTACCCATACAAGAAATCCCTCTCCTTCCATTTTTAATCCTCCTTAAGGTACTGGAAGGCTGTAATGGGCTCTCCCCAAAGCCTTCTCTTCTCTGCACTCCAGTTATATCCATGCAGTTACATTTTACAGCCTGCTCTCCACAGTGTAGCTGTGATCCAGGGGATGGCTCAGTGCTGTGCCATCGCTGCTGGCCACGACACCACAAGGGACCCTGTGTATCTTAGCACAGGTCATTGCAAAGCTGCAGCTGTGCCTGGCTGCTTTTGTTCAGCTCCTGGTGCAGGAATCCTTTTTACTCACGTCGTGACCTTGGGCGAGCAACTTTGCTGTGCTTAAAATTAACTTCTCTGCAAACAAGGCGCATAAATCTCCGTGTCAGGAGAGGCTGCGGCGCGGCACGGGGGGCTCAGGTTTGGTCAGGGGTTTTTCCACCCTGAGCCATCACATGCGTGGTGTCCCTCTGGGGCAAGGGTGCCAGAGAGGGGGTGGCCCCAGCTGTGCCTCAAAACATGAGCCCTTGGACACTTTCCATGGGGGAAAAGGGTTCTGTAAAATCTGCTGTAGCTCAGGATGTTTTCACCACTCCCCCCTCCCCTTCCTCCTTCTCCTAATTTGTTTGGTTTTGCTGGCAGAGCTAAATAGGGGCTGCAGAGACTGATGAAAGAGGCTGCAGGCTCATCTTACAAAATAAAAAAGGCTGGAGCAAATTGGCGTGCCTAGCCTGGGAAAACAAAAGCTAAGGGCAGCACAAGGAGAGCGGTGTGCAGACGGATCCCAGGGTACGCCCTGCGGGAGGAGATGAGCTGCAGAAAGCCTTGGCACAAGACTACTGAATGTCTGTAGCCTGTGACTACACGCAGCCTGGAAACAAGAGGTAGCTCTTAAGCACAGGAGGAGGGAGGGCCTGGAAAGGTTTCCCAGCAGGAGCCCTGTGAGCCCGGAGCACACGAACTCCCTCGGTGCCCTGTGAGGGGTTTTGGGTCGCCGTGGCCAACGTAAGGCAGCACAGAGAATCCCAAAGCCCCACATACCCAGGCTGGTGTCACTGCGGGGCTGTGGGAGGACGTCTGTCTGTCCAGCCAGGTCCGGGCTGGGTGTGCTCTGCAGATAAACAGCTCCTTTTACACTTATTCATTCTGCCTGTGTACACAGCCTGCTCGCCAGGGGCTGTCGGGTGCCTTTTCCCGGTGCTGCCTTTGGTGTGGGTTTTACAGATGGTTTTTATTCAATCAGGCAGAGAGAAGGGGGGAACATGCAAATGTATGAAGTGTGCTGGTCATCCCGGGCTTCCTGGGACACGCTGACCTCCACCCACTGATCCACAGAGAGCGTGGGGTTGTCGCTGACTCCTCAGCCCCAGTCCCAGGTGGCTGCTGGGTCCCTTGTCTCTTACTGGATACTTAAAGCGACTGAGGTTATAAAAACAGGAGCAGGGAGAGGTGACAGCTGGGCCTGGAGAATTACAGGGAGGAAATGAGATTAGAGGGAGCAAGGATCACCAGGAGGCAAGATGGCCCCATGCTGGGCACTCAGCTCTTTCTCTCAAAACCTGATCCCACAGTCAGTGCTTTCCCTCACAACCCGGCCCCACAACCTTCTCCTTCCCTCACAGACTGACCCCACAAGTGGTTCCTTCCCTCACAGCCTGACCCCACAACCTGCTCCTTCCCTCACAGCAGTCAGGATCCATCAGCTTCCCCTTTACTCACAGCTCAACCCCACAATCTGCTCCTTCCCTCCCACCTTGACCCCACAAGCAATCCCTTCCCTCCCAGCACAGCCCAACCCCTGGAGCTGCCCTTTCCTTCACAGCCCAGCCCCACAAACAGCTCCTTCCCTTAGAGCCGTCAGGGATACTTCAGCTTCCCCTCGCTTCACAGCCCGACCCTACAGCAGTGAGGGATGATCCATCAGCTACCCCTTCCCTCACAGCCCAGCCCCACTCCCTCCCAGCTCCTTTCCCTCATCCTGGCCGCACAATTTTTCCTTCCCTCGGCACTCAGGGACCCACCGGCAGCCCCTGCTCGCGGCCCGGCCGCCGCCGCTGCCCCGGGCCC
>WEIU01051963.1:229934-270158 GCA_013389925.1 Aegithalos caudatus
AGCGGCCGGGTTCCCTTCCCCGGCTCTGGGCACCGGCGGCTCCGGGGCTGCCCCATCGCTGCTGCCCCCGCTGCCATGCGGCGGCCGGGAGGGGCTGATGGGAGCAACCTGCTGGATTATTTCCTCCTCCGCTTCCTCCTCTTACTTTTTGCTCCTATGCCATAAATAAGCAAACGTCCTCCCAACCCCCTTCCCAAAACAGCCCAGCGCGGGGCTGTGCCACAGCAGCCTCCGGAGCTGGCGGGTGCCCAGGGTGGCAGCGGGAGGTGGTGAAGGAGCTCGCCCGCCTCGTTCTGCTTTCCCGGAGTCGTGCGGCTTTCCCGGGGCTGTCGGCATCGCCGTGGCATGAGCCCCGAGCCCGGTGCCCTTGGGTCGGACGGAGCCCGAATGCGTTAGGGCAGGGCCATGGGAGGAGGCGGGCGGCGCCGTGTCCCGGTGAGCAGCAGCTCCCGGTGGGAGCAGATGGGCGATGCTGTGTCCTGGCAGGAGCGGTACCTATCCACCGGCTCGCAGGCACCGTCCGCAGCGAGCAGCCGTGTTGTTACATCTCGAATGAACTCGGGCGTTTGAGTTGTGGCTCTAGCAGCGTGGGAGATGTCCGGGGTGTGTACGAGGTGTGTGCCAGGGCAGAGAGTGCCAGGGCAGCAGTGGTCTGGAGCAGGAGGTTTTGGGCTACGGGGTTGTTGTTGCTCCAGGCGGTGCTCAGGCCGTGCTCGTGGCTGGTGCAGTCTGCCCGGGCACAGGGATGGGGCTGGGCTGCAGTGAAATGAGCTGCTGGGCTCGGATCATCCAAACTGGGAGCTTCCTCCCCCGCCTTAGAGAAGTCATTCGCATTTGCAAGTCAGCTTTGTGCTCAGTGCTGTGGAAATGTGAACCGATTTGCTGTTTTCCCTGAGGTCTTGCTTGCTTCTCGTATATGCATGCTGCTTCCTTTGTAACAAATTATTGAAGGGAGAAAAAAAAAAGACCAAGTAATGTAAAATGCGAAGTCTCTGTTCAAGAGCTGTCAGCTTGGATGATGGTGCCTATGCTTGCTTGCCTGTGCCTTGCTTTTGCGAGCACCTCTCGCGGTTGCCTGCAATAGCTTTTGGAAGCTTCTTTTGGAAAAAAGTATCTAGGACAAGTGTAAACTTGTAGCCTGTTTAACTCCTGTCAGGGCAAAACAGTTGCAGATCCAGCCTTTATCTCCTCGGAGAGTACTCCCAGATGCACTTCTTCCAGCAAAGATGTTCTTAATGAAGTCTGCCTGACTTCCCCCCTCGGCCCATCCTGTCGGCTTCCATCCATTCCTGAAGGGGCTTTCTTGGGAGGGACAAGAGTTTAACCTTGGAGGGTTTGGTGTGCTGGCCCCTTGTGCTGCCAGCTGGCCAAGCTACAGCTTTCTGCTGCCTCTAAACTCCCATTTGGAGAGAGCCTGCCAGGTTCTGCTCCACACCAGCTCCCCTTTGCTGCCTGGAGTTGTTGCAGAGAAGGAGGAAGGTGTCTCTTTGATCCAGACCTTCTTGCTGCTTCCTTATTGCTTTGATTCTGAGAAGCATCGGGGTCTGGTGTTAAGTGCAGGTCCTGAACTCGGGAGGGGTTTTGCTGTGGGATCTGGTGGTTGGGGGCTCAGCTGGGGCAGCTGAGCTCTAGGAAAGCTGCCGAGCCAAAATCTGAGGTGGGCTCTATGTGGTTGATGCTGTGCTGTGCTGAGGTCACCTGAGCAGCTCTGTTAGGCTGCATTTTCTGTACAGTGGCTTCATGAGCTGGGGGTAGAAACTTTGCATTACTGGTGTCAGAACTCATCCAGTTAAGTCACATTTGGATGTGAAACCAACTTCTGCCAAACACAAGGTGACTCTTTGCTGTGTGTTCTCCCGCCTGCTGTGTATCTTATGGTCTCTGCTGCTTAAACCCTCCACACTTGATTTCTTGGGGACCCTCTCCTTCCTTCTGGATGAAGGAAATGTCTTATCCTCAGAGAAAGAGGCTCATGCAGCAGCTGAAACATCCTTTTGGTGTAACAGCAGGTGACTCCCTGCTGAAAGAGGTCTTAAAGGCACTTGTGAGCTCTGTGGGCTCAGCACTGGAGGGATCAGACAACCTGACATGCTCTGGCTTCCTGCTGGGCTACGGGGAGAGCTCATGCGTGGCATCAACTCATCTTACATTGTATATACCCCCAACACACACCTTCTGTGGCCAACTGTGACTTTCCAGGCTAATAAATTGCTTCCAGGAGAAGACACAAAGCCCTCACCCTGGCAGGTGTGGCCCACAGCAGCACGATTTGGTGCTTTCCATTTCCCGAGCCAGGCGAGTCTGGGTGCTGTGGTGTGTGAGCTCACAGCCGGAACCAGCCTCTAGGTGACTCTTCACACGGTAACTTCTGGCTCTTGAAAATTACGCCTTGTGAAAGGTGACGGTGCAAACAGAGCTCCTTGTGCCTTGCAAACACAGGGGAAATATTAGGTCATGGGACAGCGTGGCTGGGGACACACCTTTTGGGATCGTGTCTTGGTTTGAAACACAGGTGTCTGCTAGGGAGGAATTCAAACCCACTCCCTCCGAATTATTACGATTTTGAAAATAAAGTGGGCTCTCAGGCAAAGCTATGGGGATAGGAATAACAGTTCTTTACTAGTATGTATAACAAGGCAAACAAACAACAACTACAGCATTAACAACATCACAGAAGCAGGAACCTCGAGGGTTTTGCTTCCCAAAGCCCGGGGCTGTCTGATCTCGGTGCCCCCGCAGGACCCTGAGAGCACCGGGCTGGGGCGGTGGGAAATCCCGGGCCGGTGGATGGGATCTGTCAAAGCTCTGCGGTGGAGCTGGAACGGCGGGGATGTCCCGGCAGGGCAGGGCCACAGAGCAGCAAAAGGCGGAACAGGGCCGGCCCAGCTCCGGCAGGGCAGGGGGAGGCAGCTCAGAATTCCTGGGCACACGAGCAGATGATGGGAGATTTCTTAGCACTGGACTTGGAGGTGGCAGTGAACTCCTCCTGCGGCAAGCAACAGCCTGGCTGTCTTCTTTTCAATGCCGAGACAAAAGAGAGAATCTGCCCCCAGCCCTGTCCTTTACCTGCCCCACCCTCAAAAAAGTGATCTTCCCCTCCCGACTTTTGGCCACCTCTTTGTTTTGGTCAAGCACCCATAAGTACCCAGTAGTTAGTCTCCTAGCAACTTATGGGGGAAAATTCTGTAAGTAAAAAAGAAACAAATCTAACAAATCAACAGGTAACTTCTGGCTTTTGAAAATTACGCCTTCTGAAAGGTGACGGTGCAAACAGAGCTCGTTGTGCCTTGCTAAACACAGGAAAAATATTGGGTCATGGGACAGCGTAACTGCGGACACACCTTTTGGGATCACAAATGTTCCCACTTAGACTGGCGTCAGTGCCTGCTGACTGGCAATGAGCCCTGCTCGGGAGCGCATCATCTTCAGCTGACCTTGCAGCAGCATCACAAATACTGGTCCTTGGTGACCCACGTGGACCTTCTGAGGAGCCACACTTTTCCTGTGCCTGTGCCAGGGCGAAGGACCTGCCCAGAAAACTTCCAAGCCTCAGGGGAGTGTGCTGATGGAAACGGAGAATTCCTCATCATTGTGCCTGGTTTGCTGGGTAAATCATCAAACGCGTGTGTACAAAGAATAATTAATCTTACAGGAAGCTTGTGCAGGGACAGCTGGAGATGGAGTTAATTTGTGGGGAAGGAGGAGGGAAGCCAGTTCATTTGTAGCAGGGCAGGCAGTGCTGGTTGCCGGCAGGAGCATGTGGGAACAAAGGCTTGTGCTGCCTGGAGATGCTGGAGCACTTTCCTTTCAGCTCTGTGGCTTCCAGGGGCCATGTGGATTATTTTGGTCCTGCCTGCAGTTCAGCCAGGCTTCAACAAGCATAATGTTAAAATAACAGCCCTCTCTGCCAGGTTGCTGAGAGTAGAGAAACAGCAAGTGCTTTCCGGAGCAGATTTCAGCACTTTGCTATTCTCTACTCTGTTATTTGCCTGTCCAGGTTTATGCAGGAATGACTTGACTTTAAAATCACTCCCTTGAACTACAAAGCTCCAGACACAAGTACCCGTGTTTGTTCATGCTCTAGAAATAGAGATACATAACTCCCATTTCTGCAGAGCGGAGAGTCCGTGAATAATTTTCTTCTCTGATGTTAAATGTAGTAAATATTCTCAATTCTCATATGGAGAACAGGGAAAGCTGGTGGTGAAGGGGGATGAAGAGCAGGGCTCTGAAATCCTGGGTCATGTATCCAAACTAAAAGGTAACTTATGTTCCCTAGAAGGGCAGTAGGGGGAAGTTTAGGTTTGGTGGTTCTGACATGTGTGTAACCTGTGCCCTTCCTGAGGGGAAGGGATGACACCAAAGGACTCTGTTGGCCACAATTCTCCTACCACTTGACCTCTGGTACAGTGGAAAACATTGTTCCTGCAGGAAGGCTGTGGCTTGGGAAAGTGCTGGGGCAAAGGTGGATTCAATCCCTGCATAGTGGTCAGGTTCTCTCCTGAGTCAGAAGTTTGTCTATAAAGGAGGATTGGAAATCCCTGTGCACCTGTGTCACCTGCTCACCCCTGGGCAGCAGGGACCCATGGCTGCTGCAGTGTGGGGAGGGAGCGTGGTGCCTGCAGAGCCGAGCAAGCCCTGGGGGTTTGGAGGGCAGGAGCAGCACTGTCACTGTCCCTGGTGATGCTGGCAATGTCCATGAGGTCCTCGAGCTGTCTGGTGTCCAGCAGCACTGGTGGGTGCCAGGATGAGGCCAGGCTGGCACTGCTGCACAGGAATGCTCACGGATGGCTTTGCAGCATCACTCCCACAGGCTGGATGGGAGCTGGATTAACTTTCTTTTCTCACTGTGTGAAGCGAGACAGAAGGGAGCTGTGTGGCCAAGTCTGTCTGAGGCTGGGGAACAAAAGAGGGATTTTTGCTCTCCTGGCTGGCCTGCTGCTAGAGCTCCAGCTCCTCTGGAGTCAATAACTAATCACGAGATGGGTTTGTGTCTCTTGTCACTGCACTGAGCCGCTCTCTGCCGCTCCCTCTGCCCTGCCTGCACACCACTGGTGCTCAGCTGAAAAACTGTTTGCTCCTCCTTGGCCAGGAGACGTGCCACGGCCTCCCATGCCTTGTTTAACAAAATGGGAGGACAAGTGGAGTGGAGTTCTGTCTGTCTGATTTGCTTCCAAGTGTGACAAACGGGGTGTGAGTGCTTATCCTTTCCCTGGAGCAGCGCAGAGCTGTCAGAGATGTTGCTTATCTTTCAGAGCTGGAGTCAGGTAGGCGGCAGGGAGGCTCCCTGGCTGGGAGGAAGAAGCCTGTGGGTTTCCATCCCTCTCATCCCAAGGCAGCTCCCTATCCCTGGCTGTGCTGGGAGAGGAGGAGCAGCCAGGGAGGTGCATGGACGAGCACGCTCCACTCGGAGCATGTTGGGGAATACTTTGTGCTTCTTCATCCCAGAAGACACAGAGCTGTCACTTGACTTGGTGAAGTCTTGCTAGAGGCTCTCATGGCCAGTAAGAGGAGGATGGACATGTGGATCATCCTCTGCTGTCCAGAGAGGGGATGCTTAGGCCATTCCAAGAGAAGAAGGGAGTGTGGGGTAGTTGGGTTGTACTTGTATGGCTGCTGCAGACCTGACCTGTGCCAAAGCATAGAGAAAGGTGCTCTGTCAGGCAGGTCTTTTCCTTCTCCTGCTCAGGGCAGCTACTCCTGAAATAGCCTGGTAAACGTGTCAGGGGCTGGGCTTTGGTTTGGTGCCTCTTTTCTTGAGGGCTGATGGCTGAGATATCCAATGTACAGCCTTTAGGCTACTGTTGTGACCTCTGGAGTCTGGCAACAGGAATTGCTGTGGAAGTTAATTGCCTCTTTGTGCTGCTCTAAAATCTGTCACTCTTCAAATCTCTCGTGGAGAAATGTGAAGTGCTTAGGAGAGGAGAAAATGAGCAAAGGACCAGGCTGTTGCCAGTGGTTTTTTTTTTGCCCTGTGCACAGTTGTGCCTGCATGTGCTCAGAGTCACTGGGCTGTGCTCAGGATCCAAAACAGAGCTGAAATGGGTCCATACCACAAAGGCATTCAGGCTTCTGCCTGCTTGTGAAGGCTTTTAAACAGCAAATCCACATCCCCCCACTCTCTCATGGCAAATTCAAAGTAGGTGATGGGGTGCACAAGTCAGCTGGGAGTGAGGTGTTTTGCTGTTCCTAATGGATACCTGTGGCTGGCTATTGCTCTGTGCAGAGGGGTGGCCACTGCCATGGGTTTGAATTGCATGGCTTGAGTAAATTCTCACAGGTGTATTGGGATCTTGAAATGCTGGATGATGGCAGTGGAGAGGATATATGGGGTGTCCTAAGGTAAGTGAGGAGCTGCTTTTGACCCGCTCGACAAGATGAGGGTGGCAAGCTAGTGCCAACCTGGAATTATTTAGAGACCCAGATAAAAACACCCCGATCTCTGAGCACCTTAATCTTCATTAAAAAACAGAGTTTGTCAGATATCCGTAGCAGAAGCTGTTTCCAAGAAGCATGAATCATTTCTGGAGCACTAATGCTTATGACTTCCACTCCTTTGTTCTTGCTGAAGGCACTCTGCTCTCTGACAGTCATTCTGGCTCAGGCAGCTCAGACCAGAGGTAACAGTGCTGCAGCAATTCACTGTTCATCCCTTCCAAACACACCCTCCTGAATCCCAAATATTCCCTGCAATGAGTGGGATAAAACTGGCTTGGAAGGCAACAATTCTAGGGAGGAACCCTCACTGTATGGGTAGAAATTGGAGCCTTCTTGATGAGGAGTATCAGCAGGGGTGTGAATGTCAGGGCCAGGTTCAGCTCAGGCCCTGACAGTTCCCAGATGTTCCTTTTCTGTCTGCTTGGATCTCTGAGGAGCCCAGCCTGACTATGAGGACTGTCTTACCAACTTGTAGCACTCCCAGCACAGCGAGGATTTGTTATGTATCTGGTGCTCTGGTGATAACAAGAACATAAGTCATCTTTCCAAACTGATGATCTTGCTATAAATAGAGAATCCAGCTGCTTGTGTTGAATGGCATCAAAGAAAATCATAGGAGCAGCTCTTATGCTTAGTGAAGTGGATTCTGGCTGTTTTCTCTGAAGATGCTGGGGTTGGGAGGTTTCTTGACAATTGAGACGTGCAAAGGCAGTGCACGAGAGCTCAACGTGACGTGGGGAAATCTTCACCAGGGAGCAGGTGAGGCTGGGATCTCTCATCCCATGCTGTGCCTTCCTGCCTCCCCAACAAGAATCTGTCTGTGCTGGTACCCAGCCAGAATCAAGAGGTACTAAATGCAGGCTTGCTTTACTGCTTGTAAATAAGGCTCTTCAGGAAAAAGCCCTTGAATCCTCCCAATCTAGGAGGAGGGGAGCTGGCTCCAGGCTCGTGCTTGGGAGCTGCAGCAGAACTAAACCATTTGGAGGTGTCTCAGCAGTTGTGTGTGCTGAGCTGTGAGTTCAGTGCCTGGGGCAGCAGGAGGATGGACCCCGGTGTGGTTCCATGTGCTTTCCTGACTCCTTGCTCCTGTCTCCTCTCCTGTAAATGGGCTCCAGTCCCTCACACCATAACTCCTGTTCCCAGGATGGCTGAGCAGTCCTGAGTGTGCTGCTTTAGTCTTTCTCCTGCCATGGAGGCAGAGACTCTCTCAGGATGCCAGGTTGTGACAGTGTGGTCTGGGCTGAGTCCTTGCAGCCCCAGGAGTGTCCAGACCTCCTGTCCCACCAGGTGCTGGGCTGACTTTGCTTCTGCTCCTTGTCTGGAGAGTGGGTTCTGGGGGATTTGTGCCCAGGGGCATCCCTTGAGCCCCAGGAAGGGATGGAGAAGTGTCATTCCTCCTAAACTTTACATCTGCAGGGCTGTCTCTCTCCAGAAGACCTGTGTCTGGCTGTGTCGTGGGTGGCAGTGAGGGTCTGCCAAACTGAGCACCAGCCAACAGGACTTGTAGCCTTACCTCTTAACAAAGGCTATCTGGGAGCCTCAGAAGAAAATGAGTGTGACTCAGTCCCAGAGCAGAGCCCTGCTGCTCTGGTATTACAGTAAGCTTGTTAAGCATGAATTTCCACAAGTCTTTGAAGCATTTATTTAGAAAGAGTCTGAAAAGGGAGTAGGCTCTGGTGAATAAAGCTCTTTGTGGTGAGTAGGGAAACCTGATCAGTGGGCTGTTTATCTTCAGCAGTGGCTTCTGCACCCAGCGAGGAGGGTGATGCTCCTGTGGCGGGGGCAGAGGGAATGTCTGGGGAAAGAGCTCGTCAGACCTGCTCCAGGCTGTGGGAAGAGTGGAGCAGGGCTGGCAGTGGTCTCACACAGAGATGTGTTCCCAGGACAGAGGTGTGTTCCCAGGACATCAGAGAGCTCAGCCTCCCTGGCTGCTCCTTTTCCATGGGAATCGCAGCTCGTTCTGCCAGTGAGGTGGGAAAAGGCTTTGCACTTGCTGGGAAAGAACAAGTGAGTTTGTTAATGAGTTTAAAGGGGTGTTTTCTTACACCAGCATCCAGCACATTCCCCCTGGGACCTGCAGTGCTCTGTGGTAGGTTGTGGTGGAGTTTCTTGCCCAGTTTTTCCTTTTTTAGACAGCCAAGTCAATTGTACCAGAATATCTTAACTCCTCTGGCCTAAAGTAATGTTAAGTGCTGGGTGGAAAGCTATTTCACTTTGGGCAAGCTATAAAAAAAAAGAGATTCCTCACTTCTGTTTTAGCAGTGCTCAGCCTGAGGAAGGGTGGCTGTGGTCCCTGGCTGGCTGAAGTGCTGAGTGCTGGCAGGTCCTGGCATCCATCAGCATTCCTGTGAGCCAGGGTGAGCTGCTGATTCTGTTCTACTTGTCTGGATGCATATTGGGCATCTGGGACTTGCATTCCCTTCCCACAGGGCTGCTCTAGAGGCCAAGTGTGGAAGATTAAGATGCCCTGACTGCTTATGTATGTACAGCCTTGTTTTGCTTTGAAGAGCATAGCTTGCTTAAATTCAGGGTTCACAAAATCCAGCTTATTACCCAGGTCCCCTGAGAAAGATGGAATAAATTAAATCTACGTTAAATTTATTTAAATAAATCTGTCTTGTGCAGGAGATCATGAGTAAAACTTTTCTGATCCTGCTGAGCTCCTAAGTAGGAGATGTTCCCATGCCAGGCTGGCAGCTGCAGGCCCTGCCTAGAGCTTGGTCCCATCCCAGTCCATCCCACCTGAGAGCGACAGAGGCTGCTTCCTCATGGATGGCATGAGCAGAAGTCAGCCTCAAATGCAGTTCTAGGAGGAGGGCAGGCACTGCAGTCTTCAAACAGGTCACAACTTCCCACTCTGAATTTCTGTCCAGAGCAGCAGAAAGGAAAGATATTTTTTGAGATTAAAGTTGGCTTCACACCCTGGAGCAGTTGAAGCTCCCCATGAAATGATGCCTCCATCTCTCCTCCAGCCTTCTGCTCCTCTGCAACCTCTCTGCTTTTCCCCTCCAATACTTGGAGGGTTGGATGCTGGGAGAGGAGGAGGCTGTGAGTGCTGGCAGTGTGGCTCAGGTGGGTGGCTGGCATGGAGATATTCCTGGGGAGCTGTGAGATCTGCCTCTCTCTGCCAAATAATTTCTTGCTGCTGTTTGATCTGGCTGTTCCCAGCACTCAAGGGTGCCTGTGTCTGCCAGCCTGGCCTGGGAGGAAGAGGATGGGCCCTCAGCACACTGGGGTGGGGCACAGTTACTCTCCTTGCAGGAATACCCAGGGAATGACATCACTGACCTCTGCCCTGTGTGTGGAGCAGCTCTGCTGGACTGTGCCATCTGCTTAGGATGGGATGAAAGTTTGGGCTCCAAAACTAGTCTGGGGCACTGCCAGGACATGTCCAGCTCTGCTCTGCCTGGCTGTTAGGGTACAACCACCTCTGCCATTGTGTGCTCTCGAGCAGAGCAAGCCCACTCCTCCCTACCTCTTCCCAGTCTGTGGGACTCAGCACTACATCAGTCTGGAGCTTAAAAAAAAAAGTCCCAAACTTGTCCTGGTTTTAATAGGGACGGTTTTGGAGAAAGGATTACCCCAGCATCCCATTGTAGAGGAGGTTTGGGGAGCAGTGAGGTGTTTGTAGCAGCAGGAGCATGGTGGGGATTGGGGTGAGGGCTGGATGGGCTGAAGCCCCTGGGTCAGGCCCTGAGTGCAGGTGCTCTGGTGTTCCATGCCTGTTGCTAAGGAGCTGCCTGTGGCACATCCAAGGCTTTGTGGCATGTGTTCATCCCCCTCCCACAGCCTGTGTGGCCTTGTTCATGGGTGAGTTTTCCCCCTGCAGCCTGACATGTGCAGAGCCAGGCTTGTGAAGTGTACTCAGCTGAGGATTTAATTCCAGATGTTCGAGATGACCCCCTTCCTCTGAGGGCAGCCAGCGAGCTGATAAAACACTGTGATGCTATAAATAAACCTGTCAGCTCCACAAGGGAGGAAAGCCTTTGGTTTGAGCAGGAGCTTGCTCTAAACAGGAGCCCAAGAGTTGGCTTTCTTGTCTCAGGATTTATGTTGACCCTTGGTTTTGGGGAGGAGCTGGAAAATGTAGGTTTCCCTGTTGCTGATGGAAGAAAATGCTTGCAGCAGGGAGGAGGATTGACCTTCCTGGGAAAGGGCTTAGGCATTATTTGTTCTCCTGCTTTTCTGCAGGTACACACCTGCCCAGCCTCCCTTTGGAGGCTTCTGCATTGCTGGGATGAGGACATCCTTGTGTGTCCATGCTACCTTCCCCTTCTTGTGCTGGGCTGGACTCTGGCTAAAATAATTCATGCATAGCTGAAATAATGACTGTGGGTCACTCTGCCCCTGTGGCAGGGCTGTCACTCCCCTGGGGTTGCTACAGGTGGAGTTTTTCCAGGAGCTGCTTCAGCCTTCCTACAGTGTGGGGCTGCTTTTGGAGGGTCTGGGCTTCCTGCAGATGGGGTGGGACATCCATGTGGGTCCTCCTGCCTCAGCCTGGCAGTGGACATGTACAACCCTGTTGCCACAGCCAGGGCAACAGGCACTGCTGGCTCTTGGGATGGCATTTGCTGAGCTTGGATTTGCAGGGCTGGCTCTGCTGCCCTGGAAACCAGCACACTGAAAGGTCAGGGAGGGAGGGGTTTGCCTGGTCCAGCCCCTTGCAGGGTGCAGAGGGCAAGTTCCAGCCTGGAGAAGGAATGGCTGAGCAGCAGAGCCTTTGCTCTTGCTCCTGGGGGCTAAAAGATCCAAAGTTTGTGCCCCTGCAGTGGGGCTGCAGCTGGGCTGGGGCATGGCAGGGGCATTGGCACGGTAACAGCACAGGGACAGAGAAGGCTCAGGCACAGCAACCACACAGAACTGCGCTGGGAGCCTGTCTGCAGCTCGAGCAGAGCTGTGCTGGGGTGAGCTTGTGATGGCTGTGGGAGGTGGGATGAGCCCCTGGGGCACAGGGAGCAGCAGCCAAGTCCTCCAGGAGCTGGAGGCTGCTGGTGCTGTGGGAGATGCTGCTCCTGTGTCAGCGCTAGACAAAACACCTCCCGGAGCTGGCTGCAGGCTTGGGTTTGAGTGGAGATGGAAAGCACAGACGACTCTTCTAGACAACTCTTCTCCTTCCAGATCCCTTTTCTGTCCCTGTGCTGGGCTCTTGTGAAGGAAGAAGATAAAAACCTCCCCAGACAATCCTTAACCTTGTGCCAAACTTGCCGCTGCCTCCAGCACTTGTTGTAAGCTCTGCTCTTGCCTCACTGGCTTGTGAAATGCTTAAGACTATTTGTGTCTCATGAACTGACAGGATGGACCCAGAAGGATGGGGACAGCTGAGATTTAATTAGGAGCTGTTGGTTTAATTAGTAGTGTCTCAATATATTCATACTCGAGGGAGTTGTGTATCTCTTGAATTTCCATCCTTCCTGCTCAGTCCTTCCTGTCTGAAGCTCTATGGGTGTGTTTCTGTGTAAAGGCCTTCAGTGGAAAAACCTCATCCTGTCCCTCCTGGTGTCCACCTTTCATGGAACTTTTCTAGGAATTACCCATTCTCTACACACTGGGAGTAACTTGCTCTGCCTGTGGGTTTTGCTCTCTCCCAGGCTTTCCATTTTCCCAGTGCTATCTGGTCCTGCTTTGCTGGCAGTGTGGGGAACCTCAAACCCCTCACCTTCACACACCTGCAGGGCTGGAGGATCTCAGGGTGTACCCAAACTTGTGATCTTTGCTGAACCCAGAGGTGTCACTCCAAGGTGGAGCTGTGGTGCTGGGTGTTGAGGTGAGCTCCTGCTGCCCATCCTGTGACAGCCCATCCTTCTGTCAAAAACACATCCATACTGCCATGCTTTAGGGAGGGCTTGGGGCTCAGGGGGATCCTTCACCCCCTTCTCTCAAGGCTGCTTCTGGCCCCTGGAATGGAAAATGGCTCATTCCCAACTCATGGATGCTCTGAGTCCCTGCAGCTCAGGAGAGTCCCTGGCACCTTGAGAGAATGAGTTAAAATGTGGTGATCACTGTCTGCCATAGCTCTGATGGAGAGGGATGAGGGAAGCGGCTCCTGGTTTCCTGTGCCTGGTTTCCATGAAATGAAGACTTCCCTGATGCAGGCTCACTTGACTCCCACAACTCCCACAGCACTTTCTCCTCCTCTGCTCCCTAGTTAGCTGCATCCAGGCATGCAGGAGTTTTCCAAAGGGCATCTCAGTCCCTGGGTGCCCTCTGATTGTCACTAAAGCATGCCCTGGACCCTTGTGCTGTGTGGGATCACTGCAGGCAGTGCACACAGTGGCTCTGCATCCATCTCATCCCACGTGAGCAGGGCTGGGCCCCTCCTTCCCTGCAGCAGGGATGGCTGGAGCCTCTGGGTCCAGCACACATGGCTGAGGCCACGTGGTGACCCGGGCAAGCCTCGGCTGGCAAAATCCCAGGGCTGTTTGTAAGTGCCATGTCAGAGCTGGGGTGCCAGCTCTTTGTCCGTCCTTGTGGAGAAAGGGAATGACAGGAGGGTCTGTCAGTCCTGCCTAGGCTGTGACAGCCACCACCTCCAGCTGTGAAAGGTTGTGTCAGGGGCGGGCTCAGGCTGGAGCTCAGGGCAAGGCTCTTCCTCCAGAGGTGCTGGCACTGCCCAGGCTCCCCAGGGAATGGGCACGGCCCCGAGGCTGCCAGAGCTCCAGGAGCCTTTGGACAGCACTGCCAGGGATGCCCAGGCTGGGATTGTTGGGGGGTCTGGGCAGGGACAGGGGCTGGGCTGGGTGATCCCTGTGGGTCCCTTCCAGCTCAGGGTACTCAGTAATTCTATGAACTGGTTTTGCTGCTTCCCCTGCCCAGCCTAGAAAACCCAAACTGACCAAGATGCAGCAGCCTCTTCCCTCCCCCTCTGCCCATACCTGTTGTGGCAGGTGTGGGACACAGGTGGGACCTGAAGTCAGGCATTCACTTGGGATTGAGTGCAGGGTGACCATTGAGCCTCTGCTTGCTCAGCATGTGGCTGGATTTTGGAAGCAGGGATGTGCACACACAGCCTGCCCCTGGCAGAGGAGGGGATGCGTGTGCTGTGCTGCTCTCATGCCCAAGGTGCCACGCCAGCTTCCCCGAGGAGGGCAATCACTGGGTCAGGAGAAAAAGCAGTTTGAGATCCATGGCTGCTCTCCTTAAATCACCTTGGAAGAAGGCAGACATGCCCAGCTCCTGGCATCTCTATTTTTACTTTGTGCAGAGATGGATGTGGCTGAGCTGTCTCCTTTGATTTCCAGCATTTGGCGCGTGCTGCGGCGCATTGCTGGGGATGTGTCTGGCTGCATGCGGAGCTGCCCGCTTCCCCAAATCCCTGGGGGACTGCAGGGGTGAAGGGCTCCTGCCTTCTGCATGGCTTCATCATTCATTGCTTCTCTTTGCCTCCCCCTTCCATTCCCCTTACAGTTTTTGGACTTTGTTTTTTTCCTGTGTTTATTCAAATCAGCCTGGGTAAACAGAGAGCAGGAAGGAGGTGACTGGGGACACTGGAAGCACTGGATTCCAGAGGCATTTTTAAGGGGTTTCTAATAACTGGAACTGGCCTGTTCTGATGCAGAAACTATTCTTATTTCCTCTGTGGGCAGCTTGGCAGTTCCAAGATTTCCTTGGAAAGGCTCAGACTGTGCATTTTGCTTCCTGACAGGCAGGCTGACAAGCTCTGTGCTCAGGTGGCTCCACTGCAGCAGCTGTGATGGTGCTGGTTTTGCCAGGTCTGTCCTGACTGTGTTTTAGGTTCCAGCTGCCCCCAGAGCCACGTGCCTGAGCTGTGCCTGTCACACATCCCTGTCCCTCCTCCTGCTTGTGAGCAGGAGCCTGCACAAGAGAGAGCCAGGCAAGTCCCCAGTATCTCCCTCTGCCCATGGGATGCTCATGGAGAGGCTGGTTTTATGGTCCACTGTTCCAAAACCTGATTAGGAGTGAGATGAATGGTTTGATCTGTTGAACCAGGCACTCTGAAATCTCCCAGATAAACTGGCCCTGCAGCTGCCAGGCTCTCCTCCTCTGGGGATGAAACTGGGGGGCTCTCTGGCTGTCCTGGACCTGGCCCAGCATCACCCACCTGCAGGGGCCTGTGGAATGTGGTGGGATATGCAATCCCTGTGTCCAGCTACACTGTCAGCTGGGGGGCAATAGCTCAGAGCTATTGTCCACCCCATTTTTCCCAAGTGAGGTGGGGGGAGCTCATGTGTCTGGAGAAGATGCTCCATAACAAATCTCTGCCCCTTGAACTGCTCCAAGGCTTGTCCTAAGTGTGGTGACTTGGTGTGACTGGTGAGGGGACACTGGGAACTTTGGGTAGCAGAGAGGGAAGGGGAGAGTGAAATTCCTTCAAACTTTTCAGCTTGAAATGCCCCCTTCTGTTACTTGGGGCTGGAATGGCAACCCCAGGGTGAGTGATGGTCAGGGAATGTGGCTGGAGAGGCCTTGGTGGGGCTGAAGGACCAGAACCCCTTGGAGCCCCAGAGCAATCCCTGCAGGGACTTTCCTCCTCTCTAGGCACAGGCTGTGACTATGCCAGTTTGGGATGTCAGTGCTTAATTGGGAAGCCTCCTCTGTTGAAAAACTCCTTAGCAAGCTGTAGAGGGATTTTTGGACAAGGTGTGACCTTAGCCCTGGTGCTTGACCATTGCAGCAGGGCCCCAGGCATGGGCTGGCTCTGAGTGTCAGCCTGCAAACCCACTGCCTTTGCTTGCTGAGCCTGTCTGCTTTGGGAAGGGAGCGTGTGTCCCTGAGCATTCCCACCCACCTGCCTCCCTGGAACACGAGAGCCTCCACACCTCAGTGCAGCATGGGGCTGGAATCAGTCTGCCAGCCCCTTATCTGGGCCTGGAACAGATGGTGGTGATCTATGAGCTCCTGTGGTGCAGGGAGGCTGAGGGGGAGCCTGCTCAGGGGCTGGTGCTGCTGAAGGATGTGAATGTTCTCCAGTTTTTGGTTGGGCTTTTCTTGCTCACATCTCCTGTGTGAAAATGAGGGAATGGAGTGGGTGAGTCTGGGCTTGATTTGGCTGGATCCATCTGTGTTATGTGGGCTAATGCAGAGTGGGACAAGCTTGTTGTGCCCAGAGATGTGGCAGTATGTCTGAGGTGGGAGCATGGCAGCAATGTTAGGTACACAGGACACCACCCTGCTAAAACCTTTCCTGATGACGAGGCCCCTCGGTGGCTTTGGCTCTGCCACCTGGCAAAAGAGAGTATTGGATGTCACCTGGGGATGTGTGCAGGGTTCACCTCAGGAGGGCACCTGTGTCTGCTCAGGTGTGCTCTGTGCTGTGCTGGGGGAGTTCCCATCCCAGGCCACGCTATCCTGTTCTTTCCCTGCCTTGGAAATGCCAAAGCACATCACAGACACAAACAAGCCAGTGATGTGTCAGCCTCGCTGCTGTATTGATGTTTGGTTAATGAGAGCTGGCATCTGGAGCTGCTTATCCTTTGTCCTTGAGTGTAGAACAACACTTGGACTGCAAGAGGCTCTTCATCCCATGGCCATGATCAGCTGTGGGGTATGGCAGGAGGTCTGATGGGGAGGCTGTTCCTCCTTGTGGGATTTCAGGCTTTAAGCCCTGAGGAGCTCATTCCACCTGACTGCATGACCCCCCTCGCTGTGACTGGGATAAGAGCTGTGTGTTGCTCCTGCAGTGAGGGCTGGATTTGGGGTTCTTTGCACCCCATCTTGAGTCAGTGTGGGAGACAAGGTCACACTGGCCAGGCAGGTGCTCTGGAGAGCTGTTTGAGGTGGTTGCAAGCAGCAGCAACAGGCAGCCCTCAGTGTTTGGGTAGGTGGGTGGAGGTGTTGATATCAACAGGGCTGAGAACACTTGTGGAGGGGAGGGGAGAGCTCCTGAGCACCGGCAAACTGGCCACCTGCTTCCCAGGAAAATGCAACCTGTGGATGCAGCTGCAATGTGGGGGAGCAGATGGGTCAAACAGGCAAAGAGTCTGTCTGGTGGATCCTGTGAATAGCAGAACTATTCACCTGGCACATGGGGTAAGGGAGCTCTGTGGGCTCCAGCTGAGCTCTTGCAAAAACCTGGTGGGAGATGTTCAGGCTGGGACAGTCCTGAAGGCTCTGTTTGTGCCACCCTAGGTCTGCCTGTGTCCTCCCTGTGTGGGGGTAGCACTGCAGATCATCTCTTGCTGTGCAGCCAGGCCAGTCTGTCACGTTTGTCTGTCTCTGCGGTCCAGTGTCGACATCAGAATCTAATTTCAGCCTGCTGAGTATTGGCCAAGACTGACTGAAAATGTCTGTGGGGAGCTCCTGTGAGAGCCACATAGCCCTCCTGAGCCACGCTGCAGGCTGAGCTCTTGGCCTGACTTTCTGCAGGCAAGGCACAAACATAGCTCAAATTACTGCCCTTGCTTTTGGGAGGGTCAGCTGGCACCTCTGATGCTTCCAGACCTTCCTGTGTGGCTTTGCTGAGCCCTGTGTCTCTGACACAGGAGGAAGCCACTCCCTTAGAACTGGTGTCTGGCTGGGAAGTGATGTGTGCATGGACATTTTGGAGGTCCTGATGCAGGACAAGTGTTAATGGGCAAAGTGCTTTTGCTGCAAGCCATTGAAGCTGAGATTGACTCCAGGAGCTGGGATCAGGCTCCCAGGGGCTGGGAATGTCCTCTGAGAGTGACAGGGCTGTGAATTCAAGCAGCAGAGAGCTTGTCCAGGCTGCACTGGGGGAGTCCAGCTCTCTGCTGCTGCCTCCAACAGGGCTCTTTGAAGCCCTTGTTCAGTGGTTAATGGGCTTGTGCCACACGTGTCTCTCCTCCCAGGGATGCTGAGACACCTGGTGGGATGCCTGGCTCCTTGTGGGGTGGGAGGCAGCAGTCCTTGGTTGCTCATCCCTGTCTTGACAGTGACACCCAAGGCTTTGCTGTCATTGCCAAGGCTGGAGCATGTTTTGGGAGGGAACACTGCTTCATTTGGGAGCCAGGTTTACCTGTCAGGGAGCTGCAGTCACTGCTGGAAAGGGCTTCCACAGTGAAAGGAAGCCAGCTTGAGGATTTCGAAGGTGCTAATATGTGGGAATAGCACTAGGGTAGCAGGGAGTGCTCAGTTGTGCTGGGAGTGCTGGAAAACATACTTTTGGAATGAAAGCATGACCTGATTCCTCTGCTCCATATTCCCACCCTGGGTGTGTTTCCAAGAGGCACTGCTCCTGCACAGTACAGTACCTGGAGCAAGTCTGAGCCTGAGGTTTTGCTTTCTCCCAATGCTGACGTGTGTCCTGTCTCTCCACAGCCATCAAGGTGAGCTGCATTGGATCCTGTGGGGTGTCCAACAAGATCAATGACACAGCATGGACTGTGGAGGAGCAGTACTTCAACAGCACACTGTCCCTGGCAGACAAAGGTACGGCCCACAGAGGCCTGGTGCACATCTGTGGTTTGGAGAAGCTTTACAGAAAGGTATCAGCAAGACTTCAGCATCCCCTGGATGTGAAATACCCCTCACAGCCTGCCTTGGCCTGTGCATAGAGACTGGGAGCCAGGATTAGAGACTGCAAGAGCTGAGCAGGAGCTGTGCAGGGAAGGATCCTGAGCAGAGCTTGGCAGCCACCCTGCAAACACTGCTGGCATCCTCTGGCCCTGGTGTGCCTGGAGCAGAGCTGGCACAGGGACTGCTCCTTGTCCAGAGGCTCTGTGGGTTCATCCTGGTGTGCCTGGAGCAGAGCTGGCACAGGGACTGCTCCTTGTCCAGAGGCTCTGTGGGTTCATCCTGGTGTGCCTGGAGCAGAGCTGGCACAGGGACTGCTCCCTGTCCAAAGGCTCTGTGGGTTCACCCTGCTCTGCTTCCCACATGTGTTTATGGTGGTCACGAAGCACTGATCAGAGCTGGTCAGCAGAATCCAGTGATTTTCTCTGGAAGGGATGTGGAGGTGTCACTTCTCCAGGAGAAGCACTGGGAGCATGGCAGGATCAGCCTGGGACAGTTACCCCTGCTCCCAGCAGATGGACAGAGGTGACAATGGGGTTGTATTGTCCTGTGGGTAAAGTGACACCAGCAGCCTCTGGGGGATCTGGGCCTGAATGAATGCTGTTTTTCTGCTGTTAAATAGGTCAGCCTTACCACAAATAATTCATGCTGTACCCGGGCTCCTGTTGAAATTAAGATGTGCCAGTATTCACCTGCTGAAGGCAGTGGCTGAAACAGGAACATGGCAAAAGCCCAAGGTAGCAGGAGCTCAGCCCTCTGATATTGTTTTATCTAATAACAGGAAATGGGTAAAATTGGAATGGCAATTTCTCCTAGCTCAGCAATTTTCCAAGCAGAGCTTTTAGCATTGAGGGGAGACTGAGCTCATTCTTGCAGCAACTGGTGAGAATGCTGTTTGCTCTCAGGTCCCTGCCAAGGGAGACAGTTGGCTGGCTGGCTCTTGGCTCATGGCCTGGGGGCTGCAGTCACAGATAAACTGCCTGGGAGGGCAAGGGGAAGCATTCCTGCCTGATTCTGGATGTGCTGAGCACAGAGAGCCCAGCTGTGGGTGTCAGGGTGGGGGCACAGTCACAGGGGGTCTACAAGGTGCTGCAGAACTTTGGGCTTAGAGGAGTTGGGAGCTGTGGGCTGCCAGTGAGCATGGAGAGGTGTGGAGAGGTTCACACCTGCAACTGCACTGAAAAATGCTCCTTCCAACTTTGGTTTCTTAATATTCAATGATTCGAGGGAGAGCTGTGATCTTGTGGTCAGATCTGTGTGCTGGTCAAGCTGAGCAGTGGCAAAAGCCAGGCAGGAAGGTGGAGTGGGGAGAGGTGGGTGTGTGCTGTTGGTTGGGTTTGCAGCCTCTGGAAAACTTTGATAGCTCCTTTGGCAGTCAGTTCTTGTGATGTTGCCCTTGGGAGCCATCCCCTTGATAACTAGAAACTAGAGTGAGTTGGGAAGGATGGAAGGAAAAGCCATGTGCTGAATTGTGCCCTTTGAAGGCCTGACATCCAAATGTGGCCAAAATTTGGTAGTCCCAGTTCTTAAACTGTTTGTGGAAAACCCATGTCTTTTGGCTCTTGTTTTTCTGGGACCCAGACTCCTGCACACCTCCTGGAGCAGTGCTGGTGTCACCCATTGGTATCACAGGCTCTGCCAGCCTTGAGCAGGTGCCCAGGGCTGGCAGCAGGGCTGGGCTGGCACTGGAGCTGGTCACAGAACCACGAGCTTGGGCTGTGTGAGCAGGACTGAATGGGCCAGCTGATGTCTGCCAGAGCTGCAGGCAGGTGAGGCAGGAAACAGCAGTGCCTGACTTACCTCAGGTGCAGGGAATTGAAGGGAAAATCTGTCCCTGTGGAGTCAGTGATTAGAAACTGAAGTGTGTTGTGGTGGTGTTCCTGTGCTGTCTTGCAGAGCTGCAGGTTATGAGGAATGCCCAGCCCAGGTATCAGCAGTTGGTCTGGAGCAGTGTGCTGGGTGCTCACAGTCACTGAGTGCTGCTCCTCAGCTTTTTGTGTCCAAAAAGTTGTGTGGACCCAACTGCTGGGAGCTCTCAGGCCAATTCCCAGCTGCAGGGAAGCAGAGAGGGAGAGGATGGGCAGTCCCTGTGTGTGGGGATTGCAGCCAAGGGGGATTTGCCCTTTGGGCTCAGGAATTATTGCCCTGGACTTGCAGGTTTGTCCCATGTGTGCATTCACACATGACAGCTGGGCCCCTGGGAGGATGGAGAGGGGAGCAGTGGGATGGACAGGGAAGGGACACTGGCAGTGCTGCCTTTGGACACGAGTTCACCAGCAGGGATGGCTTTGAAGCTGACTCTTGAATTTGCTGTGCTGGCTTGCAGGGATGTGGAACAAAAGCCCTGGGGACTGGCACTGCTCCAGCCTGCGGCACAGGGACAGGGAGAGCAGTCACAGCCCTCCCTGTGACATTGCTGGGCTGCCAGAGCAGAGGGAGCTGGGCTGCTCCTCCACGTCCCTGCTCTGTGTCTGCCTGTCTGTCTGCCTCCTGTGTGTGTGTCCTGGCACAGCTCAGCCTGCAGGGAGGTGGTGGCAGGGCCGTGCTGGGGGAGCCCTGTGATGCCCTTGTGCGGGCAGAGCTCGGCACTGACTCAGCCCTGGCGTTTTTAGGCTTTCCAGGAATAGCTCTCAGCTGTCCTGGCCTTTCCTGAAGAGAGCATGAAGGAGCTCCAGACAGGCAGAGTGTGCCATGTGGGTGTTCCCTGGGTGCCTCCCTGCGGGGCTGACCCGGCTGGGAGGGAAACTGAGGCAGGCTGGACTGCTGGGGTGGTGAGGTCGCTGATGGTGATGGCAGGAGCCCAGGGTGAGGGTGAGTTAGGGGAGATGGAAGCATTTCCAAGCAAGGACTCCCAAAGGAGCATGAGCCAGCCCAGTTGCTGGCCCACATTGCCAGCACACACCTCCATCCCTAGGCAGCAGCAGCAGCCACCTGTGACAGAGCAGTGCGAGCAAAGGTTGCTGTGGTGACATCTGGCATGGTCCTGCAGATGAATAAAAACCATGCAAATCCTCCCCAGGGTGTATCCCTGCCTGTTGTTATCCCAGGTGAGGGTTGGCTGTGCCGACCTCACCTTCTCACCAAAAGGCAAAGAGCAGAAGGGAGGGCAGGGCTGTGGGAGGCCCTGGTGTCAGGTGGAGGAGCTGCCTTCCTGCCAGGTCCCCAGAGGCCGTATCTGCTCAGGGAATGTCACTGCCTGAAAATGAGTTGAGGAAAGGGAGGAATTTGCTTCTGCCTCAGAGGACTCTTCTGTTCCTGCTTTCCCCCCACTACAGCAATGCTGCTGCCTCTTCTTTTTGAACAAGTGCATTAAAAGAAAGGTGAGGAGGAGCAGCATGTTCCTACTGAGGGGACACTGGCAGCCAGGCTGTGCCCTGGGGCAGAGGGTGATGCCAGGCTGTCCCCTGACACCATCCCCTGCTCTCTTGAAGGGGGCTCATCCAGTCTGATGGCCTTGGCTTGGATTGAGGAAGGATCCCAGGTGTCGCCAAACCCACTCAGGGAATGGGGGCCCTGTCTTGCCCATCCCTGGTGAGTGGCTCAGCTCCAGTGGTGCCACCACTGTGCTGGCACCTATGGAGGGGGGTGCAGGGAGGCAGGCTCAGCCTGAAAAGCAGCCTGCCTCTCTCTATCCCTTCCCACATCCTGAGCAGTAACTTTTAAAAACACTGATCTGTGCTCTTTGAGGACACGTGGGGGGAAGGGGAGAGGAGGTTTGCAAAACTGTCGAGGCTCAGATTGCTCTTTAAGCCTCTAAGAGTGACTCCACACTTCTCCTCCCACACACCTTTGCATTGAAATAAGTGAGGGGGCAGCTCATCCTCTGTAGCATCAGCTGCTGCTGGTATTACACACTGCTTTGGGTTCTTTCTTAAGGCTGTACATTGCATGAAAAAGGAGGCAGGCCCCGAAATAACCCAGATGTCCACTTTGGCACTTATTAACAGCACTTTTCTCTCTCTCCCCACCTTGGAACAGCATGTGGAGGAGCTGGCTGTGCCACTGGAGCAGGTTGGTGATGAGTGCTGCTGCAAAGGACCCTGTTCCCCTCAGGGCTTGTCCCCACTGAAGCAGGGCATCCTCTGCTCTGGGAAAGCCTCTCGTGGGGCTGGGCAGGAGCTGGAGGCAGCAGGCAGCCCTGAGGAGCAGGGGATTGTGCTGTAGCCTTGGCAATCACACACAGGCCAACAGTTTAATGAACTCAGGCTCTTTACATAAAAGCTGCTGGGAAGTGCAGAATGTGCCAGCTGCTCCAGAGCCTCTTGCTGCTCTGTTTGCTGGAGAGGCTGCTGTGCTACAGAGGTCACTCAGCCCACCCAGGGCTCCCAGGGGACTCGTTACCCTCCTCCTGCAGGGGAGGCTAAAGAGGGTATTTACTTTTCCCACTTGGACTTTGATTGCTCGCTGGTGTTGGTTTTTCCTTTTGCAAAGAAATGCAAGAGGGGTGGGGGCTGCAGTGTTTCTGTAGGTGTCAGCAGTGCAGGGGGATCAAGTGGCAGCCAGCACAGAATGGCACTGCTTGTACCCGCTGCTCTGGGACACAGAGATGCTTCTCTTGATCCAGTATAATGGAGTGATTCAGCTCTGAGGAGCCTCCTGCTCCTCTCCCCCTCCCTGCTCTGGCTCTGCCCTTGTTCAGCCACAGAGGAGCAGGTCCATCATGTGCCTGCCCCCCGTGGGGCTGTCCCTTCCCTGCATCTCCAGCTGCACTCACAGCTCTCGCCCTGTGGAGGGGTTGTGCTTGCAAAGGTAAACTTCTGGGGTTTTTTTTCATTCCCTCCTTGTACCTGAGTTGAACTCGTGCAGGGAGCTGGCTGTAATTTCCAGCTGACCTTTCTTTTGGCAGCTTGTTAGTGAGCTTGAAGGCGCTGCAGGGATTTCCTGGCAGCTCCACACGCTTCCTCTGCTGGTGGATTTCTTGTACAAAGAGCTAAAAAGGGGCAGCTGTGCATCACCTCTTCCCTGGGGTGGTTCTCTGCTGGCCTGCCACAACACCTTCGTGGCCAGCAGTTGGCACAGGGTAACAGTCCTGGCCCCCAGCTGAATTTAAAAATCTTGGTGACCTTACTAAGCAGAATTATGAGACTTGTGCAGCTTGTTGTGTGTGACCAGGAGGTCTCAGAGCAGCAGGTGATGCTCCTGGACAGGTGAGAGCAGCAGGGTGTCCATGGGCAGTGCTGAGCCACTAAGGATGTGCTGGTGCCAGCTCCTGGCCACACTGTGCTGCTGGGTTCAGGAGCAGTAGCTGCAGGATCAGCCAGGAAAACCACACTGAGGGATCTGCATTTGCCTTGGGTCACAGCCGCTTCCTCAGCACTTCCCAATTTCTTGCCTCACTGGACCAGTTAATCCTCTGGGGGTTTTTTTTGCAGCATTGCCATACTGCCAGATCCTGCTAATTCATTGAGAATGTCTCTGGAAACTGCTGACACAGAGGTTTGTGAGCAGTGGAGCCCTCAGCTCAGTGCTGGGCGCTCTGCTGCACCTCCTGTGTTACAGAAAGGTTTGTGTCAGCAGCATTACCTGTGTGGAGTGCTGGAGGTTGTTCCTGCTGTGTGTTTGTGTGTTTGCAGAGCCAGAGCAAGTGAGCTGCTGCCTTGAAAGGGAGTGTGGAGCCTGCTGGGGCTGTGCTCCATTGCTGCCATACAGAGCAGGAGAGCTGAACCCCGAGGCTTTCCTGGCAGCCTTGGCTGTGCTTGCTGGCAGGGTGCTCTTCAGGCTCTTGGCTGCTCCCTCTGTGGCACCTGTGCCTGCTGATGGCACAAGCAAATGTGTGCATTTCCCCTCCTTTGTTGCCATTTGTAATCCCCTGTATTAACTTCATTCACCAGAGGCTGAGTTGAGTCCTGTGCTAAAGTTGCAGTGGCCCAGCGTCACCTCAAGTGCCCTGGCACAGACTTAATGCTTCCCTTCTGACAGCTCTGACAGAGCCTCCTGAGAGCTAAAGAGCTCTGGCCCCTTGCTTATATCTAATATTCAGTTTTCTGGCTGTACAAGTGGATGAGGAAGAGGGCAGGACAGGGGTGAGCGGGGTGCTGGCTGCTGGGAATGCAGTGAGTGACATCTCTGCCTGTAGCTGGGGACTTGGGGTCCTGTGGCACAGTGCAGAGCTAGGGCTGCTCATTTCTCCACCCCAAAGAGGAAAACACAAACCTTCTGCTTTCCTGCCTTGAGAGGAGAGTACTCAAGCTGTGCATCAGCAACACCAGAATCAGTCTTAACTCAGCACCTTGGGAGGATCTCACCTTCCCCAGGGCTGATTTTAGGCAGCAGGAAGAAAGGGACATATTGCCACAAGTGATGGCACAGGGAGCAGCAGGCACCTTTCTGTACTCCTGGAATTGGCCAGCACAGTTAATGCATCACTCGTTAAGTAGCCAGGGAGAAATTGCCATATGGTCTGGCCTGCTGTTCCTCTACTAGAAGAACTAAAAAATCTGTGTACTCCAAAGGTGCAGCCTGTTCTCGTTCTAGCATCCAGGAGGGAGCAGAGCCTGGCAGGGGCTGGTGGGGAGGGACAGGGAGTAGGGCAGCAGTCCCATTCCAGCCACTCCCTGTCTCCTGTGCCTGGGCTGCAGGGACACTTTCCAGGCTCCTAGTGGTGGCTACAGAGCTGATATTGTCCTTCTCCTTGGGGGCTGGAGGGAGTGACACACAAAATTATTCACCTCTTTTGCTGTGTGTAGCTGTGGGTGAAGCCTGGTGAGGCAGAGGTGTGTGCTGTGCCATGCTCCATGCTTCCAGGCCTGCAGCCTGCTCTGTGTCCCTCATCTGGGCTGGTGTCCCAGCACACTCAGTGTGAGCCTCCACAGGAGAGGAATAAGCCTCATCTGGGTCTGTTGTGTGACCAAGGCACCTCCCAACTCCCTTCTGCTGTCCTGGAGGTCCTGGTTTTGTTGTGGTGGCCATGACTTCTGTGGAGAGATGGCTGTGACCACCTGTGACTTCCAGAGACCCTGGGGCTGGGGCAGCCAGCCTGGGAGGAGGATTTGGCAAGTGTCCCTGCAGTGGTACCGGTTGGAACGTGCAGCCCAGGCAGATCTGGCCCCACTGGTGCTGTCAGGCTGGGCTGTTTGCACAGAAAGCTGCCAGACAGCCCTGGGAAGGTGGGTGGGACACAGCAGGTAGGGCTGTGTCCTTGTTCCTGTGGGGCTGGCTCCTCCTGAGCCCCAGCCCAGCCCTGCTCTTGTGCCAGGCAGAGGCTGCTGGAGGACATTTCCCAGCAGGGCAGGGTGTGGGCAGAGAGCTTCCCCTCAGTCTGGAGGGATGATGGCTTTGGAGGGCTGGTGATTTCTCTGGCTGCCAGCTCTGCCTGGGCAGAGGCCTGGCAGCACCAGTCAGGGAGGCTGCACTGCTCAGAGCAGAGCCCAGACACTTCCAGCAGCTGTGGTGGAGTAAACTCGACTTGGGTCATTTGTTTAACAGTGTAAATACAGATGTGTGGTCACTGCACCCCAGTGGGTGTGATGGTGGCAGTGTTCCATGCAGTGGTGCAGCAGTGTGCTGGTCTGTGAGTGCAGGGAAACCTTTCTTTGGGTGGGAAGGGACCTTAAAGATCACCTTATTCCCCCCCCTGCCATGGCAGGGACATATCCCACTGTCCCAGGCTGCTCCAAGCCCCATCCAGCCTGACCTGGGACACTCCCAGGGATCCAGGGGCAGCCACAGCTGCTCTGGGCACCCTGTGCCAGGGCCTGCCCACCCTCAGAGGGAAAAATTACTCCATTATTCCATCTATCCCTGCCCTCTGGCACTGGGAGCCATTCCCTGTGTCCTGTCCCTCCAGCCCTTGTCCCCAGTCCCTCTCCAGCTCTCCTGGAGCCCCTTTAGGCCCTGCCAGGGGCTCTGAGCTCTCCCTGGAGCCTTCTCCTCTCCAGGTGAGCACCCCCAGCTCTCCCAGCCTGGCCCCAGCCCTTGGAGCAGCTCTGTGGCCTCCTCTGGGCTCTCTCCAGCAGCTCCAGGTCCTTCCTGCTCTGGGCCCCTGGGGCAGCTCTGCAGGTGGGGTCTCACCTGAGCAGGGCAGAAGGGCTGAATCCCCCCACCCCTGCTGCCCCTGCTGTGGGATCAGCCCAGGGCAGGGGGAGTTTCTGGGGCCAGCACACAGGGCTGGGGCACACTGGCTTCTCATCCAGCAGCATTCCCAAGCCCTTCTCCTCAGGGCTTTTCTCCATCCATTCTGTGCCCAGCCTGTGTTTGTGCTTGGGATTGCTCTGACCCAGGTGCAGGACCTTGCACTTTGTCAAACTTCCCAAGAGACCTGGCAAGGTCTCTCTGGATGGCATCCCAGTGTCACCAGGGGATCCAGAAGATTTGGCATCAGCCCTCTGGATCAAGGCACTTCTTTTCTGTGACTGAAAAGTCCAGGACTCCTCCACATCCAGTGGTACAAGTGAACAACCCAGTCCCAGTGTGGAATGGAGGGAGCTGAGCCACGAATGAGAGAGACCAGACTTATCTCTACTAGAGTCAGGGAAATCTCCAAGGTTCTTCTGCACTATTAGTGTGTTGTTGCTGCTCCTGCTATCTTCACTTGAGTTTTTTCCAGGCTGTCTGGGGCAGCAGGTTCTTTCCCTGCAGGAATTTTTTGGGAGGAAGTTTCCCAAGGCCGTGCGGGGGCGGCCAATCTCTGCTGGCTTGACTCCTATCAGGGGGAAAGGCTGCTGCAGGTATGGCCCCACAGCAGAACCCTGCTAAGCCTGCTGCCTCTGCTGCCTAATGACTTTCTCAAGGTATTTTTAGCTGCATGTAAACTTCAGGAAAAGCTTTTTTGCAGCTGAGGACACTGTAGCCTTTGTTCCGGCTCCTGGGAATGGGGAGGTGCCGGCTCAGCCTGGCTGCGGTGGCTGGCACAGCCCTGACCCTCACAGTGCTTTGTGAGCTGCCCAGGAGCCCCTGTTTGAGGGGTCAAAATGCCCCCCTCGAGCAGTGCTGAACTCCTGCTGACCTGCTGTGCCCTGCCCAGGCTGGGGAGTGCTTTGGCAAAGCCTCTGGTTCTGGAGGAGCATGGAAAGGGCTGCTCTTCCCAGGTGTTGGGATGGCCGTGGGTCCCCACCGTGGCTGGAAACCTCTGCCTGCTGCCAACAACAAACTCTGTTGCCAAGTCCACTTGCAAATGAAATGAGCACATTAAATGTCCTGGATTGTTAGTTGAAGCTGTCTGGGCTGGAGGGACAGGGGTGATGAGTGGCTTCCCATGGGCTGCGTGTTCCCCTTGCTGCTGGGATGCTGGAATTGCACAGCAGATGCAGCTGTGGGATGGCTCTGGACACTCTGCCTGATGCTGCATCTCCCCTGCTGTCATCTGGGGATCTGTTCAAGGCACGTGAATGCCTGGTGAGACACACATTGCCCTGTGTCACACTGCAAGTGTCCCTTGCAGGGAGCTGAGGGGGAATTTGCTCCTGTTTTCCATGGGAGAAGTACCTGGGTGTTGGCTCAAGGTCAGTCTGTTCCCTGCCCATGCTCACAGAGAAGCTGGGACAAGGGAAATTGCAGATTTTCCCTATTATAGCAAGATAAGTCAGCATTTGGAAATGGAAGCTCAGCCTTTTGGAGCAAAGTTGCCAGCTGGAGAGTTTAGAAGCAGTTGCCACCTCCCTTCCCACTGTAAGGGTGCTTGGCTTGGGATTTGCCAACTTTCCACCAGAGGCAGGCAGAAGGCAGAAATGGTTTTGTAATTCCAAGTTGCAAATGGAGCCTTTGCTGTGTCCGTGCTGGAGAAGTCTCTGCCAGGAAAAGGAAGGAGCCCAGGTCACTGCTAAATATCTGCCTTTCCTCCTGTTGCAGTGGGAGGCAGGCAGGACCTGAGCTCACCTGTGAGCTCTGCTTCCTTGTCACTCTGCCAGGCACTCTGAATCCTTCCTGTGCTTTCACAGGAGTCTCCTTTCTCTGCCAGGACCATCAGCTTTTCTTCATCTAAATTTTGTTAACCCATGTCTGTGAAATGGCTCTGACACTGGGCTCCTTTCTGCACCAGTGGGTGCCTTGGAATGCCTGCTCCACGATACTGAGGATGCCTAAAGATGCTTCTCTCTTGGGGGGAATGAGAGAGTGGGTTGGAAGGAGCAGGTCTGAAAACAAGAGTTGTTCTTAGTCACCTGCAGCATCTCCCTGCTCCATGGGGTGGAGAACAGGGCTCACTGTGCTTCCCTGGCTCCCTGCTCAGCTCAGGACTGGGGTCAGGGCTCTGTGGCCACGAGCCAGGCACTGCTGTGATGCCCTTGGTCTGTGTGTGTACTGTGGCAGGACACAGCTTCAGTCTGGGCTGGCTGCTCTGGGAACTCTCTGGCTACAAAAAGCAGAAAGGGCCTTTTCCAGCCCTTGTGGGTAGGTTGTTGCAGGCAGGAGCTTCAGGAGGGATTTGCAGGCTGTTCAGTGGGTCACAGCCAACAGGTCAGGACCATCAGGCTGGTCCAGGCTGACCTTGGGCAGTTCCCACCTGGTGACCTGCTCAGAGCTTGGGTTACCTGTGCAGAGACTGCCTCAGTGCCAGCGAGTCTCAGGTGGCTCTGACAGCCAGACCACATCCCCTGTGGGTGATGCTGCCCACTCATGTTCCTGGAGAGTTCATGGCCTTGCCCAGTGATGCTATGTGAGTTAGAAACTGTGAAAGTGCTCACAGGTTCACTTCCAGCCCCGCTTCCTCTTGGTGAACCTGAGCTGGGCAGGACAGAAGTGATTTGTTGGGTGGTGCTGCCTGTAAAGTAGAACAGGGACTTGTACTTGGTGGGGTCTGTGGGCTCATCCTAAGGGTCCTGGAAAGGCTGTGGAGTTTCTTGCTCCTAGCAGGAGATTTAGAATTACTGCCTGCCACCTTCATGTGGGGCTCTGCAGGTCACACAGCTGGAAATTCTCTTGGTGGAAACTCAGTGACCACTACCGTCTGGAATTCCAGCTCCCTCCCTTCTGCAGGGCAGGAACAGGAGTTGCTCCCGCTCCTTGTCAGGTGGAGAGAGTCCCTGTACTGCAATGCAGAAGCTGCACAGGACAGTCAATGCATTCCAGTTATCCATTTGCCTTCTGAAAATAGGGATAATGGGTATAAGATCAATGTTGAATGGTGCCCGTTAAAAGACAAAAACCCTCGGGGCAGCAAACAAGGGCTGGGTTTGTCATTCACATTAACCAGGCTTTATCCTGGATCCAACCACCCAAGGCACCTGCTGCACCTCACCTGGCACCTTTACTGAGCCAGCCTGCCCAAGGGGGACCAGGAGAGGCTGTCCCACACCTGCCTCCGAGCTTCCCAGCTCTGGAGCTTCAGGGCTGGCAGCGAGGGCAGAGCCTGGCTTGGTGCCTCCACCTGGTGACAGCGCCGGGTGCTGCATTTTAACCCACATAATTCCTGTTTGTTTGGGAGGGAATCAGCAGGGAGGTGATGGCAGCAAGCAAATCTTGCTGCTCTCTTTGAGGCCAAAGTGTATAAATAGACATCTCTGATGTTTTCCCTATTGCAGGGAGATGTTCTCCCTTTGCAGGGATCCGTGATGAGGCGTGTGTTGGATTGTTTATCCCGCTGTCCCTGTGCTGCAGGCGGGACACGCTCGCTGGGGTGTCCCTCGTCCCCATGGTGTAGCTGAGCGAGCAGGGAGGCAGAGATCTAGCTTTTCACAGCAAGAATGATGCACCAAGTCCTGCCTGGGCTGCTGTGTCAGTGGGGGGGATTTACTCTTCCCTTGCCCACCTCCCCCTTCCATGTAATCCACTTAATCCCCTGACAACAGGACTGGATTGCTGTCAGCTCTGCAGAGCCAGCGTTGCTAACGGGCAAGCTGCTCCTCCTGTCTCACAACAACAAAAGCACCAGCCAGATCTGGGCTTCTGGTACCTCCAGCAATGATCCTGCAAAGCAGAACAAACACGGCTCCATTTACTGACAACCAGGTCTCCTCTCAGCTCTGCCACTTTAAAAACAAAGCCTCTTGTGTATACATGGATTTAACAAACAGGGATAAACCTCCGTGGTTTTCTTACTGAAGGCAACTTTAGGAGCTGCTGGATCACACTGTGGGTTCAGTCCAGCTGTCACACTGCCCTGGAGGGAATCTGGGATCTGAGGGTGCGGGAGGGTGGATGGAGTCAGGGAGTTGGAATCTGTTGTTTTAGCCATGCGCTGGATCTTGGCTCTGCCCTGTGCCCTCGAGGCTGTTGCAGAGCAGTGGTTGAAGAAAACAAGTGCTGAGGTTTTAATGTTGTGGCAATATTGTTCTGAGCTCCTGTTGTCTCAGCAGCTGGGCTGAGGTATTGCAGGTCCCTTTTTGAGTCCAGGGGTGGGTGACCTCTGGTTCCAGCTCCTGAACCCTGTGCAGTTTGTGAAGGGACTGTATGTGACTGAGGGTGGAGTGGCTTGATGGCCACCAGAACTCCCTACCACCCTCAGACAGTGCCTCACATTCCCCTTGACTGCCTGACAGGCACAAGACTCGAGGGAAAATAAACCCCCAGCAGCCCTGCCCTGTGTTGATAGCGTGAGATAACCGCTTGCTGTGGCACTGGGATCCCTTAGAGCCTGCCCCAAACTTCCTTATTTACAGGGAATCTTAATGCAGAACATCCCCTGTCCCAAGGAGGGGTGGGTGGCAGCAGGTGCTCCTGTTGCTTCAAGCACTGCCCATCAGATCTGGAGCTGTCCAGAGGCTGTAGGCAGCAGAAGAGGTGTGTGATTCCCTGGGTGGTGGCCTCTCTCTCCCAGATCCCACATTCCAAGGTAACAGACTCTCAGCCTGTCCCACCTACACTTCACTCTTGTTTCCACAGGGGTCCTGACAGCTGGAGAGCACAACTTTCCCTTCCAGTTCCTGCTGCCAGGTAAGATGCAGAAAAGTGGCTGAGGGCCCTTCCCTGTAAGCCTTGGCTTTTGCATATACTTCCAGTTCAGAAACTGGCCTGACTTAGCCTTATGATCTCTTTTTTCTTTCTCAACTCCAGCTTCTGCTCCTACATCATTTGAAGGTCCTTTTGGCAAAGTCCTGCATCAGGTGAAAGCTGTGATAGACACACCTCGCTTCTCCAAGGACTACAAATGCAACAAGATCTTCTATGTTCTCTGCCCCCTCAACCTGAATGACATCCCTGACATCGAGGTAAGAATGAGGAGGGGCATGGCTGGGAAATGCCAACACTTCAGCACTTGTCCTTGTCCTGCTGCCTGAGGAGTCCCTGAGTGGCTGGACTACTCTGACTGTGTGCTGTGACTATGCAAGAGGAGGACAAGGACTCCTCATCTCTCTTGCCTTGCTGTCTGTACCTGCTCCAGGTGATTTCTGACTCTTGTGTGTGTTGCTTTGAAAGGTTTATCTGAATTTCCAGCATGCAGAGATACATGTTGGTCAACAGCTTCAGGTGCCTGGAGACACTTGGGTTTGAGGAACTTGCTTTGGAGGGGAAAGCAACTAAAAGAACTGTGGGGCTGGAGACTGAGACCTGTTGTCTGTAGCATTGCCATGTTGCTGGTTCTTTGCATCCTCTGAGATGCAAATATTTCTGCTTGCTTGTTTTGATTCTCTTGAGTGTATTCCCAGAGGCTCTCTGACTCTCTTGAGCCAACACCTCTGTGTCTCCATCCTGCAGCAGCCCAACACCATGTCCATCACCAAGAAGTTCAACTACAAGCTTGTGAAAAGTGGCAACATCATCCTGACAGCCACGTCTGACCTGAAGGGCTACATCGTGGGCCAGGCCATCCAGCTCCGCACGGACATAGAGAACAAATCCGGCCGGGACACGGGCGCTGTGGTGGCCAGCCTGCTCCAGGTGGGTGTCCATCCTCTGCCTTGTGCTGCTGCTCCACCCCAGGGAGGCCTCTGTGAAACTGGGGCAGCAAGGAGGCCAAATCTCCAGCTCTGTTCCTCTCTGCCTTCCTGGGGAAAGAGGACCTAGGTCTTGTCTTGCTTATCCCTGCTCAGTCTGTCACACAACCACGGGTATTCCTGCTCTGGAACATGCCTGTTAGCTTTGTGCTTGTGCCTATTTGACAAAGCAGTTGGGTGGGTTTGTGTCCTGCCTTACATTTGTGGCAGACAGAAGACCACCTGCAGCTTCTGTTTCCTCCTGTCTGTGCAGAAAGTGGCCTATAAATCCAAGCGCTGGATTTATGACCTGAGGACCATCGCCGAGGTGGAAGGCTCAGGGGTGAAGGCCTGGAAACATGCAGAATGGAAGGAGCAGATCCTGGTTCCAGCACTGCCCCAGTCCATTCTGCAGGGCTGCAGCCTCATCCACATCGACTACTACATCCAGGTGAGTTTATCCAGATATCCCTGGGCTGGGCTGTGGCTCCGTGCCTCCTCCCAGGCTGAGCTGTGTGATGTGGGTGGGCCAGACATCAGGTGAACCTTCCCACTGCCACGTATAATGAGGATGCTGCTGTTTTCCCTTCTCTTCCAGGTTTCCCTCAAGTCTCCAGAGGTTTCTGTCACTCTCCCCATCTACATTGGAAACATTGCTGTGAACAGGGTCCCGCTGAGCCCCTCCCGCTCCATCCAGCACATCCCATCTGTGGTGGTCCCCAGTGCCCCCCCAGAGGAAGAGGAGGCTGCCAGTGGCTACCACCCCATGGACAATGTCTCCATCCCCACCAAAAGCCATTCCCAGCAGCAGCCCTTTAGCTACGCCCCAGGACTGAGCTTCCAGGAGATCCGGGCGGACTCGGAGCAGACGGGCTCCCCAAACCACCCCACGCTCTGCCTGTCCACGGGGGCCACTGTCCCCTACTATGCTGAGGGGAACGTGGTGCCTGTCCCCACAGCCAGCTCGCTCATCCTGCCCCCAGAGTACAGCACGTGGGGATACCCCTACGGTGAGCAGCGCTCCCGGGGTCTGCAGATCCCATGGAAACAGCTCCTACCAGCAGGCTCTGCTAGCTAGCTGGGGATTTGGGATTTCAGTCAGACTGACTGGTGCTGGGGAATCCCAGCTATTCCCTTCCTAGATCGTGCCCAGAGTGGCCTCCTCCTGACCAGGATGGGGCTGGGTGGAGGTAGGGCAGGGCTGCTTCCTACAGCAGCAAGGCTGCTCTCTGTGATACCTGATGTCAAATGAGGGACATGTCCTTTGTGTGGTTCTCAAGGTAGTTTGTTCCCCAGAGAGAGCCAGGGACCAAGGACAGAGAACACAAGTGTGCATGAGCTTATAAAGTGGGGAGATACAAATTTCCAACCAATAGGAAGAGAACAGGGGAGGATCACAAGGCAGGGTTTACAATACATAAACCAATGGGGAATGTAAGGGGATGGGAGCAGATCAAACAAACCAATGGGGCTTCGAGGAGCACAGAAATTTCTAGAACTGAGGGCAGGAACTAGCCAGGATTGACAGCAGAGCAAGGGGAGCAACAGAGAACACTCCTGAAGGAGGAGCTGGTCTCAGGGCACAACAGACAACCAGAACCAAACCAGTGCTACAGAGAGGGGGTATAAAACATACTGTTAAGGACAAAATCACAATCAAAACACACCACAACATCAGTCTGCTGCAGGCTGCTGTCAGAGGGGATTGTGACATCTCTCTGCCTGCTTTAGCCTCTGGAGGAGTCCCCTCTTCCAGCTGTAAAAGCCAGCTGTCCTTCCCACATCCACACCCATGCCTGCCCTGGGCTTGTCGTGAGAGGATCTCCCTGTTCTTAAATGAGCTTTCAGCCTCCCACTGACAGAAAAACTTCTTGGCTTGTGGTGAGGCTGGTGGGAGCAGAGCCAGGAAAATGATGTCACTGGAATCTTCTGTCTGACTTGGGGTGGGCCTGCAGCTGGTCTGAAGCTGTGGGGGTGGGAGCTGGGAAAGTGTCCGGGGTGGAACAGCTTGGGGAAATCCCAGTGTGCTGCATTCCTGCAGCTGTGCTGGGTGGCAGTGTGTGCTGCATTCCTGCAGCTGTGCTGTGCTGGCAGGGCCAGCAGTGTGTGCTGCATTCCTGCAGCTGTGCTGGGTGGCAGGGCAGCAGTGTGTGCTGCATTCCTGCAGCTGTGCTGGGTGGCAGGGCCAGCAGTGTGTGCTGCATTCCTGCAGCTGTGCTGGGTGGCAGGGCCAGCAGTGTGTGCTGCATTCCTGCAGCTGTGCTGGGTGGCAGGGCCAGCAGTGTGTGCTGCATTCCTGCAGCTGTGCTGGGTGGCAGTGTGTGCTGCATTCCTGCAGCTGTGCTGGGTGGCAGTGTGTTAGCACAGCCCTACCCAAATCAACCCCTCTCTTTGCACTGGGGTAACAGAACAGTTTTACTGCAGCCCTGGGTTGAGGCACACGGAGCATGGGTGATGTGGAGGACAGGGAGGACACTTGGGAAAGAAAGGGAGGAACAGAACAGGACTGTGAGGTGGTGATTTTAACCTCCATGGGCATCAGGGCAGGGGTGGGACTGGCTGGCTCAACTCCTACAAACCCCACGCACACAGCTGGGCAGGCTGTGGGGCCCTGGCAGGGAGTGTGTGTTGGTGGCTTGGGATGAAAGGGACCTCCCAAACGCCCACCATAACCTCTGTCATTCTTCCTTTCCCCCACAGAGGCCCCTCCATCCTACGAGCAGAGCTGCAGCAGTGCCAACTCCAGCATCAGCAATGGCAATTAGCCCATCCCTGCTCCCACCCCGCCGGCGCTGCCCACCCTGGCACCACGGGGCACCCGCCTGTGGCAACGTCTGGTACAGCACACGGCGTCCTCTTGTCTCTCTGGCTGCTTTGGGGGGGAGCTGCCACATCCCAGCCTGGGCTTTTTAAGTCTCTTTCTAGGGAGGGGGTAAAAAACCAAAAAGGGCAGCCAGAGCAGCCTGCAAGCATGTAGGAGAGGTCTGGGAAACTGAGCTGTCTCCTGCTGCTGCACCAAGTGCTGGAGAGCTGGATGTGCCCCTGGGATGCCCTGGGCAGCAGCCTGTTCCAGTACTGTAGTCAACACTAACTGCTTTACTATCAAAGCACCTGCAATGCCTTATCTGAAACGCTCCTGACTTGGCACAGCTCAGCTCTAGGGGAAGGCTGGGCTGTGTGGACTTTCTCTCCTCTTTCAGGGGCCGTGTGCTCTCCACAAAAGGTTTGGACAGCCCTTCCTCCTTGTCCTCAGAGGTCCTTAAGGGTAGCAGGAGGTTTCTTGGAGTAAGCAGGTTTGGAAGGTCAGGGACTTTTGAAAAGCCAAAAGCACAAGCCCTCGCTGTACCTGAGCTGTGGGGGGAGTGACTGGCAGTGTGAGTGGCCGTGGGCACAGGGGGGCTTGGGGGGGTACTTGCTGACAAGCCCTGGTGAGCTCTGGGGAAGATCCTGGTGTTCCATGGGTGCCCTTTTCCAGCACAGGTGGCTTTTCCCCACAGAGCTCTGTGGGACAAAGCCCACTCCTGCTCACTGCTGGGCCCTGGCACAGAGGGTGACAGCACTGGTCACTCTGTGAGCAGGGGGACCACACTCCACGTCCCAACTCCTGCCCCTGCAGGGTGCCCTCTCCTCCCAGGCTGGAGTTCTGTGACCATCAATCACAAGAGTCTGTCTGATGCTACCTCTGAGTCTGCCCGGGGGCCCTGCCCGTGGGGTCCCTTCCCTCTGGGCCCAGCCTCCGTGGGGCTCTCCCTGGCAGTGCCAGTCCCTGGCCAGGCAGCCCAGGGGGGCCTGTGGTGGCCCTGCTTTGCTGTGTGTCCCCTGAGCTGTGCAGAATGTGACAATGAACACAAACGTGTGGGAGCTGCTGCGCTCGCCGCAGCCTCGGCTGCACCTGGCAGTCGGGGGAACGAGCTGGGTTTTCCTGCAATTTTTTCTTTTGTGCTTTTTTCCCCACACACACACCTTGTTTAGCTTGTTTAGCATTGACTGCCCAAGCTGAGGGAACCACAAGCCACGTCCCTCAGAGCCACAGGTGCCCAGCCAGGCTGGATTGTGGCCTCCCGACCTTTGGCACCTCAGAGCTGCTCCCCACATGGCCCCAGGCTGGGCAGGCAATGCCTGACAGACCTTTAGGAGCATTTCCAGCTGCTGCCTCCTTGCTCAGCCACCTCTGCACACCCCTCAGGCAGCTGGGACAGGCCCTGCTTTGCACTCTTTCTTTGCAAATGCTTTTTTATTTTATTTTTTTTAAGCATTGAACTGCTTTAAGGGTAGCGTAGCGAAGGTGCCGTTCTGAGCAGTGCTGGCACAACATGCACCGATGTTGATAGAGTGATTGTCATTGTCCCTGAATATATATAAATATATATATATATATAAGATTAAGTTGTTTTTAATGATTGAATTCAGAAATACAAATTTTAATGCTGTATTTAATAAATTATTCTACGAGAAATGCTGTGCTTTTTCATCCATTTCTGATGCTGATCCATGTGCCTGTTCATGCCAAATCCACGAATGCACCTTGCTGATTTCTTACAAAATGAAGTAAGGTTTTTTTGGTTTTTTCCCTCTCACCAAGAAGGGTGGTGAACTCTGCCAAGGCAATTTGGGGAAAACAAGCATGGTGTGGCCTGACCACAGTGTCAGGCTCATAATTCCACAGGGCTGGAGGGAATTTGGCCCCACGTGGGCTTGGCTGTGGAGAGAGCAGCCACTGCACTGCTCCTTCCCAGGCCCTGTGTCCTGAAGCCAGGATTTGCCCAAGTGGCCCAGGAGTCCTGGGCAGTGCTCACTGCTGATGGGGAGGAAGAGGAGAGCAGACTCTGCCTCTAAGAGAATGGAGATGGCATAGCCAAGGTCTGGCTGGAAGGGCTGGAGACCACCAGCCCCAGCCCTCTCCTACAGAGCAATTTGGAATAAACTTATTAAAAGTGGAAGAAGGCTCCTCCCCACACCCCCACTTTGGTGATCCCATGTCTGAGGCATGCAGCTGTTCCCTAAAAGTTGTCACTGCAGGTAGCCTGGGGTGTGATCTGTGTCTTGGACACAAAGATCCTTCTGCATTCTTCTCTCAGCTTATGCTTCTGCCCAGCTTCCATGATTCAGACTCTCCTTTGCCAGGTGGTCCAGCCTGCCATGAGCAGTGCTCTTCATCCACAAAGGGTCAAAGGCACAGCTCTTCCCCAGTGCCCTTCCTCTTCCTCCCACTTGGCTGAACCTGTCTTGCCTGGCTCCATCTGCAGCTCCCATGGCTTCCCTTGCTATTGGCTGTACATATCCTTGAACCCAAATCCCTTCCACACCTCTGGAAAAATTCCTCTGAGGTGCCAACGCTTCTGGTCCTGCTGGGTTGGGCTCCCTGGGGCAGACAGGGCTGGGACCAGGACTGTTCTCCCAGCTCCTCCATCCCTGGGGCTGAGCTCCTGGTGATGTGTCCAGCCCATGTTTCTTGGCTGGAAAATGGGATTGCTGTTTGGTTGCTGTGGCCAGAGCCACTGGGCTGTTTTTCCAGACTCCCAGGCAGCATCTGGCCTCCTTGTTCCCCCTTTGTTTGGGAGTGTCCCATCCATGGTGGGGGCTGTGGAGGAGGGAGCCCTCACCCAGCCCCTGCTGAGTCTCTGCAGTGCTCCTGTACACTTGGGGTTGCTCTCCCCAATTATATTTGCTACAAAGTGGCCTCTGGGACCTCTTGCTGTCCACTTAGCAAAGCAAGGAGCAAATTGGAACACCCTTGGCCGGTGAGGAGTGTCCATCACCACCGGGTGCTGTGGAGGGAGCAGGGAGGAGCTGGAGCTACACCTCAGAGTGGTTCTCATCCTTCTGGGTGCTGTGCAGGGCCCTCTCAGCCCTTTGAGGTGGCTCTGGCCAGGGTGCAGCAGGCCAGGCTTGTCTCTGAGCAGCCTCCTTGTGCAAGAGAATTGACATAACAAGTGACAATCAGTGTTTTCCTACCCTCCTGCCCTGCCTTGCCTGCCCCAGGCTGTGAAGCCTGACACAAAGAGCCTTGCTGCTGTTTTATGGAGCCCTCTGAAATGGGCCAGAACTGCAGGGTGGAGGGGTTCAGCTCTCCTGAGCCCCCCTGCAGGGGTGGCTCCAGGGCACTGGCAGCAGGTCCTTGGGGAGGGCTTTGGATGAGCACAGTGGGCAAACCCAGTATTTGGTTTGGGTTTGAGTTTCTCTACTCATCCTCTCCAGAGAGAATCAATCCCTCTGTCCTCTGTCCATAGCCTCTCTGGCTTCCACCTCTTGAAGTCTTGGGGACCTTCTTTAGGCCCTTGGTCATCCCTCCTTCCTCTTGCTGAATTAAAGAGGAAAAAAGCCCATTTTTCCAATCACAGCTCTGGGTAAAAAAACTTCAGCACGTAGGGATTCATTCAAATTCCTGGCTCAGATTTTTGAAGCAATTGTTTTCGAGTTTGTTTGAAATGGGGAGGGGAAGCAGTGGGGCACGAGAGAAGCTTGTGAGTTAATTGTTTCCAAACTCAGTGTTCAATGGAAAACACAAAAAATATCATCAGTTTGGGTTTTTTTTTTTTNNTTTTTTTTTTTTTTTTTTTTCCCTGCTGCTTTTATGTCCTTCATGGTTTTGTTCTTGTCCTGCTCTCCATGTGTTCCAGCTCTACATCTTTGGCTTTTTCAGTGTTGTTTGTGTCCTACACTAAACTCTGCTTTGGCGTCTGCTGTCCCACTGCCTGCAGGAGATGGGGAAAGAGGGATGCAAAGGCTCTTCTTTCTTTTGGACAATTATTTTTTTTAGCTTTCCACTGAACTTCCAGGAGTTTTGTAAAAACTAAATATTTTCTGCTAGGATGTTTTCCTGTTGAGCCAGCACAAGACAGGAGATACAGGGTGTTCTAGGCTCCTTTATATTTTAAAATATTTGCAACTATCTGCAACAGGAATGTCCCATCCCTCCTCCCCTGGCAGGGAAAAACCCTCAGAACTTGTGCCCTTTCTTGTACCACTACTTGTGGCTGTAATTCTTTATTCCTGTGGTCCTCTTTACAGATTTTGGGGTTTTATACAACAATTTGTGATGGCTCTGTACAACCTAAGACTTCTGTGCAATTTATAACTGGGTTTTGAAATGTGAACTCACGGTTTTCCATGTTTACCACGGCTTCTGGGGGAGTATTTTTGTCCTGGGTTTTAACCCCCCAAATGTAAAGAACTGGAAAAATGTAAATAAAGATGATCTTTTTTAAGACCACGGGTGTTTTGCTCTGGGTGTGTGATGATCATAAATGGTACCTCAGCTGTCTGGAGGCTGAGATCTGATGGTGAGAGGTGGTTCAGGGCTGTCAGTGGAGGCATCCCCACTGGAGCTGGAGTTTGGAAATTGGTTTAGAACCAAGGTTAAAGCAAAGCCACTGCATGGGAATGGCTGGGGTAGCAAGACCCTGGTGGGCTGAAGGAACTGTTGCTCACTTCCATAGTGAATTACAGCATCATGGAATATCTGAGCTGGAACGAAAGTTGATGAAAGATCATCCATCCCAGCCCTGCCCAGACCCCCCCAACAATCCCAGCCTGGGCATCCCTGGCAGCGCTGTCCAAAGGCTCCTGGAGCTCTGGCAGCCTCGGGGCCGTGCCCATTCCCTGGGGAGCCTGGGCAGTGCCAGCACCTCTGGGGGAAGAACCTTGCCCTGAGCTCCAGCCTGAGCCTGCCCTGGCCCAGCTCCGTGGGCAGGTGCCGCTGGAAGGAGGCGGCTGCGGCCGGAGGAAGCGCCGGGGCCATGGGGCTGCGCTCTTCCTGCGGGCAGGAATCCCAGGATGTGGAGCTGCGGCTCCGCTCGCCCGGCTCGGGCGGGAGAGGGCGATGTCCGCCCGGCTGGAGCTCGGAGCGGCTGCGAGATCGCTCCGGCTGCCCGGCAGAGCCCCGAGCCCTGCCCCGGCTCCCAGCAGCTGCTCCAGGAGAACAGGGAGTTCTGGCACAGCACGGCCCGTCCTCGCCCCGCTGCCCTTCGCTCAGGACGGGCTTGAGCTGGACAAGAGCCGCGGCCGGTGGTGGTGACGGGCTGCAAAAGCTCTGTGTGTTCCTGGATATTTCGGCTTCTTTTGGGAGCCTCTTCCCTCCCTGATGGCTTGGGAAGGTTTGTCCCAGTGACCGCTGCGTCCCTGTGTCCATCTGGGAAAGACGGAGCTGCAGCAAATGCTGGAGAGGAGCCAGCAGAGCCCGTCCCGATGCGCGTCCGACCTCACCCACCGCCCTCGTCCCTGTCCCGGTGCCAGCCCGGCGTGCCGGGTCTGCCTTGTAGGAGCGGGGGCGAAGGCAGGCAATTCCCAGCATCCCACCTGGGGCACCCCCGGTAGCCGTGGGTGATGCTGGGCACCCCCAGAGCGGGGTGGGTGATCCTGGGCATCCCCAGTGCGGGGTGGGTGATCCTGGGGCATCCCCAGTGCGGGGTGGGTGATCCTGGGCATCCCCAGTGCGGGATTTGGCGATGTCCAGGCTGACACGGGCCCTTCCTGGAGCCGGGGTTTCCAGAGGTACCTCTTTGTGCGGGGAGCAGTCGCCCCATCCCGGGGGGATCCCGGGGGAAGGACCCCCACCCCGCCACCGCCC
>WEIU01051963.1:272918-301268 GCA_013389925.1 Aegithalos caudatus
CGGCTCGGGATCTGTGCTCCCGGCGCTGCCGCTCCGCTCCTCCGGGAGCACGGCAGCCGCTCCGTGCCTCCTCTGAGCCGCGCCGACCCGTCCCGACCGGGGTGCCCTGCCGCGCCGGGCATGTACAATCCGTCATGGAATGGTTTGGGCTGGAAGGGACTTGAAGATCCAGTGCACCCCTGCAACCTCGCACTATCCCAGGTTGCTCCAAGCCCCGTCCAGCCTGAGCTGGGACACTTGCAGGGGACAGCCACAGCATCCCTGTGCCAGCCGGACCGGCTCGGGGTTGGCGGTGCCCGCAGAGCCCCCGTCACCCCGCCGGGCTCGGGGGACACCGGCCCCGGCCCCACATCCCCCGGGAGAACGGGCATTGCCGTGGGGTGACAGCAGCCGGGGCTGTGACCGTGCCCAGGGGTGCGAGGGCACACGGGGCTGCAGCACGCTCCTTGTGCCAGGCGAACTCCTGCCCGGCTGTGCAGAGAATGTAAACCTGTCACCAGTCTGTGCCCTCAGGTGAACACTGGAGCACAGCTGGGCTGGCTGCTGAGCCTCCGTGCACAGAGAGAGCCAGAGGTGATCACACAGGTGTGCATCGTACACGGGCTGTGACACAGGGACTGTCATACAGGTGTGCAGCTGTGCAAGGACTGTCATACAGGTGTGCATCGTACACAGGCTGTGACACAGGGACTGTCATACAGGTGTGCATCATACACAGGCTGTGACACAGGGACTGTCATACAGGTGTGCATCATACACAGGCTGTGACACAGGGACTGTCATACACGTGTGCATCATACACAGGCTGTGACACAGGGACTGTCATACAGGTGTGCAGCTGTGCAAGGACTGTCATACAGGTGTGCATCATACACGGGCTGTGACACAGGTGTGCAGCTGTGCAGGGGCTGTCAGACAGGTGTGCATCGTACTCGGGCTGTGACACAGGGACTGTCATACAGGTGTGTGTCATACACAGGCTGTGACACAGGGACTGTCATACAGGTGTGCATCATACACGGGCTGTGACACAGGTGTGCAGCTGTGCAGGGACTGCCTTACAGATGTGCATTGTACACATACTACAGCACAGGTGTACAGTTGTGTGTGGACTGTGACACAGGTGTGCAGCTGTGCAGAGACTCATACAGGTGTGCATTGTGCACAGGTTATAACACAGGTGTACATTTGTACACAGACTATAATACAGATGTGCACTGTACACAGACTAATAGAGGTGTACAGTTTCACACAGGCTGTAATACAGGTGTACACGTATGTACAGACTATAATACAGGTGTGCATCATTCTCAGACTGTCACACAGGTGTGCACTGCACACAGACTGTGATTGAGGTGTGCATCATGCACAGACTGTGATCCAGATGTGCACCATACACAGACTGTGATCCAGGTCATGCACAGACTGTGATCCAGATGTGCACTGTACACAGACTGTGATCCAGGTGCTCTCTTGTGTACAGACCCACTGGAGCTGGGGCTGAGCAGCTCCTTGTGACACAGCCAGGTGTGGTCCCTGCTCTGGGCCAGGTGTGACAGGCTGGCTGCTGCCTTTCCCAGCTCTCCCTGTCTGCAGTACCCTGTTGGCAGGGCTCTGCTCTGGCCTGGAATGTCTGCCTGCTGTGGGGTGAAGGTTTTGGCATGGCCACGCAGGTGACAGGGCCATGCTTTGGAAGTGCTGCAGACTGCTTGGATTTATTACACAGACTGGATTCCCATCATTTTGCTGGGAGATTGTTCAAGGCTTCCTTTATATTTTCTGTTCCCTCACATTTGGCCTGATCCTGCTGCCTTTCCCTTGTGCTTTTGGAGAGGATGAGTGTTAATTCTTCCCTGCAACACAGGAATGGTCCAGTTTTGCTTCCAGGAGAACGGCAGGGCTGTAACTGGGGCAGGAGTTGGCTCATAGCTCATCAGCTCCTAATGCACAGGTCAGTCCTAACCCTGCAGACACACAGGTTTTATTTTGGGAAGCGTCTCCCAGGAGCCCTGGCTGGGTCTGCCCTGTGAACAGAGCATTAAGAACCACTGCTCTCCCAGTCAGGCAGAGCATCCCCAGATGTTGCTGTGGATTATGGGGAGGGAACAGTGACTCATTTGGAGTTTAATTCCTCCCCTCCCCTCCCCCATGAACTCAGTTCTGTCTGAGGCCAGATCTTGCTTATACCCCTCTGAGGCCAGAGGGGAGAGGTTGGTGTAGGTCAGGCTGGAATGTGGGGACTGGAGGAGAAACTCTGCTTCCCCAGTGCTGATGTGGGAGAGCAAGGAAAGACATCCCACATCCACGGTGTTCTGCCAAATGCAAGATGGAATTGTTTCACTTGCTTAAGAGAGGTGCAGAGGTGTGTTTTGGGGAGGAGATGCTCCCAGCAAGGAGCTGGGAGGGAGTGGGCAGGTTGGGAAGGTGATGCCTGTGTCTCTGCAGGAAGTGCCCAACCACCTGCAGACAACTCAGCTGAACTCCAGGCAAAAACTCCCAGTCTAGAACAGCTTCTTGCCAGATCTTAGTGTTGATGGGTGAGGGAGAATCGCTTTAAACACCAAATTCTTGCTAAATCCTTTGAACTTCAGTTGTTGTTCTCTTCTGTTACCTGTCCCAGGTGATTTCTGTGTTGGGGAATGGCGGTGCTGCAGTCCTTAGGTGGTGTAACCCTGAGGTTGCAGAAAAATCTGATTTTGCTGTTGGATTTTTTGAGTAGATATCTTATATCCAGTCCAGTTTAGGGTTGTTATGTGCTTCAGACCTACTGCACCAAAGTTTAAACTTCAAGGAGCTGAGTTTTGATGAATTGAGCCTTGCTCAGCCAGCGTGTCTGATGGTGCACGTTCGTCAGATTTGATGCTGCTCCTCCAGTTTGCATCAGTTTGGTGAAGAGCTGCCCTTGTGTTCGTGTGTTTCCTAAAATACTTGTTTGGTGCAAGTTTGAAGTTGAAGCCGTGCTGTTTTTCCTGGGGCTGGTGGTAACCTGGGGAGGCTGGTGCAGGAAGCGAGGTGCGTGTGTGGCTTTGAGTGAAGTGGTTCCCTTCAGAAGTCACACTGCATTTTTCATCATCTTTTTTCCCTTCTGTCTGTTCAGATCTGTAAAATCTCTCTTCTGGAGGTGCAGCTTTGATCTCCAAAGCGACAGAGCGGGCAGAATTCCTGGCTGGGGCTGGGATGGACTCAGCACCCAGCAGCTCCCCACGCTGGGGCTGAGCAGTCCTCAGATCAGCCGTGATGCTGAGGCTTCTCCCTGGCTTTGATCCCGGCTCTCATCCCCTCCAGCCGGTCCTGGGGGCTCTGCTGAGCCCTCTGCCAGCTCAGTGACCTCCCCATGGCACTGAGGGACAGCATTTCCCTGGCTCTGCCTGCAGAGAGGCTCCTGCAGCAGGTGCTGGCTGCAGGAGGGATCCCAGGAGCTGAGGAGCAGTGCCTTGGAGCTGCAGATTCCCACTCTGTGTCTGGCAGGTGTCACACACAATCCAGCTCTGCTTCCCAGCCTGCCCTCCCTCACTCCCTCCTGCCTGTCAGGAGAGGCCTCTGTGGCTTTTACCTCACATCCCATGTCAGTCACTCCTCTCAGGAAGACCTGGGGTGTTTTAAACCCTCAGAGCCGTGTCCTGCAGGGCAGCTGCTTCCCCAGGGATCTGAGTGCTCTGAGGTGTTCACACCACTGAACACACACACCACACCTGTGTTTCACCTCTGGTGCATTTCTCCTGGGGCACCAGGCTAATACATTTTAACTGTGTCTTTGTACAGAGGAAGAAAGGGCTTTTTTCACCCTCTCTGATACTCATAAGGAGGTTTTAGAACTTTTCTGAAGTAGGGAGGTTACTTTGTTAACATGATTATAATTACACACAGCCCTGGCCTGTGTCAAATGGGTGCTAACTTTTACTTTTTCCATGGATTCTCACGTGTTGTGGGCTTGCAAAGGCCCTTGGGGAACTCATCCTTTTCTTCCATGTAGAGAAACTTTAAATAATATCAGAATGAGCAAATATGACTTGTGAGGCTTTAGGAGAGCCTTAGAAGTGCCCTTCAGCTGTGCTAAGCTGATGTGACTGAGCCAGTGTGACTGAAGAGAGCATCTGAAGAACGTTTTGTCAGTCGAGGCAGAATCAAAGGCCTGGGTTATACTTTAAATAAACTCTTCCAATATAATTATGCTGGCTGGAGAGAAAGATTTTTATTTCTTCTTGCCGAAATTGTAATAAAAGTCCTTGCTGTGGATGCAGCTTTATTAGTTTAGAGGTGATCCCAGACCAAGGTGGCTTATTTTTTGCTTTTCAAAGCAGAGCCTTGGTCTCCATTTGAGAAGTTTTGCCCACTTAGTTCTCTGTCCATGAATACAAAGCAATTGCTCTCCCACTGCTGTGTCAGCAGAAGCCCTGGGAGAGATGCAATTACCAGCAAAAACCCCAACAGCAACCAGGAGAAGCAGCAGCTCCTCTGTGCAGGGAGCCTGTTGGAGTCTGGAGCTGGATCCCTCCCCTGGGAGCAGCTGAGTGAGGAAGGCACGAGCATCCCTGAGCCAGTGCTGGTGCCCTGGGTGTCCCATTTCCAAATGTGCATGGGGCAGCTGGTGCTGGAATGATCAGGGACTGATCTGGAATGCCAGACTGAGGCCTTGCTCTTTCCCAGCTTGCCTGGCCTTTTGTGCTCTCTCCACCCCAGAAGTGCTCTTCCCCTCTTGCTTTTCCCTGGCAAAGTGCTGCTTTGGGTCACTGCATCCCAGAAAAGGAGGAGGTGGGAGGGGATTGTGTTTTGTGCAGGACTGTGAGAGGTTCGAGGAGTCTGTTTGGGAGCTCCAAGACACATTTTGCTGGGGAGTTCCCTCCTCCTGGCTGTTGTGGAAGCTGAAGGTCACCACGAGGCTCACCCTGTGTAGGATCAGGTGGAACTGGGAGCAGTCCTGTGCTCCCTTGATGTGGGGCTCTGTGGGCAGGCACATCCCATTGCTGATGGCTGGAGTCTGGCTGAAGTGGTAAAGTGAATCCAACAGGGAATGAAGAGTTTGGTGTGGCCCTCCTAGCTCTGGGAAGTTCATAAACCCAGAATAAACCATGTTTGGAGGAAGGCTCGGTGTGGTATTGCTGTGTCTAAAATAGAAAAGCTTTTCCAAGCTTTCCTGCTTCTGAGTAACACTTTGTAGCACAGCAAAGTATCCAGCACATCCTCTTCTCAAGGAAAGGTTGCTCCAGGAGGGTTTCTGTTTCCTTCATGCCCGGCACAATCCCCACCATTGTCTTGCCATTTGCTTCTGTCTCAGCCTGGGTTTCCATTTGGGATGGTTCAAAGCTGCTCCAGACTCATGGCACAGGCAAATCCTGAGCCAGGTGAGCCCACCTGAGCTGTCTGTGTGTACCAGGGGCTGCCTTGGTGCTGGGGATGGGCTATTTGGTATTAAATCTGTCCTTTTCAGTGTCTCCTCACAGGAGAGCTCTCAGAGGCAGTGTCAGTTCAGGACAGGGAGATGCTGAGTGGCAGAGCAGAAAATTCAGGTCCACTTCTGTTTGCATAAGGCTGATCATCCTGCAGAGCCAGCACATGGACAGGGAGGAAATTTGCAGGTGGTGCAGCTGGGGAGGAAGTAAGCATGGAGAAAGATAACCAGGCTGACATGGAAAAACCCCAAATAAAGCCAGGTAAGTGACTTAGCATTACAGGGAAACGTGAAATTTTGTGAACAGGGATAAAAATAATGACAGTGATTATGTATCCTTGGGTCAGCTGGGCCAGAAGCTGCTCCAGAAGGTGCTGTGAGCTCAGTACAGCATTTACAGCAGCAGCAGAGACTGGGAGCTGAGCTGAGTGGGATCAGTGGTGCCCAAAGGCAGCACAGGCCCATTCCCTGTGTGTGGGGAGAGCCAGCCCAGGAGTCTGGGATGCTGCAGCAACACTGCCTGCTCCTGCTGCCCCTGCTGCTGAAAAGAAGAGCAATGAGGAGTTTATTGCTTCTGAGACCAGGCTGCTTCTGGGGGCAGCCAGGAGGAGCCTGAAGGGCTCAGCCATCCCTAGAGAAGGGGGCAGGGCATGAGGGCACCTCCATGGAGAGGGAATGGCAATCCAGGTATCCCAGCTGCAACAGGCCTTGATTGTGGTAAAAGTTGTTCAGAGTGCTGCTTCAGACTTTAATTAATTTGGAACTCAAGTGCAGATGTGGACAGCAGGATTTGAGCGTGTTGTTTTGCAAAAGGGAGCCCTGATCTCCCCAGGCTCTTGGCCATGACCTGCAGGTGCATTTATTTGAATATAGCCCTGAGAGCAGTGAAATGCATATTCCCCTCCTTCTTTTCATTTTTAAGCATCAGCTCCTGGTTTCTTGAGAATCTGAGCCACCTTCTTCCTCTCCAGTTGCACATTTCCAATCCTTGCAGTTTCAGAGGAAGTTTTAATAGGTAATTTCTCCCACAGGCTCAAAGCCAGAAGGCAAATTACCCCAATGCTTTATCCAACTTCAGTGGGAATTGGGGATGTCTCATACTGCTGACCCAGAGCATTCAGAAGCTCTGCTTCTCTCAAAAATCATAATATTGTTTCAAGAAGTGGGAAATTAAACGTGCACATGGTAGAAGACTTAGAAAGGATTAATGGGTTTCAAAATTACATGCTTCATCCAGCTGCTGATTTGGGAATTGAAAGTATGCCTGTAGCAGGATTGGGAGGGAGGTACTGAAACGTGGTGTTCCTCAGCATCCAGTGAATGCAAATATCCCAAATCTGTGATTCCAGAGCTTTGCCCAATCTCCAGACTGACTCCAGGTTTGATGCTGGATTAGCTCAGCCCAGGTGGGAGCAGCTGGGTGGAAAAGCCCTCTGTATATTTTATTTTGTCTTCCCTGTAGTTTAATTTGTCCTCTCGTGATTATCTCAGCTCCTGGGGTGTCACCCAAGGCATGTTTTTAGGCTGCTTTGACTGCAGTTCATTCCCTGTGTGTGAGTTTTGCTTTAGGCACATGGAAGGGCCTTATGGAAGGTTCTGGAGGCTCCTCTTGGCTCCTCCTGCCTTGTGAGGAGGATTTGGGATCTGAAGGGGCAGCACCTCCAGCCTGGAGGTCACTGGGACCTGCACCAAGTAGGAGATGGGTGTTGAAGTCACTTGCATTTTTGGGACCTGAGAAATGATCTTACTGTTTTGGTGCATTTCTTCTGTCCACTGGGGCTGGCAGCAAATTTACAGCCTGTCAAGTGTGGGTTTGGAGGTGTAAAGAGGAGAATGTTTGTATTTGGGAGGTGAAATCACTTACAATGGGCTGGGAGCTGGTTTGTGTGGTTCCATGTAGGATCCTGCCAGTTTGCACATAAACCTCCAGATTATGAGGCTCTCAAACATGAGTCTGAATATTTTATTAATTGTAGAGTATTATTAATATTTGATGGCTTAAATCAACACCCAGAAGGCTCTGCAAAAAGCACCACTGCTGAACTGGTAACCAAGACATGAGGTGCTTTTAATTGCAAACTTGTTTGTAATGGCTTTAATCAGCTCTGTGTTTTAAATGGCAAGGATCTGTGAATCCCATACATTAGAAATCCTTTTGTTCTTTGGATTAGCGAAGGTTTCTTTAGTTTTGCTAGGCTGGATTCAGATTGGTGCTTTAATGCCTTCTTGATATGCAAAGGTGATTGTTTGTAAGGTGTCCTGTCGGGCCTGGAGGTGGCATCTGGAATATTTAATCCTCTTTGCCACGCTTTGAGGACAAACAAGGACTGTTCCTTTAAAGAGGGCCCTGGGATGAGCTGGAATATTTCCTCTTGCTGTAGTGCCAGCTCCTGGAGCTCCAGGAGCATGTGTGGAGAGGTGAGGTGAAGATCCTGGCTGTCCTTTAATCCACATCCCCCTGCAGCAGGGAGATGCCACCAGTGAGCAGACAAACTGCAGCTCTGTCTGCTTTGAATTTGGGAATTCACAGCGCCAGGAGCCAGCGCAGCCTCGGGCGTGCAGCGTTGGGAAAGGCCAGCGAGGGGGGATCATATTCTGTCTTTTATTTCCACTCTGGTTTCTAGGAGCTGCAAGTTGTATTTCTCATGGTCTTTTGGTTTTTTTTTTCAAGATTTTTTTTAAAAAGACTTCTGCCACACACGGTGAACTCCATGCCTAACTCGCTGTTCTTCTGGGTTTTTTTGTGAGTTTTGTTGTTTCCTTCCCTGTAGAACGTGCCCTTTATGCTGGTGAGCTGGTTATGTTCTTGTGTTTCTGGGAGTTTGCCTTTGATAAGAGCATATTGGTATTAATCATTTATGGCTTTTATTAAAACCTTATTGGTTTGATGTTTTCTCAGCCTTCCAGAGTGCCCTCACAGAGGCTGCTTTACAGACATCATTTATCTCCTGCCCCTGTCTGACAGCAGCCCCAAATTTTCCCTCCTGTGCAGATGCTGGTGCTTTGTGCAGGGAGGAGGTGCACGCTGTGTGGCTGTTGCTGCTGGATTGTGGCTCCTGTGTGGGCTGGAATTGGGGTGGGAGGCTGTGTCAGTGATGTGGGACACATGGATTGTCCCCAGCCCTACCCACATCTCCAGCTCTATTCCCATTCCTATTCCCATCCCTATCCTCATTCCTATCTCAGCCCTATCCCCATCCCTATCCCATTCCTATCCCCAGCCCTATATCCCCAGCACTCTCCCCAGCCCTATTCCCATCCTATCCCATTCCTATCTGAGCCCTGTCCCCATTCCTATCCCTATCCCATTCTTATCCCAGCTCTATTCCCATCCCTATGGCAATCCTATCCCAGCCTGTGTCCCCATCCCTATCCCATCCCTCTCCCCAGCCAGCCTGTGGCTCCAGTTCCATCCCAGTGCGTTCCCGGGGCTGTGTGAGGGGAGGAGAAAGGCAGGAGGTGCTGAGGCTGCTGTGTCAGGTCTGTCCTTGGCCAGGCTGGGCATTTCCAGCAGCCAGCTCTCCTTTCTCCACTGGCCTTTGTTCCCAGGCAGGCTGGTGGTGAAAGGCAGGAGCAGCAGCTGCTCCAGGGGCTGCAGGAAACCTCCCCAGGCTGCACATCCCTGCAGGGCTCCCCTTGTGGGGTGCCCAAGCTGCCTCCTGTGACAGGGGGGATTTCCATTGTCTGCCTTGGGGTGAGCCTCAGCACCCCATGCCTCTTTAAGGAGGGCAAACCCTAAGGAAATGACTGGGATATTCCCAGTGAGCTCCCAGGAACAGGGAGGTTTGATCTGGTCCCCCCCACTGGTGACCCAGCAGCTCGAGGCTGTGTGGGCAGAGCTGCAGAATCTGCAGACGTGGCCAAGGAGCTGCAGGAGTCTGCCCTGTGTCTGTGTGTATTTATACACTGGGTGTATAAATATATATTATATATATTTATATATATGTAACAAATATATATTTCTTAGTTTGTGTCTGTGTGTATTTATACACTGGGTGCCCAGGGATAGCCGAAATTCTTCTGGAAATAACCAAAACTCCACAAGTGGAAGCTGGCCTGGTGCTGCCAAGAGTAACTCCTGATGCAACAGTGTCAGCTCTAAAGAGAGATGTAAATGTTTCCTGCCTGTGTCCCGGTGACTCAGAGCCCTCCCTGCCCCATGGTGATGCTGATGCAGTTGCTGATCCCTGCCAAAGCAAGCAGTCCACACAAGGAGATTAGACAACAGTCCCTGCTCCCCTGCTGGGTGCTCGTTAACATTTCCTTGCTGATGTATTATTAATTAAGCTAATTTTTATTGCCCTGTAAGTGTGGAGGGTGCTTTGCAAGCACAGAGCTTGTGTCCCAGGGTTCCTGGAGCATGATCCCAGGTGGGAAATGAGGCTTGGGCTGTGTGGTTGAGTGTTGAGAAAAGGTAAATCTATGTGTTTGGCTTTCTTTTTTCCTCTCTTAGCAGCTGCCTGGCTTCATGGCTGGGGCTGGTGAGTGTGGTGCTGTGTGAGCAGAGGCCTGAGGAAATGCTGTCTGTGCAGAATTAGTGCAGACAGACAAGAGCACTTAAGTGCAAGCAGAGTTTGCAGCACGGACCCTCCATAAAACACAAGATTACCCAGACTGGAGTATTATATTAAAAATAATTTTGGGACCTGATCCAAACCTACAGAAGTCAGGGGGGGATTTGCCATCAGCTGCAGTGAGAGCAGCCTCCCTGCAGTGTACCCAGCAATGGGACAGGCAGCAGCTTAAACAAAAGGACTTAAAGAAGTGTCCAGGCAAGGCTGGTTGAGGTTTTGTTGCCTGTGGTGCTTTTCCCAGATGGAAAACAGAGGTAATGTTTTCCCAAAGTTGAAAGGCCTGACTTGGTGTTGGAAGCTTTTAACTGGAACTGTTGAAGAACTGCTGAATGTTAATTTTAAAATGTACAGATTATCTTCATTAGGGAAGAGATGGCAAGTTACATAACGGTCACTATTTCATATGCTCTGGTTTTTGCTTTATTCCTTGACATCGTGGCCAGGCCCGATGAAGGGAATAGAAAACTTCTAGAAGCACTTTGTAAAGTGTGAACTATTTGTGATCAAAGCCAGTATGACTCTGAATGTCCAGCTCCTCTTCTTTGGACTTGTGATAGCAGCCTGGGATTCACCTTGAAAATGGGACCTCTGATCTCTCATATGTTCTTATTTCGTTCTTAAATTAGGCTAATGCATCCTGTTCCAGCCGATGCAATTATTAACAAACCTGGGCAATTATGGCATCTATTGTACAGACATTCTGTGCTCCTTGCTAGGAAAAATACACCTTTGATAAACAAATCCACTTTGACAACCTGTCAAGGACTTTTCTAAAGCAAAATTGAAAGAGTCACCTCAGTGACCTTTCTTTTTTGTTCTGCTGTGTTTGGGTTTTTTAGTGGTCTTGCAAGAGCACAGCAGTTGCAGCTGGAGGTTCAGGCCTGGTTTCACAGGGCAGGGGAGTGGAGGAAAGCAGGGAGGGGATCACAAGGGCTGGATCCCCCCACCAGCATCCCCTGCCCTGCTGTGTCACAGTGCAGGATCCTCCCAGCCACAGGCTGCATCTGGCCTTGCAGAAACCCTGGGAAAAACTCTCTCTTGGTTGGTTCAGCTGTTTTACTTTTTAATTTTTTTTTTTTTTTTTTTTTTGGAATGAGAAAAAGCCCTGAATGTTTTGGCACAAATTCTCAGTGCTTTCTTTTATTCCACACGTGACAAACGTACGTGGCTGCTCTGCCTGGGTAGGATCCACTCCATCGTAGGCTGCCACCAGGAGTTCAAGGCAGATCTTAAATCCTACTTAAACCTCCCTCTCCAGCAGATCAGCTTTGTTTGGCTCTGGGCACAGGAGTGGGAAGGAGTGTGTTATATTCAGTACTAGAAGTTAAATTGCACGGAAGGAAAATCAGCCAGGGTTGTTTTCTCACTGCATTATCAGAACTGTGTGAAGGTTTGGCCAGTGGAGGGTTGTGCTAACTGGAAATATTCCTGTGTGTCACATCAGCCAGGGAGGAAAGGCAGGAGGAAAGGGATGGTTTCCTGCCTCTGCCAGACATTCCCTGCTCCCTGGATGTCTCAACAGATTGTTCCTCCCTTGCTACCTGGGGCCTGAGAGACACAGGGCACCTCTGCAAGTGAATTCCCAGGAAAGTGGGTAACCCCAGAATCCCCAGATCAGTCAGGCTGGATGGACCACAGTGGCACATCAGGCCCATTTCTTTCTGTGGGAATACTTGAATCCAAATGATTGTTAATCTCCACGTGAGTTGAGCAGTGAGTTTTCCCAAGCTGAGTTTCAGAGCTAGTCCCCTGTGACCACTGCCATTATCTGGGTGCTGTGTCTCCTCCCCTGAGCTCCCCAGCTGTGCTGTGGCACTGGGCACATCTGTCCCTCCCCACTGGAGGCTGTATCACCTCACTGCCTGCTGGGCTGGGCAGCTTCTGGGAGGAGCAGTTAACATCTCTGTCTTTTCTAGTGCATCCTCTGAGCTGCTGATGTCACAGCAGCAGCTTCTCCAGGGATATGGTGCCCAAAATCAGGTTAAAACCCCTTTCCTTGCCCTGACAGCCCCCAGGGGTGTGATGAGGGATCTACCTGTGGCATGGGTTGTTTATGTGAACACAATTCCATGGGGGAATAGCCCATGGTGCAGGGCAGGCCCAAGGCAGGAGGAAGAAGAGCAGGACTGTGCTGCTGAGGGCTCTGCTCTGGCCACACAGGTGGGTTTGGGACCTGCAAACATTAATGCAGTAATTACTAATTATGACAGTAACAGTGCATTCAGCACTGCAGGGAGAGCTGTGTGTGGTGACACAGTGGCACAGACACTGGGAACAGGCTGCAGGTCCAGGCTGTGTGGGCAGGTGTGAGCCATGCCTCCATCCAGGAATGCTGCCTTGGAATGCTGTGTGGGTGTCTTGGATGGCTTCAACGTGGCTGCAGTTTTTTTTTGCTGGCAAAATCAGCCTTCCTGAGTGAAGTGAGCTGCTTCCATGGCATAAAGATCATTTTGGATGGGCTCCTGGGCTCCTCCCAGCCCTCAGCAGGGCAGGAAGAGGCAGATGTGACGTGTTTTGTCACGTCAAATGACAAAATGAGATAGATGTAACCCTCAGTTACAGGTTTTTATCCACTGGATTTGCAGGAATAATGACAGGATGATCATGGCAGGTCTTTTGTATGTTGAAAGCAATGACTGTTAATGGAGATTGTGTTTGTATAATGTTGATACTCAGATTGAAGCTCTTTGTGGGAAGGCTTGGGGCACAGCCACGCTGGTATCAGCACATTCAGGCAGGAGAGCATTTCTAACTTTGACCTGTCTCAACAGAACTGTCATGTACAAAGGTGCCTTTATCAGGGATGGCTAAAAAGATGCCAAAATTGTGGATGGACCAGTCTTCAGGTCCTTGGATTAATTTACTTCTTTTTTGACATTGTAGAGTTGCAGCATTTGTCATTCTGTCTGTTTGAATTTTTGTATTTCACTGTGGTTTTTGTTTTAACGGGTCAAATGGGGAAGAAGCTATTTTGGAATTGAGAAGCTGGACTGGAGCAGTTGAGGTGAGGCTGGAGCACATCCCAGTGCTCTGCTCTGCATGCCATGGGGAAGGTGCATTGCTGAGCAGAGCACAGAGGGGACAGAGATTCTCCAGAGCTGTGAGCAGGCACAAGGAGACATCTGAGCATTGAAACTGGGCTGGTTTGGAAGGTCACAGTCACAGCCATGGATATCAGGGCCTTGGATCAAGTTGCAGCAAGCCCTTCAGTTTTCCTCAGGTGTGGAGAGCACTCAGCAGCCTTGGCTGGCTGCTCCCAGGGCCAGGCAGGCTCTGGGGCTGGGATCCTCAGCAGTTCATGTGACTTCTGCACCTCTGAATTTTAATCCAGATTGGGGATAAATACTGTTCATCCTCTTTGCTGCTTGGTCTGTAACCTGTGCAGGTGGTAACAAGGAGGTGAGATCAGCTCTGAGCCAAGCTTTGGGCCTCACTTCCCTGGAGCTGGTCCTGCCTTTGCTCATTTTCATAACCTACCCTGAGGATTTTTGTGTCTTCATCAGCTTCACTCATGAAGGATTTGCTTAAGCTTGAAAAAAATTATTTTTATTTAATATTTTTTATTTTTGTTTGGGACAGTTTTTGTTACATGACAAAAGTTGCCTTTCAGCTGTGTTTTTTATAATGAGCTACAAGTCAGAGTTAGCCAGATCCTTGTGACCAGTGCAGATGAATCCAAGTGTGTGTGAAGGATCTTCTGAGCTCTTCCAAAGTTCTCCAGGATCAGGACTGGGCTGCAGAGAGCCTGCTGCAGCAAACATAACCCTCCATGGATGGATTTTGCCAGTGGGTTGCCTTCACACAGCAGCCTGGTGTTTGGGGTCAGTCCCTCCCCAGCTCCAGGGGGTGACAGTTCCAATCAGGACATTCTCCTCACATCTTGGGTGCATTGTCCCTGTGCTGAACATGCCAGAAGGGACAAAGGCAGTCCCTGAATCAGGCTGCTTTGAGGATTATTTCCTAAAGTATCCATGTTCCTTACAGCAAGGGCTGCTCTGCTAAACCCTGCAAGGTGCAGTGGGACCCCATTGTCTCCCCAGCTCAGTGAACTTCTGGAATGTCACCTAATTTGGATTTGTCCAGTGAGAGGAATTCTGACCACGTCTCCTGCTGCAAGGGCAACCTGCTGGACATGCAAGCAGGGATTCACTCTGCCCTTACAGAAAAATATGGCCCTAGATCCTGTCTCTGTGCACCAAATTCCTACCTCAGCTGCGAATGGCATCCTTGTGCTGGACATGAAGGGATGGATCATGGAGGGGAGCAGTGCTCTGGTCAGTCATGGGGCTCCTGGTGAGAAGCAGACATGGGGCTGAGCTGCTGGAATTTCTTACTGGGATGATCTCCTTGCTAAATGATCATTCTGCCCAGCAGAGGATGGGAGATGGCAGTTCCCTGCTCCAAGGGAGGTCTCCTGGTCCCATTTTACATTGTTGCTGTCTCCTTGATCACATCCTCGGTGGGGCTGTGGAGTCCTTTTGTTCTCTGCTCTACTTTCCAGCATTTTTGTTGCTCTAGCAACACTTCCAGCCCCAAAGCAGCGGGATCCTGGTGCTAACACAATGCTGCATTTGAAAGAAGGAAGCAGAGCACGACAGGTGATCTCCAGCTTTTGTATGGAATGGCTGTGCCTTGAGATGGGAGGATGAATGGCAGGTTGTGATATCTTATTGTCTTGCAACTGGCATTGCTTTTGTCATAAAAGGTGAGAAATGGTCTTGTGTTACTGCCACAGCTGTGGCTTGTAAAGTTGCTGTGTTATTTTCCTTGTGTGGAGTAGGACAGCACGAGTTTGAGTGGGGCTGTGGGAGTCAGGCCCATGGCAGGCAGCTCCTTTCTGGGCAAATAAATAAATGTTTTCCATGCTCAGCAACTCCAGCAGCTTTGCAGGCTCCTCCCCAGAGCTGTGCTGCCACTGGGCTGTCCTTACAGCAAGGATGCACTGACCTGCTGGTCATCTGCAGGTCTGGAGGGGGAAGGAAAAGAGTTCACATTTTATATCAGAAAACTGCAGGTATTGTGTGAAAAACCTTCCTGCAAAACTCAGGAGCCACTGGTGCTCTGCAGTGCGGTTTGTGGGATCCTGTCAGCTGCTTTGGCATTTTGTAGCTTCTCTATAAATGGTGAGAGTGATACAGGAAGATGAATTTAACACCTTTTTTTTTTCTCCTGAGTGCTCTCCCGTGCTTTGCCACGGTGCTGCAGACAGGGCTGGCAGTGTAAAAGCCACCTGTAGGTGCTCTGTGGGGAAGAAGAGAAGAAATCCTTTTGAGATTTTTGGGCACAGCTTCCCACAGTTTCCTGCTGGCCCAGCCACTCTAAAAGGACCTGAGTGCACTGTGTGTAGATGGAAGTGAAAACCTCAGTAGGTTCCTCAAGAAGTCTCAAATTCAAATACAGTTGAAATAATGCATTATCTGCTGCCTTTCACCCAGACTTCTTTCCCAGACCACTGAAAGGTATTGAAGACTGGGGATTTTAGAATGTATCCTCAGATACATGAATTTTGTGGCAACTGGAGTATGAAGATGCAGTAGCAGCTATGGGATTAATCATGTTTCCAGTGGGTCACTCCTTTTTATTTAGATAATAGACTCAAAATCTTGTGTTTTCAAGCTGGTATGATTGCAGATACGCAGTCTGCAGGATCTGGTCATCATTATACAAACACTTCCCTTCCTGGGGAAAAAAAATGGGAGGATATTCCCAAGTCATTCCTTTTCCTCCCTTCTAAAAAAGGGCACATTTTGGGCCCCTGGCAACCAGCCTAGATGGGATCACCGTGGTGTGGTGGTAGAGCTGCCCTAAACCTGACAAATCTGGGACACTTTTGTGGCACTGAAAGCTTCACAGGCTCCAAGGGGCTTGGATTTACAGTGCCTGGGGAACCCCTGGGTGCCTTGGTTACATCCTCCTGTGGCCCTGGTGAAGTCCTGATGTGAAGGACACAGCAGCACAAGCAGGATTATTGAAGTGTTGCTGTTCTTTTGGTACTTCTGGGCTGTTTCCATGACTTGTGTAAGAATGCATGGACAAACAGAGAAGTTTCTAGAACTAGATGGAAGGTTGTGATTGCCCTTGCAGTGATAGATAGATAGATAGATAGATAGATAGATAGATAGATGTTACCATTGCACTGGGCTGACATTCCAGCTGTGTGCTTAGATTGCTGCAAATTAAATAGGCAATTTTTGTCTCTTTTCATATAAATGGGCCTGTAAAGGCAGTCTGCACTGAGAGCATAAAATGCCTCCATGAGTTTTCAGCTGTTTTTTTTTGTTTTGGTGTTGACACCGCTGGTTTTAAAGTGCCTGGGTCACACTGAAATGCTCAGGAGGAGCCTTTGGCTCATGTCCTTGTATCATGTTTTGGCCATGAAAAAGTGAGGAAGTGCATTTCCTGGGATGAAATGATTAATTGTACACCCAGGGTACGGAGGTCACAGCAGGGAGATAACAGAGGTGCCAATAATTTGCTGTCTTGGTGGTGTTAAATAGGTTTTTATTGGGGTTTGAGGCTCCTGGTGAGCAGCAAGGTGTGTCCCAGGGACTGGGGAGTGTTTTGCTCTCCTCTGCTTTTTCCTTACAAGTCATTGTTCAGAGGAGAAGGGTTTTGCTTCCTCCTCTCCCTCTCATCATCTTCATCCAGCTGCCCCTCATGCTACTCCTGAGAGATGAGGAGTGTCAGGGGTGGATTTCAGCACATCACCTTCTATCTCTTGTGCTGTAAATTAGTGATAGCCACCACACTGTTCTGCAGGAACCCCCCTGACCTGGCTGCTCTTCCAGGCAGTTTGAAGGCTGGGTGGGTTTTTAAATGATGATATTTTAAAATTTGAGAACAGCTTTGATTTATTGACCTGCTGCCTCCACAAATCGAGCTGTCTGGGCTGGCATCTGCAGATAAGAGGCTGTCGAGTAATTGCCTATTATTGACTGATTGCCAGCTTGGGCTGTTTGCTTGCAGAAGAATCAATAGTAGTCAATCATCAAAGTCTAAACTCTCAGGAAGTGTGACTGGTTTCCAAATTAGGACTGACAGGTCAGGATAACTCCGTGGTTGCTGTCCCACCTTCACGTGTGGGTGTAATGCTGCCGTGGAGGAGGAAGCGCAGGACGTCTCTTCCTCCATTGAGGCTTTTTCACATCTGCCTCCTCCAAAGTCTGGGGTTTTCTTTGCAGGGGTTTTCAGGGTTGGATCCCACCTGGCTCCAGACCTTCCCTGGAGGAGCTGGGGCAGGCTCAGCAGCACCTGAGACCCGTGGGAGGCGAGGGCAGGATGAAGTGCAGCCATCAGTCATTAAGTCCCTGAAGGATGGAGCAGGGAGGGGTGGCTGAACAGCCTGCGCTCTGACACATCCAAACCAACCAGTTTGGATGCTTTATAAATAAAACAAAGCCTCTATTTTAATGCATGGTAACAGAGGTTCCCTTTCTGGGGGTGATTCTATTTAGGTGGCAACAGAGCAAAATATCCAGTGTCACCACAGGTTTTATCATTTCTTGCGGGGCCGGTCGCTATGGCGAGCGTTCATTGTCGAGCGCTGCCATAGCCCTTCTCTAGCACTCTCCTGACATCCTGCCTTTTTGTGGATTCACTGGTGGGGCTTAAAATGTTAAAGGGGCTTCACGGCATCAAAGACACTCAAGACATTTTGAAAAATAAATGCATGTTTAGGTGGTTGTAATGGCCGTGGTGAGGGCTGGCGCTGGGTCTGGGAAGTGATCTCAGACCTTGGGCTGCAGCCCCCTCTGAGATTTTTCTCCCTGGGCTCAGAGGTTGTGATTTTTCCCTGGACTCAGGGGTTGCAGTCTGGTCTCTGCGTGTCCTAGACTCAAGCTGGGTTTAAAACTTGAAATAAGAGCCCTTGGGGGGAGGGGGAGGCTTGGATCTCTTTCAGCTACAAAGAGCAATTAAGCAACAGGACATAAAATAGATAAATGGGAAGGGGAAGGGCAGAACCCTGGAATATGAGAAGATGAAAATGGAAGAAACTGTCTCTGCAGTGTATTTGTCCTTAGTTTTGGAGCTTTATTTTCACCAGGAAGGCTTTGAATTGAGGTACATCATTTGAGATGAAGGAGAAATGTCTCAAACAGAGCAGTTTAATCTACAGTGGTCTAGGAGAGAATGGACAAGATTACTTGAACAGCCTTGTTTAGATACTGGATTTGTTGTCTACCAGCAAATCCTCATTTGCATGGGTCCTTAATCTGTGGAGTTAAATGTGTCTCAGGATCTGTTACCAACTGTGATGCAGAGTTGAGAAGTAGATTTTTAAAGCTGTTCCTTTTTATTTGAATGTTTCCTCTCCCCTCCCCCTCCCTTGCACCCCAAATTATCTTCCGATATTTTTTTTTTTTTTTCTGAAAAGCAAAGATGAGCCAACGAGTGATGCAAAAAGGGAAAATCTGGCAGCGGGAAGAAGGCATTTCTGCCTCCAGATTCAGTGGATGAAGTGTCCACCAGGCTGTAGGGAAAAGCCAAGGTCAGACATTTCAAACGAGTGTGGCAGGGAAACCACCTCCCCCCTCCTTCCTGAAAGGGGCCATGGACGTGAAATCTTGCAACCTCCTTGGAGCTGGAGGCTTGGCCAGGGATCCTTTGTGGAGCCCTGGGAAGGGCTTCAGCCCTTGGTTTGGGGGCTGCTGGCTCTGCCTGGAGCCCTGAAATGGCATTTCCTCATGTGTGCAGCAGCCCTCACTCATGAAATGGATGCAAGTGCTGAAAAAGCTCCCGCGTGAGCATGCTCACTGGAAGATTAATCCTTTAGAGGGAGTTGGAGAGTTAAGCTACTGTAATTTCTCTGCAGTTGGCTGCAGTAAACAACTGCTCTAAAGACACGAGGAAAAAAATTGACGGAGGTATATGGCATTAATGTACATATCTTTTTGTGTTTCTCCTTTCAGGTTGAGGGTTTGAGAAAGGTTTTTTTTCTCTGAGAGCCGGGGAAGAGGGAGCTGTGTAATGATTTTATGGGTGACCTTCATGTTGTGGTTTCTTTTTTTCCTCCAGGCCAAAGTAATCCTATTTCCGTGCAAGGCCATACTGAGGCTCGGGCTGCCTTTCTAGAGCTGGGGGTAGAGCACCAGGGTGGTTTGGTGTTGAGTTAAATGATTAGAGGAGGTGAGGCCTTGCTGCTCGTTGAGCTGTGTTGGCAGAAGGGAGCTGAAAACACCTCATCCTGTTCAGTTGTGAGCAGAACCCAGTGGGACTCGATCTATCATGCTTCTGTTGGGAAGAAAACGTGTGACAGGATTAGCTTTGCCTACAGAAGAATAGCCTTTTGCTTTTGATTATTACTATTATTTTGCTCCCCCTCCTCCCCATGCCTGAGGAGCTGCAATCCCGTGTCAGATGGGGGAAGGAAAACAATCCTTGAGCTATTTTGGCTTTGCTTTGAAGGCTGATGACTCTCGGCGTGTTGAGGAGGGATGCCTTGGCAGCCAGGTAAGTGTTGCAGGCACAGGGACTGTGTCAAGGTGAAACTGAGCCCCTTCCTCCCCAATCCCTGCTTTGTGGGGGCATCCTGGAAGAAGGGAAGCCTTGGATGGTCCCTAATGAGCAAAGAGTGTTTTCTCTACTCGCCTCCAGAGGCGTGGGTGAAGGAGGATGTGATTTACCATCCCTGGTGCTTTGTACCAGCTTCCTCTGAACGCAGCACAAGCCATGGAGGGCCAACCTGGGGCTCCCAGGACGTCAAGCAGAAATGCCTGGGTGGCTTGATTTTTGTCAGGCAGGCGGAGCTGGGAGAGGCAGTGCTCCCTGACCACGGCTTGTGCCTTTCCCTCTCACAAACATCGCTCTAATCCTTGGGGATGGCGAGGAAGTGGAGGTGATCTGTCAGCAAAACTTGCCTGGCGTGGGGGTGGGGAAGGGCATTGTTCTGTTCTGTACCTGGCTGGGATGAATGGGAGCAGGAGGGGCTGGAGGTCACCCCTGGCTGCAGGGAGGGCACACCCTTCCTCCCTGAGCAGGGAATAACACGGGTGCCCCTGCACATCCCGCTGTTGCCTGGCTCTGGGAGCACTCCCGCTGTTGCCCGGTGTGAAATTTACATCCAATGGCTTTTATTGGAAAATGGCTTCACGTTTCCTTGGAGTGGTGTGAAGAAGGGAATAATAATTCAATAATTTAGCAAATGTCAGTGGCTCCCACTAGGTTTGTCCTGAGGTTGCTGTCAGCTTCCATGTGATGCCCAGGTGGATTCTAACACTGCTGGATGAGTTCAGAAGGGCAATTCTGTTACAGACTTGGCTAAGCTCGAGATGCTGAGGATTTGAAGAAAATTTTGCCACCCCGAGGTTGAGGGTTTTTGTTGCTCAGTCCCTCCTTTCCCCCTCCTTTCCAGAAGCCCTGGCTAGCACAGACTGTCTGTTCTGTGGATGGTTTTAGGGAACATTGGTGGCTGTGTTTGCGTAGGGGGAATAATTAGCTACCAAATGCAGATAGATTGTTTCTTGCTGTTTCAAAATCATTGTAATTTCTATTGATGATGGGTTAATTATAACTTTGTTTTGATGGGCGTGAGGGAAATGATAGAGATATAGCAATATGAATCTATATCAGGAAGGATGTTGTTGTCAGAATATTGTTTTGGAGATGATTGTGAGAACAAAGGCTCGTGCTGTGGAGGACCATGGTTGTGTCAGGATTTGGTGGTGCTGCTTGTTTCTCAGTGGTGGATGAGTGTTTTCTCTTTCACATTTTTAACTGATGCCAGCGACGTGTCTGTCACCACGACAAGGGGTTTTAGTTCAGGGAAAAAATGATCAAATTCTATTTAAAAGCACATTTGGTGGAAGAACTGGGAAATAGTTTTTTGGAGAAGCAAAGTGGAAAGCAAGAAAGTTAAAAGAAACCTTAAAAATCTGTGATCAGGGTATAACAAAAATGCATCTTCAGGCTGAGGTGTGCAGGTGGGGGCTGCTTTACCAGGCAGGGCCCAAGGTCCTGTGACACCAGGACTGATCCTTGGAATGAGGTGCTGGGCCCTGGCTGTCCCCAGTGCAGGTCATTGCTGTCCTTCCCTTTTCCAGAGAGTGACTTTAGGGAGCCTGGATCCATCATCTCATCCTTTATTTCACCCTGGGAAGAGTAACCAGGTTCATCCCTGAAATGGTTTGGACTGGCTTTAAACCTTTTCCTCCTTTTTCCAGGATGGGGGAAAGGTTCAGCAAAGGGACAAAGGTCACACTTGCCTTAGTGCCATGGGTTTTAGCTCAAAGCCAGAGATAAAGCCCTCCCTCTCTTCTTGTTTTAGAGTAAAATGGAAATGAACTATTTCAGTGGCTTAGGAGAGACCCCAGCACAGAGCACCAGCCTTACCAAGCCTTTGGTGGCCTGGGCACTTAATGCCTCTGGATCAGAGCAGCTTTTGGGAATTTTGAGAATTTTTGGAGTCCTCATCCCACCCTGCAGGGCTCCTTTCTTCCAGGGAGACATTCATCTCCTTTCCAGCAAGCCCTGGAACTGATAAGTCTGGAAGGATAAAAGTAGCTACAACCAAATCTAATTTCAGTTTGTGTGTTTGTTCTTGGGCTCTACCAGAGGAGTTCTGCAGTCCCTGCTGGGTGTTCCCCTCTCACTCCTTGCAAACCCTGAGCACTCTGGTGTGGCTGAGCTGAGGGAGATTCTTAATCCCATGGAACTGTGTCCAGTGCCTGCTGAGGGTGTGGGATGTGCAGAGCCTGCAGGGCAGGGACTCTGGATGACTTTCTTTGAGATGGGTGACTTGGATGTTGCAGGAGGATGCATTACTTGAATTTGCACATTAATGTCTTTAGATTTGTGTGAAAAATTCAGCCTGTGTGGCCAGTTTTGTCTTTCTCCACCAGCACAGCTTTGTTCAGTGGAGGAACTGAAGCCTGAATTTGGGACTTGCTCACTTTTTGGCATCATATCAGCTCAGGACTGTATTCAAACCAGAAAGAACAAGATGGAACAGAATCCTACAGGTGTATCTAAAAAAAATCTCATGTAACCTTGGCAATCCCAGACAGGAGACAGTAACTCTGCTGGATATACACAGCATGCAGGTCCCAGTCTTTAATAATCAAATGGTGACCACTTCAAAGCCTGGTGGCTTTGCTTCTCTCCCTTCTTAACTGCTTCAGCCAACTTGGACTCAATGGCAATGCCTTTAAGAGCAGATATTATTACAGGAGCTCTGTAATTATTTGCTGTGGTGAATCCTCTCTGTGGTGATGCTGTGTGGCAGGGTTTGCTGTCATGCACAGCATTTCTCCACCTTCAGAGGAGTTATATCTCCTGCCCTCCCGCTTTCCTGGCCATTTTGAAATCCAACTTATGGCTGAATTTGGCTTTTGCTTCTGCATCCTTGTTTTGTGTCCTTTGGCAGTGCTGTCCCCTGCCCAAACACTCCTGAGTGAAGCAGGGAAGGGTCTTGGGGCATCCTGTGCTCCTGCATGGAGAGAGGACCTGAGGAAGCCTGACAGCACCAGCTGGCAAAGGGGGCTCCTTATCCCATTTTTCCCTGAGGATTAGAGAGTGAAGACACAGGGGAAGGAGCTGTGATTTTTAACCCAGATGTGGAATTAGAGAATAACTCCATTCCCATGGTGGGTGGGGTTTAATGCATTGACCAGCACAGAGGACATCCAGGGTTCTGAGGGTCAGAGGAGCAGTGCAAGGAGTACATCATGCTGGGAAAAATATGGTTGTGGGAAGGAGAAGGTGGAAGAAAAATCCTGCTTTAAGGACCTGCAGGAGAGAGGTGGAGTTAAACAGCTGGGAGAGAGCAGAACTGCAGGAGACAGGGCTGTAGGGAGAGGTCTGGGATGGATGGATGGATGGATGGATGAAGTTTGAAGGTGGTGGTGAAGTGATTTGGTGGCTCCAAAAAACCCCAAAAATGCAGAAAAAGGGAGAGGAAATGAGCTGCAGGTGATTCTTCAGGCACTGCCTGGTCTGTGACCTACTTGCTGCCACAGTGCTCTGCAGCTGGAGGAGGAGCAGAGGAAATGGCTGCTCCCTGTGGGATGTGCAGGAGCTCTTCCCTGTGGTGCTGCCTTCAGCTGCTGGGGTGTGGCTGTGCCAGGGCACCCAGGGTTTGTGACTGCAGGAAGGACAGGGGGAGTTGGAGCTGCAGGGAGACAGTGCTGGGTCCTGGAACCAGATTTGGGAGCTGCCATAAACACACGGGCTCCTGGATGCAGGAGATCCTTCCCTTAGGGATGTGGAGCACTGGAGAACTGTTCTGTGTGGGGACATGGCTCATCCAGACCCCTGGGCAGTGGGGATTATTCATCCCCCACCTCCTCATAATCCATTTCAAATTGCAACTCTGCCTTCTCCTGCTTCTGCTCCTTCAGGAGACCCCACTAACCTGATCATTCTTAATCTTGTGTTATTTTCCAGATCATCAATTTGATTTCTCAGTACTTCTGCAGTCCTTAGTGTTCCTGGGAATCTGTGCCTCCATCAATTATCTCTGTTTCTTTTTGAGGCTGTAGCAACCTTGAACCGCAGTTTCCATCCTATTTTTGGAACTCATTCTGCTTTTTAGAGGAGTCCTCCAGAAATAACTCTCCAGTTCTTACCAAGATACCCCCAATTTTTCTCAGTAAATAATTTCATCTCATGCTAATATGAACTTGAAGGCTCTCCCCTTCCATTAGTTCCCTTCTCCCTCTGGGGTTTGGGAGTGAAATACCTTTAACTTAATTCATATCTGTAGGTGTACATGTATGTCACAGGGTGTCAGGTCCCTCTTTAACCATTTTAGCTGTGATGCTGAACATCTGCTGCCAAAGGCTGGTGTCCAATAGTGGCTGATTTACCTGATGAGACTGGGAAGTGGCCTCTGTATCTTTTTGGGGGGCTGTTCTGATTTGCTGTATTAAATAAATGTATAAAGTGGCTCTAAGAGTGAAATGCCAGCCTTCCTCCTGCTGAAGGCATGGAGGCAGTGATTTATTTGTGAGTCAGCAGTCCAAGGTTAACTCCAAAACTTCTGCACTTCCCTTGCAACTGCCATCCCAGGAAATCATTTCTCTGGGAAGGAAAAGGAAAGAAACCTGTCCTCTTTTTTTCAGAAGTTGTGAATTATGCTCTTGTTTAAGCTGATTATTTTATTTATTCCCATAATCCTCTCTTCCAGAATAAAGGAAAATTATTGTCTTCCTATTTCCATAATGGTTTGCCCTTCAGACAGTTGCCAGGCAAAGTGCTTAAAACTGAAATGAAAAGATGGTGAATGCTTAAAATCATTGAGCTACTGTAGGAACATGTTTGTATTTAATAGGGTGGTATCACATAGTCCCAGAGTGTTATTTGCTCTGGGTTCTGTAGGATTAGGAGGGGTTTTTTTTTGCTTCTGCATATGAAAACGGGGTCAAGCCTGCTGTGGTAGATAGTGCAAGTCTTAGGTAGGATTTTGCTAGAGAGATGGGCTGCCTGCAGCTGAGACCCTGAAATTATCCAGAATTAATGGGGAGAGTTGTCATTGGGCTTGGTTGTGTTTGTCTGCAGGGACAGTGCCTGGAGATGGGCAGGGCCTTCCTTCCTTACAGGTGTCATGGGACAAGATTTTCCCTGCTGGAGCTTTTCACTGACACCTACCTGGATCTTGGTTATTTTTGACTCTGTCTGGCTTAAAAAAAAAAAGTTACCTGATTATCATGGGAAAATGCTGGAAAGTTTCCTTAAAAGGCTCCAAAGTGATGCAATATTCAGTGATGAATCTCAGAGTTAAATGAGTGCCTTGGTGGGTGGGTTGGCTGGGGAAGGGAGTTCTGTGTTTTATCACCCAACACATTCATTTTTCATCCCAGGACTGCCCTGGGGAAGGTGGTGTGGGAGCACTGACACAGCTCCAGCTCCAGGTCAGCATCAGGGCAGTGCTGGATCTCCCCTCTGCTCTGCTTTCCTCTTTTATCCCAGCAAGCTTTGGGAAAGAGGTAAAAACCTGGAGCTGGTTGTGCTTCCAGCAGGGTTTAGCTGAGGGTGGGTGAGGAGAAAACCCCAGTGTGGTAACCTGGGAGCTGTGGGTAGTGACCAGGCTTTGTTACCATTCCAGCACATCCAGGTGGGGCTCCAGGCACAGGGACAGTGGAGTTCATCTCCTGTGTGCCCAGGGAGGAGCTGTGGCACCACCCACACCTGGATGTGGCCCTGGCTTCTTCCTCATCTCAAGACAGTTCCAGAGCTGTGTGTGCACACAAGAATCCACATGGGAATAAGTTCCTCGTGTCTCCCCTGTGTTTCCCCCTTCCCTTATGTGAAATTGCTCTGGAGGAGCAGAGTGTAATCCATCACAGAAGAGAGAAGGGCAGGAGTTCATTCATTTTCATGATCTCCCCGTAGCACTTAGTCCAGCTAATAGTGAATTGTCATGCTTGGCCACTGCCTAATCCCATAAGGGACCCACTGGGAGAGGGCTGGGCAGGAAGGACCCGTGGCCCCTGGGTATTTACAATAGCTGAGGAGCACATGAGATCAGCTGCTGCATATCCAGCCAGTTTTCAGCTGCCATCCCAAGCAGGAGAGCTACAGGGGCATCTCAACATCACCCAGCTCTGGGAGAGCACTGTGGCTCATCACCTGAGTGTCCCTGAGCACAGAGAGCCTCTCCTGCCTAGGGAGAGTTTAGGGAATATAAAACCAGGTGTGTGAACAACCTCCCAGGTCTCACCTGCTCTTCCCTGCATGCAGCAATCTTTTGTTTTCCTTTAAACATCATGAACCTGACAGGGGAATTCATTAACACGGGTCCCCACAGACTTTGATTTTGCCAAACATTGATTTCTAATCACTCTCCCTCCTCTTAATGGGTGAGATGTCTCTCCTCTCCTTGTTCAGACATCTTGGGAAGGTGTAGGTGTGGGCTGCAGCAGAAACCTGCCCAGATTTGTTCATTCTGTACTGGTAGGGATTGCTTTTTCTTGCTGTTGGTGCCTTTGGCTCGTGCACAGCGTGGAAGGCATCATCCCAGACAGAGAACACCCATGTGGCCAGCTCCTGTCTGTCCAAAGCTGCTGTTGATTTCAGTATTTTAGGCTCAGTCTCTTCAATCCCAGATGGAGCTGTATTTCCAGTACACACCCATACAGCTCATTGAGGGAGGTGAAAATGCTCCAAATTACAGCAGTTAGGGCCCTGCTCCGTGGGCAGTGCCAGCTCCCTGTGCACCACGTGGGGAGGGGAGCCTGGATGTAGCAGTCATGCTCTCCTGTAAAATAGCTCCCTGCTTGCTGCTGTGCCTGCCAGGAGGACTTTTGAAATGGCAAAGGTTGTGAAATCGTGGCAGGAAACACCAGAGGCCGGAGCTGAGCCAGAGGAGGAGCTGCCCTTTCCCATGGCATGGCCAGGACTGGAAAAGTGAATGTTTGTGGCTTGATTTTTGCCAGAGCCCTTCCTTGTGCTGCAGGCATGCCATGTGCCAGGCAGTGGCCTGGAGGCCTCTTTCAAATGGCAGCAGTTTCCCAGATGTGGCCTTTGCTCCTGCTCTTGGATGGCTCCGTGCAGCAGGAGCTGTGTTTGGGACCTGGGGGCTGTGACTGCTCCTGGGAGACTGAACAGCTCTTGAGAATTAGTAACTTTTTTCTAGTTCCCACCATGGTACTGATAATCTTCTCCTTTTGTCTTCTGCTCCTCCCTGAGAGGGTTTTCCTCCTTTCTGGATCTCATCCTGATCCCTTCTTGCAAAAATAAATCCTGGACTGGTGCTGAAATGAGTTTTCTGATGCTCTGCATTGTCTGTGGCTGTGCAGGGAGGTGTGGAGCTGGTTAATGTTAAACATTTTGCTTTGGCCAAGGGCACCCAGGCTGCCTTTCTCTGTGTCCTGTCTAGCTGAAGGAAGGGAAATTGATCATATTTGGGTATTGTGAAGCATTGGAAGGGGCTGCCCAGGGCAGTGGTGGAGTCACCATCCCTTTAAGTGTTCAAAAACCACGTGGATGTGGCACTTGGGGACAGGGTTTAATGGTGAACACGGGGGGGTTGGACTTGATGATCTTAGAGGTGTTTTCCAGCCTTAATGATTCTGTGGTTTTCTCTTGGTCCTGTGATTAGGATTGATTATTGCACGGCATTTCCATCATCCTGTCCCCTCCCAGCACATCAGGGCAGTGTCACATCTGCACAGGAGGGGAATGGAAGGGGTTGGTAGATCCCCATCATTAACCAGGAGCCTGAAAATGAATGTTTAGCACAGGCAGGATCACTGGGTTCTGCTTTCCTTCCTCTGCAGCTCATGGACAAGAAAATCACAGAATCTCAGACTGGGTTGGGCTGGAAGGGAGCTCAAAGCACACCCAGTGCCACCCCTGCCATGGCAGGAACACCTCCCACTGTCCCAGGCTGTCCCCAATGTCCAACCTGGCCTTGGGCACTGCCAGGGATCCAGGGGCAGCCACAGCTGCTCTGGGCACCCTGTGCCAGGGCCTGCCCACCCTCCCAGGGAACAATTCCTGCCCAATCTCCCATCTAAACCTTTGACTTCCAAAACTCACAAGCTAAAAACTCCACAAGTACACACAAATCTTCCCATCTAAACCCACTCCTTTCATTTTGAGGCAATTCCCCCTTGTCCTGTCACTGAACAATAAAAATGCTGAAGGATGTTGGTAGGTGCTCCCTGCTTCTGCAGCTCCTTCAGGAAACCCCTCCCAGTCCTGCCTTTGGGTGGGAACAACTTCTTCCCACTGCCATGGAATGGCCTGGCCTGACTGGGTTTGGGTTTTTTTGGGGGGCACCTTTACTGGTATCCCAGGGTGGCAGCTCCATCCTGATCCTATGGGGAACACTTCAGAAGGAGAGGAATTCAAGGGTAGGCTGCATCTGTATTTAAAAATACATTTTTTTCTCCAAGTTTTGTAAGATCATCGCTGTTGTTTGCTCTGAATGCTCCATTGTGCCTCCTCATGGCTGTGCTTTCCTTTATCTCCTTGCACCTGTAATGTCCCAGCACTGAGCATGAGCTTTAAATATAAAATTTGAGCCATCTGGGAGGTCTGGGGGTGGGGGTGGGGAGGAAGGGGAGGAGTTACTTCCAAAAATCTGGTTAAAAATCAAACTCCTGGATTTGGAGCTACAGTCCAGTTGTATCTGCTTCTCTCTGTTTACTTTTCCTTGGGATTTGGAAACTCACACAGGGCCTAGATGCTGCACTAGGAAATGGACACCTAAATTTGTGGTGTTTGCTATTGAGTCTTCCTTTAGAGAGAGAACTGGAGTAATATATATTTATATATACATCTTATACTTCAAATTGACTGAACAAACTCCTCTTACCAAGCCACTGCTGCATTTTGAAGCAGGTGGAAGAGTTGCCATGGCTGCAGTGATGGTTATTGGGTCTTTTTGAGATTTCCAGGACTCAAAAAAAAAAAAAAAAAATTTAAAAAATTAAAAAAAAAAAAAAA